>OZ025269.1:17301186-17901186 GCA_964019165.1 Mastigias papua
CAAGTTTGCAAACTTTTAATCAAAATTTGTGCCAACGAGTATACAATGTGCAACAGCGTATTGCTCTTTCGGAACTATTTCCTAACTGCACTGTGGCCTGTATGGCAGACAGGCAAGTTAGAACAATGCTGTGCACAGCTCTAGCGGTAAGTTAACTATGGTTCGCAGTCGGAAGGTAACGAATAGGCAGCCATTAGGATAGAGTGCGTAAGGACAATGAACTTCCGTTACTTTGTTTACTTTTTACCAAATTTCGCCCAGCTAGGTGAGTATGTCTCCACATTTTAGTGTTCAGAGGTTAAGTATTTAGCATGCTCGAGGATGTCTTTCGAACTTGGTCAGATTTTCAGTCGCCTGAATGTTCGCAGCTGACCAGAACCAATTTATCCTTGGAATTCGTTCGATGTATCTTCAAGACTTCGAGAGGTGCGATAAACAATAATGTGTTGCGTGCATTGTGCCATATGGTGATAGCCTTGCGCTGTTTCAAGATGACAGCTATGCCGCGATTGATGCTCCGACTATCATTTGGTAAGACTACGGTATTTCATTCACACGTTGCATTTGTTATTTACCCCACAGTTCCCATCACCGGTTCGCAGACACATTTCCTTCTTCGCTTGACAGCGGTTTTTGCGGTGGCGAATAGCGTTCAATATTGGATTCATCTGGTTTCTAAAGTTCATAAATTTTGTCGCATCTTAACGCCCAAAATTTCAATTCTTTGTAAGGATTTGATATTTGCTAGGTTGCAGGATGTTATTCATACAAAAGCCGTTTATTATATATGCCGATGCCTCTTCTTGTTTTGCATGGCCTTGTCGTTATGAACTATTCCTTCGTGGCACAAAGTGTGATTGTTCTCTGCCAGATCCAATAAGATTGTATCGTTGTGCCGTTTACTTGGCTGGATTTTCAATAAGATTGATTGAGATTTCGCGTTTCACTTTCGTAAAGGAAATCGATTGACTGAAAATATCTTCAAGGAAAAAGTCGCCACAAAGTGGAATGAGTTTTTATTCAATCCTATACGTGTTACAGGTTTAATGCCCATTTCAATACATTGTCCTGAATAGTTTTATCATGTGATTGGTCTACTGGTACTCCAGATAATATACGCAGATGTCGATATTATTTTGAGTGTTTCTCTGTGTAGAGCTCTAGACTCCTTGCATTCACCCGAAAGTTGTTTCCCTAGCCTGTCAGTGGACTGAGCAAAAGAGCAACGGCTTGCTTGATAGCTTCTCTCTCTCTTTAGGCATACAAATTGAAGTTAGCTGCAAATGGAATGCGACATTCATATCGGTTAGCTTGATGCCACAACATAACATCTTATAGGGGAAGATCTTTTTATTTATTAGTACATTACATTATTTATTCCTATTAATTCTTTCTTTGTAGGAAAGGTCTGCACTTAGTATTCCGGTTTTTCACCTATGTTATTCTTTTGGCATGTGTTTGATAGAGATATTATCACAAATTTTCGAATACCCTGGGCTGTGGTTAGTGACTAAATCTCTTGTTTGCAGGGCAACTGGATGAAAATTGGGAACTATTTCTTTTTGGTTTGAAAATCCTGTAGAAAATAGCTTTCATGTGGCATTTGTGGATCTGGGATAAGATGTCAGGTAGGAAGATTTCTGCACTTTCTGATTCCCGGGCCATACTTTGCATATGTTTTGCTTTTGTTCTGTTGTAAGTTACTTTTGATGTGGAGCTTTGCACTGCGTCAAAGTATAACACTTTAAGATTACTCCACCATGTTGCGTCATTGCGTCGAGGAAAGAGGGCTAAGTTTGGAAACGTTTAGAAAAGTTGGTGATGGTTTCGTTGCAATGGAAGTTGTGCATCGGGAAAATGTTATATATACAAAAGCCGTGTATTATATATACCTGTGCGTCGTCTTGTTGTGCATGACTTTCTCATTGTGAATCATTCTTACGTTAAAATCCGACAAGTTGGGTCATTGTGTAGGTTACTTGGGTGGATTTTGAATAGTAAACTGGAATTGCGCGCTTGATAGGTGGTTTAACCTTCACAACAAAATCTCATTGAGGGGATACCTTCTTTGTTGTTATTATACTCTATTGATTATTCCTCTTCGTTCCTCCTTTTTTAGGAGCGACACACACTTGTTCAACAGCTCTTCACTAATGTTATGCAGTGGGAAGCTATTCGGTAGGGATATTATCACAAATTTTCAGATGCCTTGGGCAGCTTTTGCCTGTTAAATCTCTTCTTTGGTTGGGAACTCGATGAAAATTGGAAACGGTTCATGTGGCATTCTTGCATCTGGGGTAGGATACCATATTAATTTTTAAATTTTCTGATTGCCAGTTCAGACTTTGCATATGTTTTGCTATTGTTCTATTGTAAGTTATTTTCTCTGCTTCACAAGACAGTTTTGTGGTAGTAGAATGTAGAGTCTTACACATTTTAATATGATGCATGTGGGTGCGCGTATTCTTCCTTGATTAAAATAGTAAAGAAAACTACACCACAATTGACAATGTTACAATTGCAAAGCTTTCATATTTCGTTACCACCAAAGTGTTGACTATTTTCAGCATGCAAAATGATCTAATTGCACATTTAAGGTATTCACATCGATGATGTGTTACTTGGGCGTGCAGAATTCCCAGTTGATACAGGAGAAATATTTGTAAAATCACAATGAATTTTGCAATATTTACAAAAGTCAGTCATAGAAGGTAGGTATTATTTCATTACTTTTGGAAGTATTTGATAGGCAAAGAGCATGGCTGTGATTGTTAACAGTATGGCCATTAGAAGACTTGCGAAAGTAGTGGAATAATACGTACGTTTCATAGCGGTTTTTTGTAGGTATAGCATTAATTGTGTATCGAATCTCTACCGATTTCTCCTTTTTCAACTTGCGAGCCGGATATTCTGCACATTGAAATTGTACACGTTTATGTTATGCACATCGTAAATTTTGCGAAATTAGAAGACAGCGTGGCTAGTAATTTGTTTGTCACAAAACTGTATGAGTACTCAGCGTAGATGAATGGTGAGCAGATAGAAAGAGAATGACGGGTCATCTTGCTGTTAGTTATGTGTATAACGAGAATAACACAGAATCAAACAATGCTGAAGATATTTATGTTTCCATGAGAATTAGATTTTGGGATAATGTATCTTTATTCATGGCATCCTTTTGATTATCATCAAACGGATTGTTCAAGACTGAAATGTCGTGATACTTTTATGCACCTCCACCTTGAGACAGCCTGTAGATGTCAACAAACCTCTTACTGTTAACTTCTTTAATGTTGTCACACAACCGAGTTCTTGGTCTCCCTCTAGGCCTTTTACCAAACGCACACTTAGTCAATGGTTCCTCTGCCAGTGATTTGCTCCGTAATATACGCTCCGTAATATACTGTTATGTATAACCGATTGAAGTGTGACTTTTCTGATAATGTGCTGTAAAGTGCAGTTTCGCTGTTTTCATTATTGTAATTTGCATTTATTGGCTTCGACACCCGCTTTGCAGTTCATTTTGATAGGGTAGTAACGTTTTACAAAATGTGTTGCTGAGTGATTAGAGTTGAGGTGTGTTGCAGCACTTTGGAGTATAACAGACAGCACTTTAATATAGTAAAAAAGGCGTTTAAGTATAATTCATCTGCAACAAATACCATGCCAATTCGGCCTGTATCCTGGTCTGATGCTAGTGGATACTCGTCGCATAGACACGAGAGTCGAAGCAAGTGATGATGATGTCTTTTAATAACGATTTTGATATTCTACGTTGAATGTAACTTTAGGTTTATTTTTTACATTGAGCTCGAACACTAAAGAGACTTGCTTGGTTTTAGCAATATGCTCCGCTGGACACTTTTCAATGAAGACGTACAGAAAGTTGCATAAAGTATATTGATTTATGGCGTGCCACTCTCCAAAGTCTTTACATCTATCGCATTCTCAATGTTTGATAGTACTGTTGAGACGAGAGTTCTCCCTTGGTGCTTGGACTGTCCTTAATTTTGACCCCAGATATGTATTGTGATATATATTAGTCTATGAATTTGTATTGGTTGATTACGTGACGTCCCCTTTGCATTGCTTGTTATCTGTACTGTACTCTGTATTGTTTTTTATATGAACTATGTTGATAAGTAGTAACCTGATTGGACAATATAGTAAAATATAGTTTGCAGTATAATTGTCAGTCGTGATTCAGGGTAGAGAAAGCTATACATACAATCGACTCCCTGCCTTGTCTTCTGTACCGAAACCGCTACCGACAGATTACACTAAAGAGATTGACAGTGAACCAGTTTGCTTCAAAGTAGACAAATGGCTTCTATTTATTATTGTGTACATACAAGAGTGTATATTATTTACAATATCAATGATTATTTTACAGTGCTTTTTATTGGTCATCGTACTCATCACTTTCCTCTTCCTCCTCTTCTTCTTGTTCTAGTGCTTCCTGTTGTGCTGCTTTCAGGGCGCGTTCTGCTTCGACTGTAGGATCTTCGCTCTCTGTCACCTCGGGTCCGCTTGGGTATTCCTCTTGCGTGGGTGGTGGGATAGGCGGGCTGTAATTGTCGGCGCTATACTTCAGACCCCAACCAACATAGATGTTCTCAAATTTTCTATGAACAAGTACACAGAAAGAACGCATTCAGTAAGTGGTATGAAAGTGTATTATTGGCATTTATCATTTCTCTTGGGCATGGCAAATTTGGTGAACTGACAGCACGCATAATATTTTCTTCACTTAGGTTTATTTAGTTTGAACTGTAATTTCTTTAAGCTAGGCAGTGGGGGATATTTTTTAATTTTTTGCAAGAGTTAACCTAACTGACACAGAAATATAACTGTATTTCATTTTGTATATTTGATTGGAATCAAAATCAATGCACGTCATGTTTTACTGACTATAGTAAGCTTTTTCTACAAGGTTGGAATTGGAAACTTTGGTACTTACTTTTCAACGCAATAGGCATGGGCGCCAGGCCATAGGTTGGAATGTAGTACCGCTATGGCATATTGAGGAATTAGGTTAGTTGACTTCGTGACTGACCAAGGCGGCATACCATCCACTTCTGTAAAGTAGAGGCAGCATGATCATGAGAGAACAATTACTAATAAAGATTGCAGTACTACAAAGAAAGTATATAGTGGCTTAAAGGCCAGGTGGATAGCATATATGAATATTTCCTGTATGGACACTTTCGTGAAGGCTTTTGTATGTTACCTACTGAAGGTCAGAATACAATACTACATTTGACTCACTTTGGTGCATATGGGTTACGCCTGAATTTACTAAAACTTATGCTGAATTCCGTAACATTTTTTGTATGGTTTTGCTATCATACTTTGTTGTTTTTATTATTAGTTTATTATTATTATTTTTATTTTTATTATTATTAGTTTGTATTTCACAAATGCAATTTTTTCACCAGTCGGCAAGATGTCCCAATCACGTGTTAGAGACGTCACTATAGCTAATGGCTCGCGGTTATGCAGCAAGGACAAACTTACCATTATCTTCTGATAACGGAGTTAGCAGTGGTGGGCCACTTTCTGGCTCTGGTTCATCCGGCTCTTCTCTTTCTTCGTCATCTTCTTCGTCTTCTTCGTCTTCTTCATCTGCAGGAAGACTAGGGTTGAACCATGAACACCTTCCCTGCGACGGAAATTGAGTTGTTATCGAAGGGAGTTAACCAAATGAAAAGGTGATACAGTAGTTGTAATGTGTATCTGTTACTGGGGGCAACTATCGAATAATTGATAGGACTGTTCCAAATTACAGGATTATTGCATAGTAGATGAGTCAAAGCATAGCTGCCAGATGTTTGAGTGGCCGAGAGCTTTGATCAGGTCTATTTTCACTAAACATAATTTGCCAATCATAATGGAAAACGGGCCTGAATTTAGCTGTGAAAGGCATGTGTGGTCAGAATCTTCCATGATGATTGGTCAGTTAGGTTGGGAGAAAATAGACCTGGCCAGAGCTCACAACAATTCAAACGCTTGGTGGCTATGCTGGTGAGTTAATAGGCAAATCCTGCTACTAGAGTTATATACGAGATACAAGATTGGCCTGTCTACCGGTTTTATGGGATTTTTGCCCAGTTTTTCACACTTGCATGAATGTCACTTGTAGCGAAGTCCTAATACGGTTTATATGATAACGAAGAATTTTCGCTCTTACATTGTCCAAGTTAGCTCACCTCTTCATTGTCCAAGTTAGTTCACAATTTTTGACAATTTATTTGAATTTTGGACCCTTTCTGAATTAACAAACTTACTTGTGGTAATATATACTGCATGTGATGAACCCAGAAAGATAAGGACGGATCCGTTAATTCTCCGAGTGGAAGACCTTCAAATTCCAGATTGATTTCAAAATGATCTGGTCCTGAAAGAGGAAATATGACTATTAGGAATCCCAAGAGTTCCAAATTGAATCACGGAGCAACTGAATATGAATGAATGAATGATCCACTTTAGTCCATGAATTGGGTTGAATTTGGAAGAATCTTCATATATCACTCACGGAGCGTTGACTATGTGCTGAAGTTTTATGAAGAAAGTTGGACTGTAAACTTGTACAGCCTACTACGTGGAAAACCTATTAAATGCGATGCAAATTTTACAGCAATGATGTCACATTCTAGCAGGTCAGGTAGTTTATAGTCAATTGTGGTAGAGAACATACCAATTCCATCCTCATCCTCTTCATCATTTTCATCGAATATGTAATACCCTTGAGGACTAACGTGTGTTGTTGCAGAGATTCTAGCTATTTGTGCCCTTAGGTAGTTTGCTTCGTTGCCATGAAAAGGTGGATAGCTGACAATCTAGAAAATTTATAGAAAGATTGATTCATGAGCAGTTCTGTTTGTTTCTTTTTCAATCAGTCACGCTTGGAGAAAGGAGAGTGCTTTGCCTGCAGCTAACAATATGCACACAAAGAATCGACTAGGCCCATATATTTGTAACAGCCTTGATTACTTTTACTCCCAGACTAGCTTGCACTTCTGAAATGATTATTGAATCCTGCGCCGGAGCCACTGACAATACTGTAAAGGTACATCCACCTGAATGAAGGTGCAACATCTTTCGAATAAAAAATTTATGGCATCTCTACATTGATGAGGGGGGGGGGTGCTGCTCCATAAGTATAGATAGTGGTGAAAGTGCACAAGGGACATTCTAGAAAAAAGTATAACTATTGGAGTTGTGTTCCTGCGGCAACAATATTTGACATACCTCGGTATCTAGTCGTCCTGTCATAAACTTTCGTAGCAATCGGGCGATGCTGATTTGCTGCGGAGTGACTGAAGGCAGACGATGCCATGGTTGCCCGGCTGGAGGTGGATGGAGAATGAAACATAAATATGCTGATAAACTCAAGTCATTGTAGTGCTATTTCATTGAACCAATACTCAGGCGCGCAGCTACTGGAGGAGAGCCCTGGGGGTTCAGACTCCTGCCCTTGTCTTTCAAAAGCATAAAGTGCCCTTTTCTTGGAATAGTTCGGAACTATATATTGCACTTTTGATATATCGTTATGATTATAATCACCCTTAGATTTGAAAGTAGCGGACCCTTGAAAACTCTTGTTTCTATATCAGACCCGTAGCCAAGAGGGACCAGGGAGATGGCCCTTCTAGAGTTTTGAGCTTTGAATCAGTGCCCCTAGATAAACGGTTCATTCCAGCATTTTTTGCATCATCTTCGCATTCTTCAGATAAGACTCACTTGCAACAAGATTACGACTTTCATCGCAGCACACGGCATGTAGACAGGACACACACCACGGATGGCATCATTTAATATCCTGTCTTCATAATTCTTCCTCGCTCACCATTACTTACTGTTCATGATATTTCTGCCTTTGGGGAGTTGATTTTCCCTAACTTCCCTCGGTGAAAACAACCAGAGACTGTGACATTTCTTATCTCTTCTATGATAAGAAGATTTTAATGGAGGAAATAAAATCTAGTATTGTCTTTTACTCCATGGCAGTCTAATCGACTAGCGATTGAAGCCTACTTTCTTCGTCTTTTTGTTGATTTTTTCCGCGTGGAGAAAAGTCATTGATTGCTTGCAGGTCCGTATTAATACATCTCGAAATACATTATCAGAAATTAATGAATGGCTTATCCATCCTGCCCCACCACTGCCTACAGGCATGATATTCAAATTTGCTTTGTTTTGCATCTATCAGGCATGTGCCATTGGAGGGTGCGGATGGAGGCTTCAACCGCAACATTTTGAAGAAACTTTTTACTTTCTATTTTGCTTTTCATTGCAGACTTTTTGTGGATCCGCAATTGAGTACTGTGCTAATTAGCCAACTAATTAGCCAAATTTTAGTTAGGCAGATGCCTTTTTTGGCCAATCTAGAAGTAGGAAATTTGAAAAAATGTCCGTCACGTCGACCCAACCATGCTGGATCTTCCTACGTCACTAGACAAAGCATTGGGGGTTCCCACAACTTCCCCCAAAAGCCACTTAGCAGACTGGAAATCGGCGCGAATGAAGTAACTTTGTCCTCTCTCCCCTAGAAAATCCTCTCGGCTACGGCCTATCCCAAGTCTGAGAAATACTATTCCAATCTTAAAAGAATTTTGGTGTGCCTTCTTATTCGGACTAGACCCCCACCCTTGAAAATTCCTAGTTGCGCGCCTGGTACCAGACAGTTTGGAAAACTTTGCCTTAGTACTGGGAGAAGGAGATATGATACCAAGACTTACAGCTATAGGGGAGGATCAATGGGTAGGCACTACCTATTTCATTTTTCGCAAAGCTATGGTATTTCAGGGACCACAACAACATAGAGTTGATTTTGTAAATGCGGAGCTAGAAAATCCTGACAGTGTGAAAGTTGTCTGCGCCCTGAAGGAAAATTAAACCGCTGTATTAAGTGAAACGAAGAGATATTGTAAATACCAAACTGATTGATTACTACATATACTACCTTATCGCTTTATAGGTAAAGAAATAATTTATAATCAATCTAGGTTTATAGTTTGCTTTCAAAGGAGTTCTCAGCAGCACTATCATGTTTCGGGTTATACAGATGCGTACTGTTCGAAAAAGTACATGTAAATGCATTTAATTTCAAGATAGGAGTAAATACGCCTTTTTGATCTTAGAATAATTAACTAAAGTTCAATATAGAATTATAGAATCGCTTGCAATGTTTAAATACCAAATCTAAACAAAACTGTAAAGAACTTTCATTTATGCCACGAAATCGAACATTGTTTTCGTACTTCATTCTGACAGCATAGACAAAATTGACTTAAATGATAACACATTTCAATAGTTTTCTTTCATTTACGAGCAAATTAGCACCATTATCTGGAGATTAAAAGTTCTTGAAATGAAAAGTAATAATTGTTAATCACAAACTCTCTCACACCCAAAGGCGTAGGAGGTTTGAGGTAGAAGCGCTCTTGGCAATTCTTTATAGAAACAATAGTTCTTACTGAAATTGCTGTGGCTCATTACAACTCGATAGCAATAGACATAGAACAAGATTGCCCATTCTTCCCACTCGTATCGTTCATTCGTGCATACAGTTTATAGCCCCCTCCTCCCATGCTGGGGCCTGGTTCAGACGTTATGCCAGAGCCGTGCTATGCCAGAGGAATAACCTCTGTCATGGTAGTAGCACGACACTTAAATCAATCAGTAACTGTAGCTCGAGCTAGAATCTTGGCACAACCTACTTTGCCGTGCCGTGCCGTGCCGTGCCGTGCCGTGCCGTGCCGTGCCGTGCCGTGCCGTGCCGTGCCGTGCCGTGCCGTGCCGTGCCGTGCCGTGCCGTGCCGTGCCGTGCCGTGCCGTGCCGTGCCGTGCCGTGCCGTGCCGCACGGCAGTGACACGACTCTAGCGCGACGTCGATTCAGACGTCGAGCCAGTGCCGTGCCAGAACTTGATTACTATATTCACGAACAGTCGCTGCCTACTCATCTCGTTTCCAAGATTGCTGGACTTTGCAATTGAAGCCAAAGATATACCTGTCATGTGCATGAGAAGTACGGCACGACGTCTGAATCACTTGCCGTGCCAAGTGCCGAGCCCGTACCGTGCCTGCAAACTGCTGGCACGGCACGTCCAGGGCGACGATGTCTGGGACTCATCAAAAGTGCTTTGTGCCTGCAAGCGGTGCTCACTTGTGCACAGTAATTAGCCCTGTCTATGCATAGGTGGCAGAGCCGGGGGGGGGGGGGGCTGCAGCCCCACCACTTTTTGTAGCAAATGTACTTTAGTATGCGTTTTAGTACCCTCTATATCCCTGCAATCTTTATCTGTCCACTCGAGCCCTCCTCAAAACTGTTGGTACGCCACCCCTACTGCGCCCATGCTCATACCTATAGAAAACTCAATGGCTGAAAAATTCCAGAATTGAACAAACATGTGAATATCAGTATGGAGATTTATGAATTGCCACTGCCACATTGTATTACTTACGTTCATTGCAGACGAAATATGCTTTGGCATTACAGCCAGTTCCCCATTCTTCTTTTGGGATCTGCGGAGGAGCTTTATACTCTACTTTTGGTAAATCATCATCACTTTCTGATTGTTGTTCATCTGTAAGAAGAAGTATTTCGTTTTGAGCATGTGTTATTTGATTGTAAAATTAGACTGCAGTTATTCACCTCTATAACCAGGAGTAAATTAGAGTGCTCTGTAAGGCTTCAGGGAAAAGAAAAGACTGTCTCTTAACTTCCATCATTCCCGACCAGTTCAGTCCACATTTTGTTGGCAAAGGTACATCAATTTGTGCATTGTATTGATATAACAGAGCCTAGAAACAAGAAGTTGTTCCAATCTTTCCAGTATGCTTGGACTTTGACATACAACCTTATTGATAGAATTGTTACAGTTTAAACAGAAAGCACATTTATTTTTGTTTTGAAAGATCTTGAGTTCAAACCCATAACTAGATTTGGTCTGCAATTGCAAGCAATAACAGTGTGTAATTATCAACCATTTTAGGGTACAACTGTTAATTTTTGGAAACATAAACACTTGATTCTTTCTGGAATGTCCCCTCTGCTATAATATTAGGTATAGTTTAACTAAATCAGTTACAAGGCAAATATGTATATGTATGCCATTGAACAGGGAACAAAATTGCAAATATTTATATACATATGTATGTTTATATGTATGTATGTCAGTATGATAGTTTAGTAACACATATTGTTACCTCCAAGGAGTAGATTTTCTTTAGCTTCAGCAGCTTCCTGCAATAAAGAAAATTGCAAATTACCAAAATTACTGTAAATAGAGGGTCTGTTGGGAGAATTTGGGACTAAGGCATGTTTGTTAATTATTTCTTAACTTATTTCCAGAAATGATATAGACTTACCTGCTGGGATGCAGTTTCATCTTCCTCCTCAACTAGAGGGTCCTCTCCGTCTACAAACTGTGCTTCAGCAACATAGTAGTTTGCTTCAATACCAAGAATCTTTCCTGTCAATTGACATGAAATATGTTGATTTCCTTGATTTATCAATTACCACAACTTTTAATAATGTAATGGTTACTATAGAGGCAATAGATTGAAGAGTATTAATGAAAATTCTGGACAGGAGATGAAAAATTTACTGCAATAAATTTAGTGCCAGCTGTATAACAATTGCAAGCTGTTGTGTCAAGCTAGCTGTAGGAATGTTCTTTTTGTGTATATATAGTATTGAAATATTTCGGACATTCAACTGACTGTATCTGAGTAGAAACTAGGAACTGCCTACCCCAAAACCGGCACACTTTAAAAAGATATGAATCTGACAACTGTTTTAATGCAAGAAATATCCTAAATGTTTCTTCTCGTCCAATGCCAACATTGGCTTGTTCGAAGTAATATGCATGCTCCAGAATGTCTCCAAGAACTGGCACTCCTTCTTCTATTTCACTATCAACCGTATTTGGTATCTCAGCTTCCTTCCTCTGAAAATACATAAAATTTTTCGATAAGACATATGTAAGTGTAGTAGGAAATTAATGCTAGCAAGTGAACAAAGCTGAATGAGTATAAAAAGCCAGACATGAAGTCATATGCCCTTTCAGGTGTGGTTGTAACTAAATGAAAGAATGTGAGGGGCATGATAGTTGCTTGAGATTGTTCACAATTTGCTAAGATCATATGGACATGGTATAAAAGCTATCTTTCAATTACCATGCAGAAGGTGCATTTAAGAAAGACTGATAATCTTTCAAATACTACAATGTAAAATATTGTAGTGCAAATGATTTATCAAACAACATAAATTGCAGATTTTTCCCCAGAATGTCTACATCTTTCAGGAGGGCCCTCAGTAAAGAATGGTGAGAATAATCAAGGTCATATTTAGAAATCACAGAGGTTGCTGACAAATGTAGCTTTTTCATGATAATGACTAAGAAACTGCAGGGACTAATATAGTCAGTATGTAACATCACTACTTGCTGAATACAATATTAATGGTACAACAGAACTTCAAGCTGTTTTTTCTGAAATTCTGAGGCTGTTTCCCACTTACTGTTAGTCATTGTAATTTTGGTACATTCTAAGGATACTGGTTTTAAAGTTGCAGTAGACTATCAATTATGTTAAATAGAACCTTAACAGCTTGGCATATTGAATAGTGAAATGCCACAGCCCTTCCAAATATATTTGCTGTGATAATGCAGACTTGAATATTACTTTTCCCACCAGATTTCTTTACAGTCTCTTCCTAACTTGCTATTGCTCAGTAGGTCCCAACAGCATACAGTACATGCAGTGGTGCAGTGGTTGGGGGGAAGGGGCAGGTGAAGTCCTAATGTTTTGAAAATGATTTGCAACCTTTGCTGCTATTCCAAATTTGTTTGTAACACAATTACAATTATAGAGAGGGTATAGGGATGACTGTCAGAAAACTTTTGCCTTCAGCCAGAAAACTTTTGCCTTCAGCCAGAAAACTTTTGCCTTCAGCCAGAAAACTTTTGCCTTCAGCCCCTTTCTATAAACTACCTTCCATTGCACTCTTGAGTATATGGATTGGGGAATAAAACCCTATAAGAATATGGATAAGGATAATAGGTAAATAGAAATGACCAAAATGCACCTCAAATAGAGATCTGTAATCAGTTGCCAAATGAACTTCTGAAGGTGTTTCTTCTTGGTCCTGTGAAAAGCAGAAATACACACAATACATCAGATATATCATGGTGAGAGCTTAGCAAAGACTCTTTTTAGAAGGTATGGTTGATGGTAGGAGCATAGGTATACCGGAGAAGAGCTGGATGACTAACATTACTGAATGTACAGGGATGAAGATAGTAGAGTTGGCTACAATGGAAGACTGTTAGTGAGAAAAGTGTAGCTGTGCCCCCCTCCCTCATGTTACCTGAAATTGAAGGGACTTTGATGGCACCAGATATGGAATGTCAGAAATAGGTACCATATGTAGGAGTCATTAATAATTAACTATTTATTATATATATATATATATATATATATATATATATATATATATATATATATATATATATATATATATATATATATATATATATATATATATATATATATATATATATATATATATATATATATATAATATTTTACATGTTATATGCTTGAGTCATCTCTATGATCAATCAACTAGTAGTGCTGTCCAAAAGCAAATCATAAGGAAGCCTAGCTGAATTTTAAGGTCTGAAATATATGGAAATGTGCAACATGTACCCTCTTATGCAAATTGTTTATTTGGTCCACAGCATCAAAGTACCATGCTCAATGTACATGAACAAAAAAAACTTCCAAATAACTGCTCATGGATGAGATGAAATTACAAAATATGTTTATATTACAATATGCAATTAACCTGTCAGAGGCTAGTCAGAGTCAAGCAAATGGGAATATGTGGTCTGCAGCCTATTCACTTCCCAGGCCTGTACTACAATAATACAAGTAGCCATTTCTTGCAAGTTGAGTGGAACAGTACTTGGCTTTAGGCAATTATCAACAGTTAATCCACATGCTAATTCCTATGTATAAAGTATAAAAATTAGACTGATACCAAAAGAACATAAGAAACCTGAATCGCATCCTTCTCTTCTCTAAACTTGGCTCGTTTTCCTTCTCTGCTTAACTCTTCAAATATATCTACATGAAAAATGTTACAAGAATAATTCACTGTTATAAATCAGAGACAACTAGGATGCCTCACAAATATCAAACAACTTGGTCCATTGGGTTTCCAGGGTGTATCTTTCACTCTCATATCTTCTCACTTTAGAACCATTAACAGTCTGAGTATAAAGATACAGCTGACAAACTAATTTTGCTTGCAAACAATGCTATAAATGACAGAGCAGCTTGATATGAATCTAGGCCAATGAACTATTAGAAAACTGACAAAATGGCATTCAATTAGGAAATAACAAACTTGATTTACCAAGTGCATTGGAAGGTCGGTCTTCAAGCAACTTTGTAAGAGAATTTACCAAGTGGTCATACCTAAAATAACAAAGTAAGTCAAATAAAGCAAAGTGAACTCATGGGTGTGTTTTAAAACCATATTGCAGAGGCAAGCAAGATGGCATAGACTGCCGGATAAAAATTTAGCAAGAAACTGCAAAAGTTTTTACATGGTCTCAGTAGCACTTATTTTACTAGTATGATGCTACATATATCACAAGCTGGAATATTTGTTTATTATACAATGAAAATAATTTTGAAGAGTTCACGGGGCTCATTTGGACATAATTAGGGTGCTAACAAGGTACTGCTGGCGCCACAAAGTTTCCAGAGTAGAAATACGTAATTTTTTCTATCAATACACACCAACAGCAATATTAGCAAGTTATGCAAGATCTTGTGGCACTAACTGTAAGGAAAGACACAGTCACCCAGCCATCTCTGCTGGTACTGCTTGCAACTTCTTATCATTAACAACGTTGGTATCCTTACTGCGAACATAGTAGTTGTACGCAGGAGGAGATTGGGAGTAAAAATGTCATCAACTGCACGCAGAGCTAGAGAGCAATGCATGCAGGCTTGGTATTGATATGGAAAAATATATCCGCATTGTGTAATTTCAAAGGCAAGAAGCATGTATACAGAATGCTGGCATGTACTATACTAGACAGCCAGATATCGTGGCACGACTGAGGCTTGGTATCACTGGCATTAGATTGAAGGTCAGTTACAATATAGGTTATTCAGGAGCACAGCAACTAATTCCTTGTAGCGATCAATAAAGCTCCGAAACTCCCTGATGGAAATGTTATTAACGTATTATAGCGAATAGATCACTGAATATAATATACACCGCGTATTGCTTACAAATTCTCCCCAGTCTTTGAGCTTGCTGTCAACAAGTAGGCTTTCGCGCTTCTACTTTCATCTTCAATATCTCTGTCGAAGACCTTATCATCCGTCGTAATCGGATCTTCCATATTCTCTAAACTGTATGCAACACGTCAATTTTGAACAGCTATGTATTCCTCTATGCTAGAAATGGCGATAATAAATTATTATTTTATTCGTAGTCATGGCTACTTAACCTCTGTTACGGAAATGTTAAATAGAGGCTCTCTATTATGTACCTTCACTGTGTACCTTCCGCACAGATCACTGGCCTCTCTCATAGAGCAACGTCGAAATGCGAAATATGGTTAGCGTAGTGAGGCGCCAAAGCTGCGAGTTGAAATGAAATGAAATGAAAAGGAATAAGTCCTTGTTCAGATGTGTTGTAGACAACCTTTACAGTTCTAAAGTAATAAAAGAGTCAAATTTGTACCAGGTAAGCTGTTTTAGAAGAAATCGATTAATTTTGTCAATCGAATATGTATTGTTCCCACTCATTATTATGTCTCAGGTTGGGGCTGAAGAGAAATATGTTGGGTAAATGTTTTTTCGGGTAGGATTAAGGTTGGGTATTATATATTTGGCTCTCTCAAAGGTTAGGTGAATAAAATTTATTCAGAAAATTATTCGTAAATAGCTCTATATTGGTTGGGTAACTATTATTTTTATAGTGCAAAAGGTTGGATAACAAAAATTAGCCAAATAAACGTTTCTCTTCAGTCCAACCTGAGACATAAATAGTGAACGGTCCCTTAGGAATCCCTGCTGTAGCCTATATACAGGCACCTAACTAGCAATTTTCGAGGATAGGGGTCTCGTCCGCATAGAAAGGCACACGAAAACTTCTTTCAAGAGCGGAGTACAGCTTGGAATACTATTCTTCAAGCTAGGATGAGCCCACAGTCAAGGAGATTTGTAAGGGGAGAAGGACACAGTTACTCCACTCCTTGCGGCGACTACCAGTCTATTACGTGGTCTAGAGGAGAGTTATGGGAATGCTCAGTACTTCCTTTAGTAACATAGGAAGATCCACAATGGTTGGGTCCGACGCGAAAGAAAATTTTTCAAATCTTCCCCCTTTAGAGTGGCTCAAAAAGGCACCCGCCAGACTAGAATTTTTTACTCATTAGTATGGTGATCAATCTCAGATCCACGAAAAATCTACATTGCGACGAGCAAAATAGAGAGTAGAAAGCTTCTTGAAAAATGGCGCTATGCCTGATGGTTGAAAAACAAAATGACTTTAGCTAACCATCATTCCTGTATGCAGTGATGCAGCAGGACGGGAAGGTCCCAAAAAATCTGAGATTGTATTCATTTCATTTCATTTCATTTAAAAATTATTTATACAGGGTAGAGGTTACAAAAAAGAACTGATTTACAAGTTTGCCCTGTTTTCACACTAATTACACGAAAAAAGCTAATTGAAATACAAATGAAAAGAAAACAGAATAAATTAAACTAGGTACATAATAAAAAAGCGGAAAATCAAAGTGGCCGTTATAACTTCTTCATGCTTTCAATTTTGCTCTAAAGGTGGAGAACGATTTACTTGTTTTTGTTTCGTTTGTAAGGTTGTTCCAAGTGCATACTCACCTGTAGGTATAGCTTTTTTCCCGAGAATGTCGCCAACAGGGGAATATGAAGGTCATTTGTATAGTTTCCAGTGGGAGGTAACGTTTAGCTAAACAAAGCATTCCAATACCACGAGAAACTTTTTTTGTTATTTTCAATAAGTGTTCCTCCCAGTTAAGATATTGAGCTACTTGCACTCCTAAGTATTTTATGCTGGTTATGGGAGATACTTTGTTATCTCCAATAAAGATGGACGACATTGTGGTGTTGAACTGATTAAGTGTTTTTATTTTATTTTTACTACCTATCAAAATGCAATATGTTTTCGCGACATTAAGAGACAACTTGTTTTCTTCTAGCCATGCCTTTAGTGACTCTAAATCTTCGTTGACAACATTGCTGATGGTAGAAATCGAATTTGAGAAGGAAATACTTGTATAATCCGCATACATACTAGCCATTGAAGTATTAGGCTTAAGGGGTAACTCATTTATATAGATTAAAAAAGCAGTGGACCTAAACAAGATCCTTGTGGAACCCCTAATTTAATTGTCTGTAAATTGGAAGTTTGCCCATAAACCTTGCAGCACAGCTTGCGATTTCCTAGATACGACTCAAACCAGGTTATCTCTTTGCCCGATAGCCCATACACATTCAATTTATTTGAAAGTATTTGATGGTCAACAGTATCGAATGCCTTTTTAAGATCAATAAATAATACGGATGTATATTGTCCTTTTTCCATATTAAGGTACCAGTTATAACTGCATTTTAGTAAGCAGGTTAAAACTGAGTGAAAAGATCAAAATCCAGATTGGCCTGACTGGATAAGGTTTGTTTTGAATTAAGTTACTTGTACAATTGATCATAGACTAGTTTCTAAAACAATCGAGACACAAGAGGCAAAACCAAAATTGGTCTGTAAGTGGAAATTTCATTTCGTGAGCCGTCCTTGTAGATTGGTGTGACCCTTGCTTTCTTCCAGATGTCAGGGAATTTCTCCATGTATTTCAAAATGTGTTAAATAGCTTTTTGTCTTATAGCATGACACAATCCCCCCTCCCCATCCGGATCAGCTGCCTATGGACCTGTAAGACTTCAATGACTTTTCTTCGCGAGGAAAAAATCTACAGAACAGACTAAGAAGTTAGGTTCCAAGTTCTCTCCGCTTGGACTTCCGTGGAGTAGAAGACAATGCTAGAGTTTATTTCTTCCATTAGAGTCTCCTTTCACACGAAAGATTAGGCAAGGTCATAGTCTTTTGTTGTTTCGCTGAATGACGTTGGGGAAAATCAACTCTCTCCAAAGATAAAATATCATGAGCAGTTAGTGAATGAGCGAGGAGGAATTGTGAAGAAAGAAGATTAAATGATGTCATCTATGGTGTGCTTGTTGTCTGTGTGCTGCGATGAAAAGTCGTTCTCTGATAAATGTGAAGGTGATGCAAAAATGGTAAAAGAGAAACAGAAGAATTTTTAAGACTTCTCTACTTTCAAATCTAAGGGTGATTATAATCAGTACTATTCAGCAAAAATGCCAATAAATAGTTCAAGATTATTTCAAGAAAAGGGCACTTTTACACTTTTGAGAGAAAAGGGCAGGGGTCCGGATCCCCAGAATCCCCCGTGGTTGCTCGCCCGATATACCACATGAAGGTAACCCTCGCGTACGTCAGGAATCTGCTACATTTTGAAAAACACCACAGGCATCTTTCGGCGTTACCTTTTACCCCCAAGATCCAGTTGTATCACTTAACACTTGAACCTCCACTAAAGGACCAGAACGCTACGTGTTTGCATTATTTACGGAAACGTGTGCTAGGCCCTACTATGAAAAGGTCATAGCTTTCAAAAGCTGCAGTACTCCTCAAATATTATGCAGATTCTTAAGTGGGAGGGTGAGTTTTATCTTTTGATATATAATTTGTCAACATTTGGTGGGGTCCGTTCTCTTAAGATCCACCGGAATAATCCGTCACCCAGATTATTGCCTCCGCCATGTCACTTGAATCACATTTACGCTATCTTGTACACAAACCATAAAGGAGTAAAGTAGTAGTCATCCTCCTTATTGCCAACTGTAAAATGCAAAGGACAAGTCTTGCGTGGTTTGCAAACATCAGCTCTATCTGAGTGGTGGAATATGTCTCCCACAGAAATAAATTCTTTAGATACCTTACAGATGTTTTCCTTTGGCGCTATTGCTTTGAAAAATCACGGCTGGCATCCTTCGGTATTTGTGTTTGCTTGCTGCGAAGCCATGACGGAATCACGAATCAAGCATTTGAGATGTGGCGCTTCAGGCGTATGCAAAGAATTTCATCGGGAGCAAAGAAATCCAATGAGAATGTCCCAAGACAAATTGTTCATAGTAAAAGTTTGTTGAAATGGATCAAATTTAGGCAAATGAGATTCTTGATTCATGTTGTCAGAAAAGAGGAATTGGAACATCTATCTCTTACTGGATTGGTACCTGGAAAAAGAGCACGGGGTAGACGACGGCAAAGATATCGACAACAGTTTGGTAATGCCCTAGCAGCATTATCCATGATGCATATGACAAAAAAGCATTGAAAAAGGTTATTCATGAGGCAGCCTCTTCAAGCAGTTGGAGTGATACGCCCTCCGCACCCAGTACATCAGCACCAATCTGCATGGCAGCGCACATACCACAATGAGTTTTGCACTTGACAAACAACCTGCTCCAAATTTCACTCTTTTGATAGAAAAGAATGTTGTGAGGTCCGGGAATAGAAAAACAGAAATTCGTGTAGCTTATTGGATTTACTTTTACCTGCAGCATGGAGTAAACATCATTTATCCTTCAAATCGTTATCCATATCAATGGACTTCTGCATGTATGCTTTAGTAACTTTCCCGCTAGTGCAACAACTCTTGTTTCTATAAACTGTGTCTCTGCAAATTTGAAACCTCGCTTGCGCTTTACATCAAGTGTCTCCGGAAGTGGACACATGTTCGCCTTCTGTGGTGGGAACAACTACACTCTCTCGTTAGAAGTATTGGACCCCTTCTTGAACATGGTGGCTATCAACATCACGAGTCCAATCTCGAAAACATGAATAACAAATTTATCATACTCTAGGAATTAGGGCGGGAGAGCATTCGTCATTTACTCATTTTCAACTTACTGTACATCAATATTATAACACTATTGAGATTTACAAACGAGAAAGTGATGAAAGTGCAGAGGGAGAGCCGTTAGATATTACAGCAATGATCTAGGAAGGTGGCGTAACTGGTTCAGGGCTAAGAGTAACACTGGTAATAAATTTTCAGGCCTGTGTATTGCTCATTGCAGATTGAAAGTCATATCAATAAGACATTTTTGGCCAGAATGTAAGGCTGTAGACTTGGTATTTTGCCAACAAATGATCAAAGTCAACATTCATTTACTATCATTCCTGATTGAAAAGTGGTGAAAATGAGCCCATTTTGGCCAAAATGTAAAGCTGTAGTCTTGCATACCAATTAACAAAATTCAAATTCATCCATTTTACATGCAGATGGACATGTATTGGAAATGAACAAATTTTGGCCATGCGGTAAGGCTATAGCTTTAGACTGAAGTTGATTGATTTTCAGAGCAGATTGAAACTTGATGGAAATTTGAAAATTTAGCACTAAAAGTAACCCCATAGCCTTTGTATTTTGCCACCAACTGACCGAACTTCAAAGTGATTGACTATGATTTCAGAGCGAATATTGATGAAACTTAGGCACTATTCGCTAAACCGTAAGGACTCCGTGTAGCCCTGATAGGTAGACCAATTACTGCTGAAATTGAACATGACTTTTTTGAATACCATATTAAAAACTGATTAAAATCAGGGATTTTGGGCAAACAAGTTAGGCTATAGCCTTGGTATTTTGCTCAAAAATGACCAAATTTGAAATTGATTGATTTTGATTACAGATAGAAGAGTGATGAAAATGAGCCATGTTTGGCCAAAAAGTAAGGCTATGGCCTTGGTATTTTGCTCAAAAATGGACAAATTTGAAATTGATTGATTTTGATTGCAGATTGAAAAGTGATGAAAATGAGCGAATTTTGGCCAATCACTAAGGCTATAGCCTTGGTATTTTGCTCACAAATGACCAAATTTGAAATTGATTGATTTTGATTGCAGATTGAAAAGTGATGAAAATGAGCGATGTTTGGCCAAAAAATAAGGCTATAGCCTTGGTATATTGCTCAAAAATGACCAAATTTGAAATTGATTGATTTTGATTGCAGATTGACAAGTGATGAAAATGAGGGATTTTTGACCAGAAAGTAAGGCTATAGCCTTGGTATTTTGCTCAAAAATGACCAAATTTGAAATTGATTTAGTTTGATTGCAGATTGAAAAGTGATGAAAATGAGGGATGTTTGGCCAGAAAAAAAGGCTATAGCCTTGGTATTTTGCTCAAAAGTGACCAAATTTGAAATTGATTGATTTTGATTGCAGATCGAACAGTGATGAAAATGAGCGATGTTTGGTCAAAAAGTAAGGCTATAGCCTTGGTATTTTGCTCACAAATGACCAAATTGGAAATTGAGTGATTTTGATTGCAGATTGAAAAGTGATGAAAATGAGCGATGTTTGGCCAAAAAGTAAGGCTATAGCCTTGGTATTTTGGTCAAAAATGACCAAATTTGAAATTGATTTAGTTTGATTGCAGATTGAAAAGTGATGAAAATGAGCGATGTTTGGCCAAAAAGTAAGGCTATAGCCTTGGTATATTGCTCAAAAATGACCAAATTTGAAATTGATTGATTTTGATTGCAGATTGACAAGTGATGAAAATGAGGGATTTTTGGCCAAAAAGTAAGGCTATAGCCTTGGTATATTGCTCAAAAATGACCAAATTTGAAATTGATTGATTTTGATTGCAGATTGACAAGTGATGAAAATGAGGGATTTTTGACCAGAAAGTAAGGCTATAGCCTTGGTATTTTGCTCAAAAATGACCAAATTTGAAATTGATTTAGTTTGATTGCAGATTGAAAAGTGATGAAAATGAGGGATGTTTGGCCAAAAAGTAAGGCTATAGCCTTGGTATTTTGCTCAAAAGTGACCAAATTTGAAATTGATTGATTTTGATTGCAGATTGAACAGTGATGAAAATGAGCGATGTTTGGTCAAAAAGTAAGGCTATAGCCTTGGTATTTTGCTCACAGATGACCAAATTGGAAATTGATTGATTTTGATTGCAGATTGACAAGTGATGAAAATGAGGGATTTTTGACCAGAAAGTAAGGCTATAGCCTTGGTATTTTGCTCAAAAATGACCAAATTTGAAATTGATTTAGTTTGATTGCAGATTGAAAAGTGATGAAAATGAGGGATGTTTGGCCAAAAAAAGGCTATAGCCTTGGTATTTTGCTCAAAAGTGACCATATTTGAAATTGATTGATTTTGATTGCAGATTGAACAGTGATGAAAATGAGCGATGTTTGGTCAAAAAGTAAGGCTATAGCCTTGGTATTTTGGTCAAAAATGACCAAATTTGAAATTGATTTAGTTTGATTGCAGATTGAAAAGTGATGAAAATGAGCGATGTTTGGCCAAAAAGTAAGGCTATAGCCTTGGTATATTGCTCAAAAATGACCAAATTTGAAATTGATTGATTTTGATTGCAGATTGACAAGTGATGAAAATGAGGGATTTTTGACCAGAAAGTAAGGCTATAGCCTTGGTATTTTGCTCAAAAATGACCAATTTTGAAATTGATTTAGTTTGATTGCAGATTGAAAAGTGATGAAAATGAGGGATGTTTGGCCAAAAAGTAAGGCTATAGCCTTGGTATTTTGCTCAAAAGTGACCAAATTTGAAATTGATTGATTTTGATTGCAGATTGAACAGTGATGAAAATGAGCGATGTTTGGTCAAAAAGTAAGGCTATAGCCTTGGTATTTTGCTCACAGATGACCAAATTGGAAATTGATTGATTTTGATTGCAGATTGACAAGTGATGAAAATGAGGGATTTTTGACCAGAAAGTAAGGCTATAGCCGTGGTATTTTGCTCAAAAATGACCAAATTTGAAATTGATTTAGTTTGATTGCAGATTGAAAAGTGATGAAAATGAGGGATGTTTGGCCAAAAAAAGGCTATAGCCTTGGTATTTTGCTCAAAAGTGACCATATTTGAAATTGATTGATTTTGATTGCAGATTGAACTGAGATGAAAATGAGCGATGTTTGGTCAAAAAGTAAGGCTATAGCCTTGGTATTTTGCTCACAGATGACCAAATTGGAAATTGATTGATTTTGATTGCAGATTGAAAAGTGATGAAAATGAGCGATGTTTGGCAAAAAAGTAAGGCTATAGCCTTGGTATTTTGCTCAAACATGGCCAAATTTGAAATTGATTGATTTTGATTGCGTATTGAAAAGTGATGAAAATGAGCGATGTTTGGCCAAAAAGTAAGGCTATAGCCTTGGTATTTTGGTCAAAAATGACCAAATTTGAAATTGATTTAGTTTGATTGCAGATTGAAAAGTGATGAAAATGAGCGATGTTTGGCCAAAAAGTAAGGCTATAGCCTTGGTATATTGCTCAAAAATGACCAAATTTGAAATTGATTGATTTTGATTGCAGATTGACAAGTGATGAAAATGAGGGATTTTTGACCAGAAAGTAAGGCTATAGCCTTGGTATTTTGCTCAAAAATGACCAAATTTGAAATTGATTTAGTTTGATTGCAGATTGAAAAGTGATGAAAATGAGGGATGTTTGGCCAAAAAAAGGCTATAGCCTTGGTATTTTGCTCAAAAGTGACCATATTTGAAATTGATTGATTTTGATTGCAGATTGAACTGAGATGAAAATGAGCGATGTTTGGTCAAAAAGTAAGGCTATAGCCTTGGTATTTTGCTCACAGATGACCAAATTGGAAATTGATTGATTTTGATTGCAGATTGAAAAGTGATGAAAATGAGCGATGTTTGGCAAAAAAGTAAGGCTATAGCCTTGGTATTTTGCTCAAACATGGCCAAATTTGAAATTGATTGATTTTGATTGCGTATTGAAAAGTGATGAAAATGAGCGATGTTTGGCCAAAAAGTAAGGCTATAGCCTTGGTATTTTGGTCAAAAATGACCAAATTTGAAATTGATTTAGTTTGATTGCAGATTGAAAAGTGATGAAAATGAGCGATGTTTGGCCAAAAAGTAAGGCTATAGCCTTGGTATATTGCTCAAAAATGACCAAATTTGAAATTGATTGATTTTGATTGCAGATTGACAAGTGATGAAAATGAGGGATTTTTGACCAGAAAGTAAGGCTATAGCCTTGGTATTTTGCTCAAAAATGACCAAATTTGAAATTGATTTAGTTTGATTGCAGATTGAAAAGTGATGAAAATGAGGGATGTTTGGCAAAACAAAGGCTATAGCCTTGGTATTTTGCTCAAAAGTGACCAAATTTGAAATTGATTGATTTTGATTGCAGATTGAACAGTGATGAAAATGAGCGATGTTTGGTCAAAAAGTAAGGCTATAGCCTTGGTATTTTGCTCACAGATGACCAAATTGGAAATTGATTGATTTTGATTGCAGATTGACATGTGATGAAAATGAGGGATTTTTGACCAGAAAGTAAGGCTATAGCCTTGGTATTTTGCTCAAAAATGACCAAATTTGAAATTGATTTAGTTTGATTGCAGATTGAAAAGTGATGAAAATGAGGGATGTTTGGCCAAAAAAAAGGCTATAGCCTTGGTATTTTGCTCAAAAATGACAAAATTTGAAATTGATTGATTTTGATTGCAGATTGTTTGGCCAAAAAGTAAGGCTATAGCCTTGGTATTTTGCTCAAAAATGACCAAATTTGAAATTGATTGATTTTGATTGCAGATTGAAAAGTGATGAAAATGAGCGATGGTTGGTCAAAAAGTAAGGCTATAGCCTTGGTATTTTGCTCCAAAATGACCAAATTTGAAATTGATTGATTTTGATTGCCGATTGAAAACTGATGAAAATGAGCGATGTTTGGCCAAAAAGTAAGGCTATAGCCTTGGTATTTTGCTCAAAAATGACCAAATTTGAAATTGATTGAGTTTGATTGCAGAATGAAACGTGATGAAAATGAGCGATGCTTGGCCAAAAAGTAAGGCTATAGCCTTGGTATTTTGCTCAAAAATGACCAAATTTGAAATTGATTGATTTTGATTGCAGATTGATAAGTGATGAAAATGAGGGATGTTTGGCCATAAAGTAAGGCTATAGCCTTGGTATTTTGCTCAAAAATGACCAAATTTGAAATTGATTGATTTTGATTGCAGATTGTTTGGCAAAAAAGTATGGCTATAGCCTTGGTATTTTGCTCAAAAATGACCAAATTTGAAATTGATTGAGTGTGATTGCAGAATGAAACGTGATGAAAATGAGCGATGCTTGGCCAAAAAGTAAGGCTATAGCCTTGGTATTTTGCTGAAAAAATGACCAAATTTGAAATTGATTGATTTTGATTGCAGATTGAACAGTGATGAAAATGAGGGATGTTTGGCCATAAAGTAAGGCTATAGCCTTGGTATTTTGCTCAAAAATGACCAAATTTGAAATTGATTGATTTTGATTGCAGATTGTTTGGCCAAAAAGTAAGGCTATAGCCTTGGTATTTTGGTCAAAAATGACCAAATTTGAAATTGATTGACTGTGATTGCAGATCGAACAGTGATGAAAATGAGCGATGTTTGGTCAAAAAGTAAGGCTATAGCCTTGGTATTTTGCTCACAAATGACCAAATTGGAAATTGAGTGATTTTGATTGCAGATTGAAAAGTGATGAAAATGAGCGATGTTTGGCCAAAAAGTAAGGCTATAGCCTTGGTATTTTGCTCAAAAATGACCAAATTTGAAATTGATTGAGTTTGATTGCAGAATGAAACGTGATGAAAATGAGCGATGCTTGGCCAAAAAGTAAGGCTATAGCCTTGGTATTTTGCTCAAAAATGACCAAATTTGAAATTGATTGATTTTGATTGCAGATTGATAAGTGATGAAAATGAGGGATGTTTGGCCATAAAGTAAGGCTATAGCCTTGGTATTTTGCTCAAAAATGACCAAATTTGAAATTGATTGATTTTGATTGCAGATTGTTTGGCCAAAAAGTAAGGCTATAGCCTTGGTATTTTGGTCAAAAATGACCAAATTTGAAATTGATTGACTGTGATTGCAGATTGAACAGTGATGAAAATGAGCGATGTTTGGCCAAAAAGTAAGGCTATAGCCTTGGTATTTTGCTCAAAAATGACCAAATTTGAAATTGATTGAATTTGATTGCTGATTGAAAAGTGATGAAAATGAGCGATGTTTGGCCAAAAAGTAAGGCTATAGCCTTGGTATATTGCTCAAAAATGACCAAATTTGAAATTGATTGATTTTGATTGCAGATTGACAAGTGATGAAAATGAGGGATTTTTGACCAGAAAGTAAGGCTATAGCCTTGGTATTTTGCTCAAAAATGACCAAATTTGAAATTGATTTAGTTTGATTGCAGATTGAAAAGTGATGAAAATGAGCGATGTTTGGCCAAAAAGTAAGGCTATAGCCTTGGTATTTTGCTCAAAAGTGACCAAATTTGAAATTGATTGATTTTGATTGCAGATTGAACAGTGATGAAAATGAGCGATGTTTGGTCAAAAAGTAAGGCTATAGCCTTGGTATTTTGCTCACAGATGACCAAATTGGACATTGATTGATTTTGATTGCAGATTGAAAAGTGATGAAAATGAGCGATGTTTGGCAAAAAAGTAAGGCTATAGCCTTGGTATTTTGCTCAAAAATGACCAAATTTGAAATTGATTGATTTTGATTGCGTATTGAAAAGTGATGAAAATGAGCGATGTTTGGCCAAAAAGTAAGGATATAGCCTTGGTATTTTGGTCAAAAATGACCAAATTTGAAATTGATTTAGTTTGATTGCAGATTGAAAAGTGATGAAAATGAGCGATGTTTGGCCAAAAGGTAAGGCTATAGCCTTGGTATTTTGCTCACAGATGACCAAATTGGAAATTGATTGATTTTGATTGCAGATTGACATGTGATGAAAATGAGGGATTTTTGACCAGAAAGTAAGGCTATAGCCTTGGTATTTTGCTCAAAAATGACAAAAATTTGAAATTGATTTAGTTTGATTGCAGATTGAAAAGTGATGAAAATGAGGGATGTTTGGCCAAAAGTAAGGCTATAGCCTTGGTATTTTGCTCAAAAATGACCAAATTTGAAATTGATTGATTTTGATTGCAGATTGTTTGGCCAAAAAGTAAGGCTATAGCCTTGGTATTTTGCTCAAAAATGACCAAATTTGAAATTGATTGATTTTGATTGCAGATTGAAAAGTGATGAAAATGAGCGATGGTTGGTCAAAAAGTAAGGCTATAGCCTTGGTATTTTGCTCCAAAATGACCAAATTTGAAATTGATTGATTTTGATTGCCGATTGAAAACTGATGAAAATGAGCGATGTTTGGCCACAAAGTAAGGCTATAGCCTTGGTATTTTGCTCAAAAATGACCAAATTTGAAATTGATTGATTTTGATTGCAGATTGATAAGTGATGAAAATGAGGGATGTTTGGCCATAAAGTAAGGCTATAGCCTTGGTATTTTGCTGAAAAAATGACCAAATTTGAAGTTGATTGATTTTGATTGCAGATTGATAAGTGACGAAAATGAGGGATGTTTGGCCATAAAGTAAGGCTATAGCCTTGGTATTTTGCTCAAAAATGACCAAATTTGAAATTGATTGATTTTGATTGCAGATTGTTTGGCCAAAAAGTAAGGCTATAGCCTTGGTATTTTGCTCAAAAATGACCAAATTTGAAATTGATTGAGTTTGATTGCAGAATGAAACGTGATGAAAATGAGCGATGCTTGGCCAAAAAGTAAGGCTATAGCCTTGGTATTTTGCTCAAAAATGACTAAATTTGAAATTGATTGATTTTGATTGCAGATTGATAAGTGATGAAAATGAGGGATGTTTGGCCATAAAGTAAGGCTATAGCCTTGGTATTTTGCTCAAAAATGACCAAATTTGAAATTGATTGATTTTGATTGCAGATTGTTTGGCCAAAAAGTAAGGCTATAGCCTTGGTATTTTGGTCAAAAATGACCAAATTTGAAATTGATTGACTGTGATTGCAGAATGAAACGTGATGAAAATGAGCGATGCTTGGCCAAAAAGTAAGGCTATAGCCTTGGTATTTTGCTCAAAAATGACCAAATTTGAAATTGATTGATTTTGATTGCAGATTGATAAGTGATGAAAATGAGGGATGTTTGGCCATAAAGTAAGGCTATAGCCTTGGTATTTTGCTCAAAAATGACCAAATTTGAAATTGATTGATTTTGATTGCAGATTGTTTGGCAAAAAAGTATGGCTATAGCCTTGGTATTTTGCTCAAAAATGACCAAATTTGAAATTGATTTAGTTTGATTGCAGATTGAAAAGTGATGAAAATGAGCGATGTGTGGCCAAACAAAGGCTATAGCCTTGGTATTTTGCTCAAAAAATGACCAAATTTGAAATTGATTGATTTTGATTGCCGATTGAAAAGTGATGAAAATGAGCGATGTTTGGCCAAAAAGTAAGGCTATAGCCTTGGTATTTTGCTCAAAAATGACCAAATTTGAAATTGATTGAGTTCTTTGCAGAATGAAACGTGATGAAAATGAGCGATGCTTGGCCAAAAAGTAAGGCTATAGCCTTGGTATTTTGCTGAAAAAATGACCAAATTTGAAGTTGATTGATTTTGATTGCAGATTGATAAGTGACGAAAATGAGGGATGTTTGGCCATAAAGTAAGGCTATAGCCTTGGTATTTTGCTCAAAAATGACCAAATTTGAAATTGATTGATTTTGATTGCAGATTGTTTGGCCAAAAAGTAAGGCTATAGCCTTGGTATTTTGCTCAAAAATGACCAAATTTGAAATTGATTGAGTTTGATTGCAGAATGAAACGTGATGAAAATGAGCGATGCTTGGCCAAAAAGTAAGGCTATAGCCTTGGTATTTTGCTCAAAAATGACCAAATTTGAAATTGATTGATTTTGATTGCAGATTGATAAGTGATGAAAATGAGGGATGTTTGGCCATAAAGTAAGGCTATAGCCTTGGTATTTTGCTCAAAAATGACCAAATTTGAAATTGATTGATTTTGATTGCAGATTGTTTGGCCAAAAAGTAAGGCTATAGCCTTGGTATTTTGGTCAAAAATGACCAAATTTGAAATTGATTGACTGTGATTGCAGATTGAACAGTGATGAAAATGAGCGATGTTTGGCCAAAAAGTAAGGCTATAGCCTTGGTATTTTGCTCAAAAATGACCAAATTTGAAATTGATTGAATTTGATTGCTGATTGAAAAGTGATGAAAATGAGCGATGCTTGGCCAAAAAGTAAGGCAATAGCCTTGGTATTTTGCTCACAAATGACCAAATTTGAAATTGATTGAGTTTGATTGCAGAATGAAACGTGATGAAAATGAGCGATGCTTGGCCAAAAAGTAAGGCTATAGCCTTGGTATTTTGCTGAAAAAATGACCAAATTTGAAATTGATTGGTTTTGATTGCAGATTGTTTGGCCAAAAAGTAAGGCTGTAGCCTTGGTATTTTGGTCAAAAATGACCAAATTTGAAATTGATTGATTGTGATTGCAGATTGAACAGTCATGAAAGTGAGCGATGTTTGGCCAAAAAGTAAGGCTATAGCCTTGGTATTTTGCTCAAAAATGACCAAAGTTGAAATTGATTGATTTTGATTGCTGATTGAAAATTGATGAAAATGAGCGATGTTTGGACAAAAAGTAAGGCTATAGCCTTGGTATTTTGCTCAAAAATGACCAAATTGTAAATTGATTGAGTTTGATTGCAGAATGAAACGTGATGAAAATGAGCGATGCTTGGCCAAAAAGTAAGGCTATAGCCTTGGTATTTTGCTGAAAAAATGACCAAATTTGAAATTGATTGATTTTGATTGCAGATTGATAAGTGACGAAAATGAGGGATGTTTGGCCATAAAGTAAGGCTATAGCCTTGGTATTTTGCTCAAAAATGACCAAATTTGAAATTGATTGATTTTGATTGCAGATTGTTTGGCCAAAAAGTAAGGCTATAGCCTTGGTATTTTGGTCAAAAATGACCAAATTTGAAATTGATTGATTGTGATTGCAGATTGAACAGTGATGAAAATGAGCGATGTTTGGCCAAAAAGTAAGGCTATTGCCTTGGTATTTTGCTCAAAAATGACCAAATTTGAAATTGATTGAGTTTGATTGCAGATTGACAAGTGATGAAAATGAGCGATGCTTGGCCAAAAAGTAAGGCTATAGCCTTGGTATTTTGCTCAAAAATGACCAAATTTGAAATTGATTGATTTTGATTGCAGATTGATAAGTGATGAAAATGAGCGATGTGTGGCCATAAAGTAAGGCCATAGCCTTGGTATTTTGCTCAAAATGACCAAATTTGAAATTGATTGATTTTGATTGCAGATTGTTTGGCCAAACAGTAAGGCTATAGCCTTGGTATTTTGGTCAAGAATGACCAAATTTGAAATTGATTGATTGTGATTGCAGATTGAACAGTGATGAAAATGAGCGATGCTTGGCCAAAAAGTAAGGCTATAGCCTTGGTATTTTGCTCAAAAATGACCAAATTTGAAATTGATTGATTTTGATTGCAGATGGATAAGTGATGAAAATGAGGGATGTTTGGCCAAAAAGTAAGGCTATAGCCTTGGTAATTTGCTCAAAAATGACCAAATTTGAAATTGATTGAGTTTGATTGCAGAATGAAACGTGATGAAAATGAGCGATGCTTGGCCAAAAAGTAAGGCTATAGCCTTGGTATATTGCACAAAAATGACCAAATTTGAAATTGATTGAGTGTGATTGCAGATTGATAAGTGATGAAAATGAGGGATGTTTGGCCAAAAAGTAAGGCAATAGCCTTTGTATTTTGCTCAAAAAATGACCAAATTTGAAATTGATTGATTTTGATTGCAGATTGATGAGTGATGAAAATGGGCGATGTTTGGCCAAAAAGTAAGGCTATAGCCTTGGTATTTTGCTCAAAAATGGCCAAATTTGAAATTGATTGATTTTGATTGCGTATAGACAAGTGACGAAAATGAGGGATGTTTGGCCAAAAAGTAAGGCTATAGCCTTGGTATTTTGCTCACAGATGACCAAATTTGAAATTGATTGACTTTGATTGCAGATTGTTTGGCCAAAAAGTAAGGCTATAGCCTTGGTATTTTGCTCAAAAATGACCAAATTTGAAATTGATTGATTTTGAATGCCGATTGAAAAGTGATGAAAATGAGCGATGTTTGGCCAAAAAGTAGGGCTATAGCCTTGGTATTTTGCTCAAAAATGACCAAATTTGAAATTGATTGATTTTGATTGCAGATTGTTTGGCCAAAAAGTAAGGCTATAGCCTTGGTATGTTGCTCACAAATGACCAAATTTGAAATTGATTGATTTTGATTGCCGATTGAAAAGTGATGAAAATGAGCGATGTTTGGCCAAAAAGTAAGGCTATAGCCTTGGTATTTTGCTCAAAAATGACCAAATTTGAAATTGATTGAGTTTGATTGCAGAATGAAACGTGATGAAAATGAGCGATGCTTGGCCAAAACGTAAGGCTATAGCCTTGGTATTTTGCTCAAAAATGACCAAATTTGAAATTGATTGATTGTGATTGCAGATTGAGAAGTGATGAAAATGAGCGATGTTTGCTCAAAAAGTATGGCGATAGCCTTGGTATTTTGCTCAAAAATGGCCAAATTTGAAATTTGTTGAGGTTGATTGCAGATTGACAAGTGATGAAAATGAGCGATGTTTGCCCAAAAAGTAAGGCTATAGCATTGGTAGTTTGCTCAAAAATGGCCAAATTTGAAATTGATTGAGGTTGATTGCAGATTGAAAAGTGATGAAAATGAGCGATGTTTGCTCAAAAAGTAAGGCTATAGCCTTGGTATTTTGCTCAAAAATGACCAAATTTGAAATTGATTGATTTTGATTGCAGATTGATAAGTAATGAAAATGAGGGATGTTTGGCAAAACAGTAAGGCTATAGCCTTGGTATTTTGCTCAAACATGACCAAATTTGAAATTGATTGATTTTGATTGCATTGATAAGTGATGAAAATGAGCGATGGTTGGCCAAAAAGTAAGGCTATAGCCTTGGTATTTTGCTCAAACATGACCAAATTTGAAATTGATTGATTTTGATTGCAGATTGATAAGTGATGACAATGAGCGATGGTTGGCCAAAAAGTAAGGCTATAGCCTTGGTATTTTGCTCAATCATGACCAAATTTGAAATTGATTGATTTTGATTGCAGATTGATAAGTGATGAAAATGAGCGATGGTTGGCCAGAAAGTAAGGCTATAGCCTTGGTATTTTGCTCAAAAATGACCAAAGTTGAAATTGATTGATTTTGATTGCAGATTGATAAATGATGAAAATGAGGGATGTTTGGCCAAAAAGTAAGGCTATAGCCTTGGTATTTTGCTCAAACATGACCAAATTTGAAATTGATTGATTTTGATTGCAGATTGAAAAGTGATGAAAATGAGCGATGTCTGGCAGAAAAGTAAGGCTATAGCCTTGGTATTTTGCTCAAAATTGACCAAATTTGAAATTGATTGATTTTGATTGCGGATTGAAAAGTGATGAAAATGAGGGATGTTTGCCCAAAAAGTAAGGCTATAGCCTTGGTATTTTGCTCAAAAATGACCAAATTTGAAATTGATTGACTTCGATTGCAGAGAGAAAAGTGATGAAAATGAGCGATGTTTGGCCAAAAAGTAAGGCTATAGCCTTGGTTTATTGCTCAAAAATGACCAAATTTGAAATTGATTCATTTTGATTGCAGATTGACAAGTGATGACAATGAGGGATTTTTGACCAGAAAGTAAGGCTATAGCCTTGGTATTTTGCTCAAAAATGACCAAATTTGAAATTGATTGAGATTGATTGCAGATTGAAAAGTGATGAAAATGAGCGATGATTGCCCAAGAAGTAAGGCTATAGCCTTGGTATTTTGCTCAAAAATGACCAAATTTGAAATTGATTGATTTTGATTGCAGATTAAAAAGTGATGAAAATGAGGGATGCTTGGCCAAAAAAAAAGGCTATAGCCTTGGTATTTTGCTCAAAAATGACCAAATTTGAAATTGATTGATTTTGAATGGCGATTGAAAAGTGATGAAAATGAGCGATGTTTGGCCAAAAAGTAAGGCTATAGCCTTGGTATTTTGCTCACAAATGACCAAATTTGAAATTGATTGATTTTGATTGCAGATTGACAAGTGATGAAAATGAGGGATTTTTGACCAGAAAGTAAGGCTATAGCCTTGGTATTTTGCCCAACAATGACCAAATTTGAAATTGATTTAGTTTGATTGCAGATTGAAAAGTGATGAAAATGAGGGATGTTTGGAGAAAAAAAAGGCTATAGCCTTGGTATTTTGCTCAAAAATGACCAAATTTGAAATTGATTGATTTTGATTGCAGATTGAAAAGTGATGAAAATGAGGGATGCTTGGCCAACAAAAAAGGCTATAGCCTTGGTATTTTGCTCAAAAATGACCAAATTTGAAATTGATTGATTTTGATTGCAGATTGGTTGGCCAAAAAGTAAGGCTATAGCCTTGGTATTTTGCTCAAAAATGACCAAATTTGAAATTGATTGATTTTGATTGCAGATTGACAAGTGATTACAATGAGGGATTTTTGGCCAGAAAGTAAGGCTATAGCCTTGGTATTTTGCTCAAAAATGACCAAATTTGAAATTGATTTAGTTTGATTGCAGATTGAAAAGTGATGAAAATGAGCGATGATTGCCCAAAAAGTAAGGCTATAGCCTTGGTATTTTGGTCAAAAATGACCAAATTTGAAATTGATTGATTTTGATTGCAGATTGACAAGTGATGAAAATGAGGGATTTTTGACCAGAAAGTAAGGCTATAGCCTTGGTATTTTGCCCAAAAATGACCAAATTTGAAATTGATTTAGTTTGATTGCAGATTGAAAAGTGATGAAAATGAGGGATGCTTGGCCAACAAAAAAGGCTATAGCCTTGGTATTTTGCTCAAAAATGACCAAATTTGAAATTGATTGATTTTGATTGCAGATTGTTTGGCCAAAAAGTAAGGCTATAGCCTTGGTATTTTGCTCAAAAATGACCAAATTTGAAATTGATTGATTTTGATTGCAGATTGAAAAGTGATGAAAATGAGCGATGTCTGGCAGAAAAGTAAGGCTATAGCCTTGGTATTTTGCTCAAAATTGACCAAATTTGAAATTGATTGATTTTGAGTGCAGATTGAAAAGTGATGAAAATGAGCGATGTTTGCCCAAAAAGTAAGGCTATAGCCTTGGTATTTTGGTCAAAAATGACAAAATTTGAAATTGATTGATTTTGATTGCAGAGAGAAAAGTGATGAAAATGAGCGATGTTTGGCCAAAAAGTAAGGCTATAGCCTTGGTATATTGCTCAAAAATGACCAAATTTGAAATTGATTGATTTTGATTGCAGATTGACAAGTGATTACAATGAGGGATTTTTGGCCAGAAAGTAAGGCTATAGCCTTGGTATTTTGCTCAAAAATGACCAAATTTGAAATTGATTTAGTTTGATTGCAGATTGAAAAGTGATGAAAATGAGCGATGATTGCCCAAGAAGTAAGGCTATAGCCTTGGTATTTTGCTCACAAATGACCAAATTTGAAATTGATTGATTTTGATTGCAGATTGACAAGTGATGAAAATGAGGGATTTTTGACCAGAAAGTAAGGCTATAGCCTTGGTATTTTGCCCAACAATGACCAAATTTGAAATTGATTTAGTTTGATTGCAGATTGAAAAGTGATGAAAATGAGGGATGTTTGGAGAAAAAAAAGGCTATAGCCTTGGTATTTTGCTCAAAAATGACCAAATTTGAAATTGATTGATTTTGATTGCAGATTGAAAAGTGATGAAAATGAGGGATGCTTGGCCAACAAAAAAGGCTATAGCCTTGGTATTTTGCTCAAAAATGACCAAATTTGAAATTGATTGATTTTGATTGCAGATTGGTTGGCCAAAAAGTAAGGCTATAGCCTTGGTATTTTGCTCAAAAATGACCAAATTTGAAATTGATTGATTTTGATTGCAGATTGACAAGTGATTACAATGAGGGATTTTTGGCCAGAAAGTAAGGCTATAGCCTTGGTATTTTGCTCAAAAATGACCAAATTTGAAATTGATTTAGTTTGATTGCAGATTGAAAAGTGATGAAAATGAGCGATGATTGCCCAAAAAGTAAGGCTATAGCCTTGGTATTTTGGTCAAAAATGACCAAATTTGAAATTGATTGATTTTGATTGCAGATTGACAAGTGATGAAAATGAGGGATTTTTGACCAGAAAGTAAGGCTATAGCCTTGGTATTTTGCCCAAAAATGACCAAATTTGAAATTGATTTAGTTTGATTGCAGATTGAAAAGTGATGAAAATGAGGGATGCTTGGCCAACAAAAAAGGCTATAGCCTTGGTATTTTGCTCAAAAATGACCAAATTTGAAATTGATTGATTTTGATTGCAGATTGTTTGGCCAAAAAGTAAGGCTATAGCCTTGGTATTTTGCTCAAAAATGACCAAATTTGAAATTGATTGATTTTGATTGCAGATTGAAAAGTGATGAAAATGAGCGATGTCTGGCAGAAAAGTAAGGCTATAGCCTTGGTATTTTGCTCAAAATTGACCAAATTTGAAATTGATTGATTTTGAGTGCAGATTGAAAAGTGATGAAAATGAGCGATGTTTGCCCAAAAAGTAAGGCTATAGCCTTGGTATTTTGGTCAAAAATGACCAAATTTGAAATTGATTGATTTTGATTGCAGAGAGAAAAGTGATGAAAATGAGCGATGTTTGGCCAAAAAGTAAGGCTATAGCCTTGGTATATTGCTCAAAAATGACCAAATTTGAAATTGATTGATTTTGATTGCAGATTGACAAGTGATTACAATGAGGGATTTTTGGCCAGAAAGTAAGGCTATAGCCTTGGTATTTTGCTCAAAAATGACCAAATTTGAAATTGATTTAGTTTGATTGCAGATTGAAAAGTGATGAAAATGAGCGATGATTGCCCAAGAAGTAAGGCTATAGCCTTGGTATTTTGCTCAAAAATGACCAAATTTGAAATTGATTGATTTTGATTGCGTATTGAAAAGTGATGAAAATGAGCGATGTTTGGCCAAAAAGTAAGGCTATAGCCCTGGTATTTTGCTCAAAAATGACCAAATTTGAAATTGATTGATTTTGATTGCAGATTGACAAGTGATGAAAATGCGGGATTTTTGACCAGAAAGTAAGGCTATAGCTTTGGTATATTGCTCAAAAATGACCAAATTTGAAATTGATTTAGTTTGATTGCAGATTGAAAAGTGATGAAAATGAGGGATGTTTGGCCAACAAAAAAGGCTATAGCCTTGGTATTTTGCTCAAAAATGACCAAATTTGAAATTGATTGATTTTGATTGCAGATTGTTTGGCCAAAAAGTAAGGCTATAGCCTTGGTATTTTGCTCAAAAATGACCAAATTTGAAATTGATTGATTTTGATTGCAGATTGAAAAGTGATGAAAATGAGCGATGTCTGGCAGAAAAGTAAGGCTATAGCCTTGGTATTTTGCTCAAAATTGACCAAATTTGAAATTGATTGATTTTGATTGCAGAGAGAAAAGTGATGAAAATGAGCGATGTTTGGCCAAAAAGTAAGGCTATAGCCTTGGTATATTGCTCAAAAATGACCAAATTTGAAATTGATTGATTTTGATTGCAGATTGACAAGTGATTACAATGAGGGATTTTTGGCCAGAAAGTAAGGCTATAGCCTTGGTATTTTGCTCAAAAATGACCAAATTTGAAATTGATTTAGTTTGATTGCAGATTGAAAAGTGATGAAAATGAGCGATGATTGCCCAAGAAGTAAGGCTATAGCCTTGGTATTTTGCTCAAAAATGACCAAATTTGAAATTGATTGATTTTGATTGCGTATTGAAACGTGATGAAAATGAGCGATGTTTGGCCAAAAAGTAAGGCTATAGCCCTGGTATTTTGCTCATAAATGACCAAATTTGAAATTGATTGATTTTGATTGCAGATTGAGAAGTGATGAAAATGCGGGATTTTTGACCAGAAAGTAAGGCTATAGCTTTGGTATATTGCTCAAAAATGACCAAATTTGAAATTGATTTAGTTTGATTGCAGATTGAAAAGTGATGAAAATGAGGGATGTTTGGCCAACAAAAAAGGCTATAGCCTTGGTATTTTGCTCAAAAATGACCAAATTTGAAATTGATTGATTTTGATTGCAGATTGTTTGGCCAAAAAGTAAGGCTATAGCCTTGGTATTTTGCTCAAAAATGACCAAATTTGAAATTGATTGATTTTGATTGCAGATTGAAAAGTGATGAAAATGAGCGATGTCTGGCAGAAAAGTAAGGCTATAGCCTTGGTATTTTGCTCAAAATTGACCAAATTTGAAATTGATTGATTTTGATTGCAGAGAGAAAAGTGATGAAAATGAGCGATGTTTCTCCAAAAAGTAAGGCTATAGCCTTGGTATATTGCGCAAAAATGACCAAATTTGAAATTGATTGATTTTGATTGCAGATTGACAAGTGATTACAATGAGGGATTTTTGGCCAGAAAGTAAGGCTATATCCTTGGTATTTTGCTCAAAAATGACCAAATTTGAAATTGATTTAGTTTGATTGCAGATTGAAAAGTGATGAAAATGAGCGATGATTGCCCAAGAAGTAAGGCTATAGCCTTGGTATTTTGCTCAAAAATGACCAAATTTGAAATTGATTGATTTTGATTGCGTATTGAAAAGTGATGAAAATGAGCGATGTTTGGCCAAAAAGTAAGGCTATAGCCCTGGTATTTTGCTCAAAAATGACCAAATTTGAAATTGATTGATTTTGATTGCAGATTGACAAGTGATGAAAATGAGGGATTTTTGACCAGAAAGTAAGGCTATAGCCTTGGTATATTGCTCAAAAATGACCAAATTTGAAATTGATTGATTTTGATTGCAGATTGAAAAGTGATGAAAATGAGGGATGTTTGGCCAAAAAAAAAGGCTATAGCCTTGGTATTTTGCTCAAAAATGACCAAATTTGAAATTGATTGATTTTGATTGCAGATTGACAAGTGATTACAATGAGGGATTTTTGGCCAGAAAGTAAGGCTATAGCCTTGGTATTTTGCTCAAAAATGACCAAATTTGAAATTGATTGATTTTGATTGCAGATTGATAAGTGATGAAAATGGGCGAGGTTTGGCCAAAAAGCAAGGCTATAGCCTTGGGATTTTGCTCAAAAATGCACAAATTTGAAATTGATTGAGATTGATTGCAGATTGAAAAGTGATGAAAATGAGCGATGATTGCCCAAGAAGTAAGGCTATAGCCTTGGTATTTTGCTCAAAAATGACCAAATTTGAAATTGATTGATTTTGATTGCAGATTGTTTGGCCAAAAAAGTAAGGCTATAGCCTTGGTATATTGCTCAAAAATGACCAAATTTGAAATTGATTGATTTTGATTGCAGATTGAAAAGTGATGAAAATGAGGGATGTTTGGCCAAAAAAAAAGGCTATAGCCTTGGTATTTTGCTCAAAAATGACCAAATTTGAAATTGATTGATTTTGATTGCAGATTGACAAGTGATTACAATGAGGGATTTTTGGCCAGAAAGTAAGGCTATAGCCTTGGTATTTTGCTCAAAAATGACCAAATTTGAAATTGATTGATTTTGATTGCAGATTGATAAGTGATGAAAATGGGCGAGGTTTGGCCAAAAAGCAAGGCTATAGCCTTGGGATTTTGCTCAAAAATGCACAAATTTGAAATTGATTGAGATTGATTGCAGATTGAAAAGTGATGAAAATGAGCGATGATTGCCCAAGAAGTAAGGCTATAGCCTTGGTATTTTGCTCAAAAATGACCAAATTTGAAATTGATTGATTTTGATTGCAGATTGTTTGGCCAAAAAAGTAAGGCTATAGCCTTGGTATTTTGCTCAAAAATGACCAAATTTGAAATTGATTGATTTTGATTGCAGATTGAAAAGTGATGAAAATGAGCGATGTCTGGCAGAAAAGTAAGGCTATAGCCTTGGTATTTTGCTCAAAATTGACCAAATTTGAAATTGATTGATGTTGATTGCAGATTGAAAAGTGATGAAAATGAGCGATGTTTGCCCAAAAAGTAAGGCTATAGCCTTGGTATTTTGGTCAAAAATGACCAAATTTGAAATTGATTGATTTTGATTGCAGAGAGAAAAGTGATGAAAATGAGCGATGTTTGGCCAAAAAGTAAGGCTATAGCCTTGGTATATTGCTCAAAAATGACCAAATTTGAAATTGATTGATTTTGATTGCAGATTGAAAAGTGATGAAAATGAGGGATGTTTGGCCAAAAGAAAAGGCTATAGCCTTGGTGTTTTGCTGAAAAAGTGACCAAATTTGAAAGTGATTGATTTTGAATGCCGATTGAAAAGTGATGAAAATGAGCGATGTTTGGCCAAAAAGTAAGGCTATAGCCTTGGTATTTTGCTCAAAAATGACCAAATTTGAAATTGATTGATTTTGAACGCCGATTGCAAAGTGATGAAAATGAGCGATGTTTGGCCAAAAAGTAAGGCTATAACCTTGGTATTTTGCTCAAAAATGACCAAATTTGAAATTGATTGATTTTGATTGCAGATTGTTTGGCCAAAAAGAAAGGCTATAGCCTTGGTATTTTGCTCAAAAATGACCAAATTTGAAATTGATTGATTTTGATTGCAGATTGAAAAGTGATGAAAATGAGGGATGTTTGGCCAAGAAGTAAGGCTATAGCCTTGGTATTTTGGTCAAAAATGACCAAATTTGATATTGATTGATTTTGATTGCAGATTGACAAGTGATGAAAATGAGGGATTTTTGACCAGAAAGTAAGGCTATAGCCTTGGTATTTTGCTCAAAAATGACCAAATTTGAAATTGATTTAGTTTGATTGCAGATTGAAAAGTGATGAAAATGAGGGATGTTTGGCCATAAAAAAAGGCTATAGCCTTGGTATTTTGCTCAGAAATGACCAAATTTAAAATTGATTGATTTTGATTGCAGATTGTTTGGCCGCAAAGTAAGGCTATAGCCTTGGTATTTTGCTCAAAAATGACCAAATTTGAAATTGATTGATTTTGATTGCGTATTGAAAAGTGATGAAAATGAGCGATGTTTGGCCAAAAAGTAAGGCTATAGCCTTGGTATTTTGCTCAAAAATGACCAAATTTGAAATTGATTGATTTTGATTGCAGATTGAAAAGTGATGAAAATGAGGGATGTTTGGCCAAGAAGTAAGGCTATAGCCTTGGTATTTTGGTCAAAAATGACCAAATTTGAAATTGATTGATTTTGATTGCAGATTGACAAGTGATGAAAATGAGGGATTTTTGACCAGAAAGTAAGGCTATAGCCTTGGTATTTTGCTCAAAAATGACCAAATTTGAAATTGATTTAATTTGATTGCAGATTGAAAAGTGATGAAAATGAGGGATGTTTGGTCATAAAAAAAGGCTATAGCCTTGGTATTATGCTCAGAAATGACCAAGTTTAAAATTGATTGATTTTGATTGCAGATTGTTTGGCCACAAAGTAAGGCTATAGCCTTGGTATTTTGCTCAAAAATGACCAAATTTGAAATTGATTGATTTTGATTGCAGATTGAAAAATGATGAAAATGAGCGATGGTTGGCCAAAAAGTAAGTCTATAGCCTTGGCATTTTGCTCAAAATTGACCAAATTTGAAATTGATTGATTTTGATTGCCGATTGAAAAGTGATGAAAATGAGCGATGTTTGGCCAAAAAGTAAGGCTATAGCCTTGGTATTTTGCTCCAAAATGACCAAATTTGAAATTGATTGATTTTGATTGCAGATTGTTTGGCCAAAAAGTAAGGCTATAGCCTTGGTATTTTGCTCAAAAATGACCAAATTTGAAATTGATTGAGTGTGATTGCAGATTGTTAAGTGATGAAAATGAGGGATGTTTGGCCAAAAAGTAAGGCTATAGCCTTGGTATTTTGCTCACAAATGACCAAATTTGAAATTGATTGATTTTGATTGCCGATTGAAAAGTGATGAAAATGAGCGATGTTTCTCCAAAAAGTAAGGCTATAGCCTTGGTATTTTGCTCAAAAATGACCAAATTTGAAATTGATTGATTTTGATTGCAGATTGTTTGGCCAAAAAGTAAGGCTATAGCCTTGGTATTTTGCTCAAAAATGACCAAATTTGAAATTGATTTAGTTTGATTGCAGATTGAAAAGTGATGAAAATGAGGGATGTTTGGCCATAAAAAAAGGCTATAGCCTTGGTATTTTGCTCAGAAATGACCAAATTTAAAATTGATTGATTTTGATTGCAGATTGTTTGGCCGCAAAGTAAGGCTATAGCCTTGGTATTTTGCTCAAAAATGACCAAATTTGAAATTGATTGATTTTGATTGCGTATTGAAAAGTGATGAAAATGAGCGATGTTTGGCCAAAAAGTAAGGCTATAGCCTTGGTATTTTGCTCAAAAATGACCAAATTTGAAATTGATTGATTTTGATTGCAGATTGACAATTGATGAAAATGAGGGATTTTTGACCAGAAAGTAAGGCTATAGCCTTGGTATTTTGCTCAAAAATGGCCAAATTTGAAATTTGTTGAGGTTGATTGCAGATTGAAAAGTGATGAAAATGAGCGATGTTTGCCCAAAAAGTAAGGCTATAGCCTTGTTATAGTGCTCACAAATGACCAAATTTGAAATTGATTGAGTGTGATTGCAGATTGATAAGTGATGAAAATGAGGGATATTTGGCCAACATGTAAGGCTATAGCCTTGGTATTTTGCTCAAAAAATGACCAAATTTGAAATTGATTGAGTTTGATTGCAGATTGACAATTGATGAAAATGAGGGATTCTTGATCAGAGAGTAAGGCTATAGCCTTGGTATTTTGCTCAAAAATGACCAAATTTGAAATTGATTTAGTTTGATTGCAGATTGATAAGTGATGAAAATGAGGGATGTTTGGCCAAAAAGTAAGGCTATAGCCTTGGTATTTTGCTCAAAAATGACCAAATTTGAAATTGATTGATTTTGAATGCCGATTGAAAAGTGATGAAAATGAGCGATGTTTGGCCAAAAAGTAAGGCTATAGCCTTGGTATTTTGCTCAAAAATGACCAAATTTGAAATTGATTGATTTTGATTGCAGATTGTTTGGCCACAAAGTAAGGCTATAGCCTTGGTATTTTGCTCAAAAATGACCAAATTTGAAATTGATTGAGTGTGATTGCAGATTGATAAGTGATGAAAATGAGGGATGTTTGGCCAAAAAGTAAGGCTATAGCCTTGGTATTTTGCTCAAAAAATGACCAAATTTGAAATTGATTGATTTTGATTGCAGATTGATAAGTGATGAAAATGAGCGATGTTTGGCCAAACAGTAAGGCTATAGCCTTGGTATTTTGCTCAAAAATGACCAAATTTGAAATTGATTGATTTTGATTGCAGATTGACAATTGATGAAAATGAGGGATTTTTTTTGACCAGAAAGTAAGGCTATAGCCTTGGTATTTTGCTCAAAAATGGCCAAATTTGAAATTTGTTGAGGTTGATTGCAGATTGAAAAGTGATGAAAATGAGCGATGTTTGCCCAAAAAGTAAGGCTATAGCCTTGTTATAGTGCTCACAAATGACCAAATTTGAAATTGATTGATTTTGATTGCGTATTGAAAAGTGATGAAAATGAGCGATGTTTGGCCAAAAAGTAAGGCTATAGCCTTTGTAGTTTGCTCATAAATGACCAAATTTGAAATTGATTGATTTTGATTGCAGATTGTTTGGCCAAAAAGGAAGGCTATAGCCTTGGTATTTTGCTCAAAAATGACCAAATGTGAAATTGATTGATTTTGATTGCAGATTGACAAGTGATGAAAATGAGGGATTTTTGACCAGAAAGTAAGGCTATAGCCTTGGTATTTTGCTCAAAAATGGCCAAATTTGAAATTTGTTGAGGTTGATTGCAGATTGAAAAGTGATGAAAATGAGCGATGTTTGCCAAAAAAGTAAGGCTATAGCCTTGTTATAGTGCTCACAAATGACCAAATGTGAAATTGATTGATTTTGATTGCGTATTGAAAAGTGATGAAAATGAGCGATGTTTGGCCAAAAAGTAAGGCTATAGCCTTGGTAGTTTGCTCATAAATGACCAAATTTGAAATTGATTGATTTTGATTGCAGATTGTTTGGCCAAAAAGGAAGGCTATAGCCTTGGTATTTTGCTCAAAAATGACCAATTTTGAAATTGATTGATTTTGATTGCAGATTGACAAGTGATGAAAATGAGGGATTTTTGACCAGAAAGTAAGGCTATAGCCTTGGTATTTTGCTCAAAAATGACCAAATTTGAAATTCATTTAGTTTGGTTGCAGATTGAAAAGTGATGAAATTGAGCGATGTTTGGCCAAAAAAAAGGCTATAGCCTTGGTACTTTGCTCACAAATGACCAAATTTGAAATTGATTGATTGTGAGTGCGTATTGAAAAGTGATGAAAATGAGCGATGCTTGGCCAAAAAGTAAGGCTATAGGCTTGGTATGTTGCTCAAAAATGACCAAATTTGAAATTGATTGATTGTGATTGCAGATTGATAAGTGATGAAAATGAGGGATGTTTGCCCAAAAAGTAAGGCTATAGCCTTGGTATTTTGGTCAAAAATGACCAAATTTGAAATTCATTTAGTTTGGTTGCAGATTGAAAAGTGATGAAATTGAGCGATGTTTGGCCAAAAAAAAGGCTATAGCCTTGGTATTTTGCTCACAAATGACCAAATTTGAAATTGATTGATTTTGATTGCGTATTGAAAAGTGATGAAAATGAGCGATGTTTGGCCAAAAAGTAAGGCTATAGCCTTGGTATGTTGCTCAAAAATGGCCAAATTTGAAATTTGTTGAGGTTGATTGCAGATTGAAAAGTGATGAAAATGAGCGATGTTTGCCCAAAAAGTAAGGCTATAGCCTTGGTATTTTGCTCACAAATGACCAAATTTGAAATTGATTGATTTTGATTGCGTATTGAAAAGTGATGAAAATGAGCGATGTTTGGCCAAAAAGTAAGGCTATAGCCTTGGTATTTTGCTCAAAAATGACCAAATTTGAAATTGATTGATTTTGATTGCAGATTGTTTGGCCACAAAGTAAGGCTATAGCCTTGGTATTTTGCTCAAAAATGACCAAATTTGAAATTGATTGAGTGTGATTGCAGATTGATAAGTGATGAAAATGAGGGATGTTTGGCCAAAAAGTAAGGCTATAGCCTTGGTATTTTGCTCAAAAAATGACCAAATTTGAAATTGATTGATTTTGATTGCAGATTGATAAGTGATGAAAATGAGCGATGTTTGGCCAAACAGTAAGGCTATAGCCTTGGTATTTTGCTCAAAAATGACCAAATTTGAAATTGATTGATTTTGATTGCAGATTGACAATTGATGAAAATGAGGGATTTTTGACCAGAAAGTAAGGCTATAGCCTTGGTATTTTGCTCAAAAATGGCCAAATTTGAAATTTGTTGAGGTTGATTGCAGATTGAAAAGTGATGAAAATGAGCGATGTTTGCCCAAAAAGTAAGGCTATAGCCTTGTTATAGTGCTCACAAATGACCAAATTTGAAATTGATTGATTTTGATTGCGTATTGAAAAGTGATGAAAATGAGCGATGTTTGGCCAAAAAGTAAGGCTATAGCCTTTGTAGTTTGCTCATAAATGACCAAATTTGAAATTGATTGATTTTGATTGCAGATTGTTTGGCCAAAAAGGAAGGCTATAGCCTTGGTATTTTGCTCAAAAATGACCAAATGTGAAATTGATTGATTTTGATTGCAGATTGACAAGTGATGAAAATGAGGGATTTTTGACCAGAAAGTAAGGCTATAGCCTTGGTATTTTGCTCAAAAATGGCCAAATTTGAAATTTGTTGAGGTTGATTGCAGATTGAAAAGTGATGAAAATGAGCGATGTTTGCCAAAAAAGTAAGGCTATAGCCTTGTTATAGTGCTCACAAATGACCAAATGTGAAATTGATTGATTTTGATTGCGTATTGAAAAGTGATGAAAATGAGCGATGTTTGGCCAAAAAGTAAGGCTATAGCCTTGGTAGTTTGCTCATAAATGACCAAATTTGAAATTGATTGATTTTGATTGCAGATTGTTTGGCCAAAAAGGAAGGCTATAGCCTTGGTATTTTGCTCAAAAATGACCAAATTTGAAATTGATTGATTTTGATTGCAGATTGACAAGTGATGAAAATGAGGGATTTTTGACCAGAAAGTAAGGCTATAGCCTTGGTATTTTGCTCAAAAATGACCAAATTTGAAATTCATTTAGTTTGGTTGCAGATTGAAAAGTGATGAAATTGAGCGATGTTTGGCCAAAAAAAAGGCTATAGCCTTGGTACTTTGCTCACAAATGACCAAATTTGAAATTGATTGATTGTGAGTGCGTATTGAAAAGTGATGAAAATGAGCGATGCTTGGCCAAAAAGTAAGGCTATAGGCTTGGTATGTTGCTCAAAAATGACCAAATTTGAAATTGATTGATTGTGATTGCAGATTGATAAGTGATGAAAATGAGGGATGTTTGCCCAAAAAGTAAGGCTATAGCCTTGGTATTTTGGTCAAAAATGACCAAATTTGAAATTCATTTAGTTTGGTTGCAGATTGAAAAGTGATGAAATTGAGCGATGTTTGGCCAAAAAAAAGGCTATAGCCTTGGTATTTTGCTCACAAATGACCAAATTTGAAATTGATTGATTTTGATTGCGTATTGAAAAGTGATGAAAATGAGCGATGTTTGGCCAAAAAGTAAGGCTATAGCCTTGGTATGTTGCTCAAAAATGGCCAAATTTGAAATTTGTTGAGGTTGATTGCAGATTGAAAAGTGATGAAAATGAGCGATGTTTGCCCAAAAAGTAAGGCTATAGCCTTGGTATTTTGCTCACAAATGACCAAATTTGAAATTGATTGATTTTGATTGCGTATTGAAAAGTGATGAAAATGAGCGATGTTTGGCCAAAAAGTAAGGCTATAGCCTTGGTATTTTGCTCAAAAATGACCAAATTTGAAATTGATTGATTTTGATTGCAGATTGAAAAGTGATGAAAATGAGCGATGGTTGGCCAGAAAGTAAGGCTATAGCCTTGGTATTTTGCTCAAAAATGACCAAATTTGAAATTGATTGAGTTTGATTGCAGAATGAAACGTGATGAAAATGAGGGATGTTTGGCCAAAAAGTTCGGCTATAGCCTTGGTATTTTGGTCAAAAATGACCATATTTGAAATTGATTGATTGTGATTGCAGATTGATAAGTGATGAAAATGAGCGATGTTTTGTCAAAAAGTAAGGCTATAGCCTTGGTATTTTGCTCAAAAATGACCAAATTTGACATTGATTGATTTTGATTGCCGATTGAAAAGTGATGAAAATGAGCGATGTTAGGCCAAAAAGTAAGGCTATAGCCTTGGTATTTTGCTCAAAAATGACCAAATTTGAAATTGATTGAGTTTGATTGCAGAATGAAACGTGATGAAAATTAGGGATGTTTGGCCAAAAAGTAAGGCTATAGCCTTGGTATTTTGGTCAAAAATGACCAAATTTGAAATTGATTGATTGTGATTGCAGATTGATAAGTGATGAAAATTAGCGATGTTTGGTCAAAAAGTAAGGCTATAGCCTTGGTATTTTGCTCAAAAATGACCAAATTTGAAATTGATTGATTTTGATTGCAGATTGAAAAGTGATGAAAATGAGCGATGGTTGGCCAGAAAGTAAGGCTATAGCCTTGGTATTTTGCTCAAAAATGACCAAATTTGAAATTGATTGAGTTTGATTGCAGAATGAAACGTGATGAAAATGAGGGATGTTTGGCCAAAAAGTACGGCTATAGCCTTGGTATTTTGGTCAAAAATGACCAAATTTGAAATTGATTGATTGTGATTGCAGATTGATAAGTGATGAAAATGAGCGATGTTTGGTCAAAAAGTAAGGCTATAGCCTTGGTATTTTGCTCAAAAATGACCAAATTTGAAATTGATTGATTTTGATTGCCGATTGAAAAGTGATGAAAATGAGCGATGTTTGGCCAAAAAGTAAGGCTATAGCCTTGGTATTTTGCTCAAAAATGACCAAATTTGAAATTGATTGAGTTTGATTGCAGAATGAAACGTGATGAAAATTAGGGATGTTTGGCCAAAAAGTAAGGCTATAGCCTTGGTATTTTGGTCAAAAATGACCAAATTTGAAATTGATTGATTGTGATTGCAGATTGATAAGTGATGAAAATGAGCGATGTTTGGTCAAAAAGTAAGGCTATAGCCTTGGTATTTTGCTCAAAAATGACCAAATTTGAAATTGATTGATTTTGATTGCAGATTGATAAGTGATGAAAATGAGCGATGTTTGGCCAAAAAGTAAGGCTATAGCCTTGGTATTTTGCTCAAAAATGACCAAATTTGAAATTGATTGATTTTGATTGCAGATTGAAATGTGATGAAAATGAGCGATGTTTGGCCAAAAAGTAAGGCTATAGCCTTGGTATTTTGCTCAAAAATGACCAAATTTGAAATTGATTGATTTTGATTGCAGATTGAAAAGTGATGAAAATGAGCGATGTTTGGCCAAAAGGTAAGGCTATAGCCTTGTTATAGTGCTCAAAAGTGACCAAATTTGAAATTGATTGATTTTGATTGCAGATTGAAAAGTGATGAAAATGAGCGATGTTTGGCCAAAAGGTAAGGCTATAGCCTTGGTAGTTTGCTCACAGATGACCAAATTTGAAATTGTTTGATTTTGATTGCAGATTGAAAAGTGATGAAAATGAGCGATTTTTGGCCAAAGAAGTTAGAGTATTCCTTTGGCGTCTTGTAGATGGATATGTTGTAACCTAATGGGAATGTGAGGTATTTTAGGTGAAGAGTAAAAAGTGATGATTATCAGGAAAGGCTCTCAACTAGTAAGGCTGTTACCGTGCTAGTTTGCCCCTAAAGTGATCCACGTTGAATTTGAGTGATTGATTTTGGAGATGGAAAAGTTTTGAAAATTAACAACTTTTACCTGAAGATGGAGCTAGAAACATTGCATGTCTGCGTAAATTCCCTGAAATTGAAATTGATTGTTTTTTATTGCAGATTGAAGAACGATGAAGATGAGGCAAGTGTGGGCAAAAATTAAGGCTATTGCTTTTGTAGTTTGTGCAGATATATCATAAAAAGTGAGATTGACTTATCTAGATTGTAGATTGAACATCAACCAATGTTGGGAAAAAAGTATGGCTATAGGCTTGGTGTTGTGCCCGAAAATGATCCAAATTGGAATTTATTCATTAGGATTGCACATTAAGTAGTAATTAAAGCAGGCAATTCTTTTGGAATAGTCAAGCTAGAGGCTTGGTAATATGACTGAAATTGAAATTGTGTGATTTGGATTGCAAACTGAACTGTATGGAGAATTAGCCTATGTTGGCTTAACTTTAAGACTATAACTTTGGTAATTTTTTCGAAATTGGCTAAACTTGCAAGTGATTTATTGAAAAATAATGAAAATGAGGTAATTTTGGCCAAAAGTAATGTTATAACATTTGCACTTTGTGCAAATATGACCAAAGATGAAGGTCACTAATTTGGAATGCAGAGTGAAAAGTGATGAACATCAGAAAATTCTTACCAAAAGTAAGGCTATAGCGTTGGTTGTTTGAGCAAAAATGATCGAAATTAAAATTGATCGATGTTGATTGCAGAATGAGCCGCGATGAAAATTAGCCAAATGTAGGCAAAAAGTAAGGTACAGCCTTGGTGTTTTGCGAAGAAATGGCTTAGCTTGAAATTGACTGAATATGATGGCAGAGAGAAGAGTGATGAAACAAGCATTTTTGGCCAAAACAGTAATGCTAAGGGCACCGTAACTTGCCCAATAATGCCCTGCAGTGAAATGTCACTGATTTGTATTGCGGATTGAAAAGTGATGAAAGTGAGCCGCAGTTTGACTAAAGGTAAGGCTATAGTCGTAGTACCTTACCGAAAAATGACCGACATTGAACTCGATTGATGGTGATTGCAGTGCAAGTAATGATGAAAATGAGACAATTTGGTCGAAAAGTAGGGCTACAGTCTTGGCATTTTGAGCTAATAGGAGTGAAAATGAAAATGGTGCATTTGGATTTCAGACTGATGAAGTGATGAGATTTAGACAATTGGTTCCACAAGGTAAGGGTATAGCCTTGGAATTTTGCTCATAATTGACCAAAACTGAAATTGATTGATTTTGATTGCAAATTGAAAAGTGATTAAATTTTAGGGACTTTGACCAAAACGTAAGGCTATAGCTTTGTTATTCGTCCCAATAATGACCGAAACTGAAATTGATTGAGTAAGATTGCAGAGTGAAAAGTGATGACAGTAAGGTATTGTTGGCGAGAACGTGATGCTATAGCCTTGGTATTTTGCCCAAAAATGATCGAAATAGAAATTGATTAATCTGGATTGCATTGTGATACGTGATGAGAATGATCCATTCTGGGACAAAAAGTAAGGATGTAGCTTTGGTATTTTGTCCAACGATGACCGAAATTTTAATTTTGGATTTTAATATTAATTTGGTGGAAATTCATCAAAAATTGAAGTTAATTGTTTTTGATTGCAGATTGAAAAGTGATGAAGATGATCCTAGTATGGCCAAAAGGTAAAGCTCCAAAGTGGCGTTTTTGATCAAAGATGACCTAAAGAGAAATTAATCAAGCTTGATACCAGATTCCAGAGTAACAAACATGAGTAAAATTGGGCCAATATAGAGGCTATAGTCCTTTTACTTAGCAAAAAATGATGAATGTTGAATGCAAAAGTTTTAAGGTAATAAAGTAAGTCTATAGTCTAGTAGTTTCCCAAGAATTGCCCGATGTTGAAATGGTTGGAATTTTTGCAGACTCATATGAAATGAGGCAGTTTGACCAAAGAGCAAGACAATTGTCGTGGTATTGTTCCCAGAACTAGACACTGTAGCATTGAAAGAGATTGATTGCAGATGGGCTGGCGCTGAAAAAGAGGCGAATATTGTCGAAGTATTTTGCAGTGGCGTAGCGCGAGACCTTCCATTGCTTATTCAATACTGAGGTGTTGCTGGTTGTTGTTAAATGAAGGGGTAAATTAGACACTTACTTAATGACACTCTTATACTGTAAGTGGACCAGTCTAGATATTACAAGGTCTTACACATTTAAGGGGAACTTATCGATAATTATCGATAAGTTCCCCTTAAAAAAGTAAGACCTTGTAATATATAGACTGGTCCACTTACAGTATAAGAGTGTCATTAAGTAAGTGTCTAACATGGCTTATGCCACATAATTTCCTAATTCCCCCCATCGAATATGCCCCTATTTAAAAATACTAAACGTCAATAAAGCTCAAGAGGTTAAGGTATTGAAGTGAACAGGTGATAACATAGTTAGTAACAATAACACCCTATATCAGAATGTCAATGTACAAAATCGAATGCAAAGTCGAAGGTTGCAACTCGCAAAATCAAAGCAGAATAGGCCAAAGGGCTTGAATACATTTGATACTTAGAAAGCAAATGCTTGAAACCTTCCAAGATTTCATGCGCTAAATCAATAAAGGCAAGTATACAAAGACCCTTTATAAACAGATTGGGAGAATCTAATACAGTGAGTAAGCGGGCCTACGTTCGGCCTGGACAACAAATAGTACCGGAAGGTAAACATACCTCTCCATTGCTCTACATCGTTGGTACAGGGCCAGAATACTATATGAATCCAATCTAAGATAACTTATTTAACAGATATGTAAACTTGAAAATCTTGTTCTGACAATTCCATGTGTTGTATGCTTATTGCTTCGTTTCCAGAAACTGTTTTTCCCGCTCCATGACTCCAAGCCTCAATGGATTGTTTTGAAGTGAGACCAATCTGAAGCGGTTACGAGGCTGCACAAAGCTCATTCCCCACCGTATTACATAAATTTCATAAAATAGAGCATTTTGATTGGTGAACTGTCGGCCAGGGTATTCAATGAGTATTCAGCATCGGAGGGCCTCTGGGCACATCTGCAGATGCTTTGATATTTTACAATAGCCAGAACAATAAAATAAGAGAACTTTCCAAGTTATCAATGATCACCAAACGAAGATCTTAGTCAAGTCACTTTCAAAGATTGGGGGAAGGGGGGTGGGGGTGGTAGAAATTGACGTTTCGAGATTCTAGACCTTTTGGGAGACTTCACCTTTTTCAGCTTAAAAATAAGCGATTTTATGGTTTGGCCTATGGTTGACGGTTCGCGATATTTAGCTGTTGCGGGACAGTTTCATGATAATTCTCTTGATGAGTTAACAATACCTTTCACAAAACAGGCTTGCCCAGAGCACACACAGGCACACACAGGCACACACACGCATATACATTTGCATATGATAATAATAACGAATATTTAACAGATCCATTGCAGATGGCCTTTCACTGTTAAAGTTACAATATATAAATACAGTTTGCTAAAGGATGAAAAGTAAACTGTTATAATGAAGGCCAAAAGGAAAACCAATGTTTCTAAAAAGTTAGTTGCGCTGCTCTCCTCTACTGATCAGTAGTTTCTTTGACAGGGAAAGAACAGTTTTGTAGTTTGAACAGTTCCTTATTACATCTGGCAGAGAGTTAAAAATTCTGGCCGCATTGTCTTGTGTATAGATAGATATGCTAAGTCAAGAGTTGGGTGCCACAATTTGGAATAAATTTCTTCGTGTCCCCAGAGGAATCGAACCCACGAAACTCTTCGTCATGATACTTTTGTGTTTCCGTATGTTCGATTCCTCCTGGGGCACGGACAAATGTCAAAACATAAGGCTATAGCCATCCTTTATCGATGAAAATCGGCCCTCGTTACACTCTTTCTATTGTCGCTCTAAAGTGAATATTATCGCAATATTGGCTTTTACATATGCTTCCCCCTGAATATGATTAGGTGGCACATTGGATGCACCTTTAACATTATAGAAGTTCAACGGACGGTAAGTCTGTAAAACAAATTACAAACAGTAACATGAAGATCGACCAAACTGAGAAGTTCTTTCCATTAAATGTGCCCATTCCTTCAAAATGTACAATCTGTATTCAGTGTTAGTACGATTGAGACTTGCCAGTCAATACAGGCCCTTAGAAATTGAAGGATGGGGGTAGGGTGGGCAGTGCCCCTGAATAATTCGCTAAGATTCTTGTATTTCAAGTTGGCCCAAAACAATTGAACTTATAAGATGGCGCAAATCTGCAGCTAAATCTGAGAGAAATACTTTAAACAGGTACATCCCTATGGTTTTATATTTACTATCAAGTGCATAGTCTTAAAATCTATCAGCGTACGTCTTCCAGACATCGTCCTATTAATAACAGAGTCAAATAAAGTAAAATTTAATTTCATGTTTCTCGTAATAGCAATCCATATAAGAGTTTGCCATCCACTGTCCATGCGCCGTTATTGACAGAAACACCCGCTAGGTGCACACCTGAGAAATCGCCGATTACAATAAAGTAGTCGTTATTACCGCGTTTGGAGTTCGGGAAAAAGGTAAACAACATTCTAAAAGCAATTTTCTTAAGGGAAGAACATAATGATAAAGTGGATAGGCAGAATTGTGATGGCTGAAATGGTTAAAAGTTGAAAATGCATTTTAATGGATATGTGATTGAGTCAAAGCCTCAGAGCTGACATTGATAATGAGTAAACAAAAATATTTACCTGTTGCTTCTAGCGAAGTTTAATCGTCAATGCAATCCCCATTTTCAATCTTTATTCCAGATCCCTTCGTACTATAATACTAGCTTAAATTCAAGATTGGGCTGGTGAAGGACTCCCTAAGGTGTGTGTCATTTGTAATTAACGTGGAAGTGCAATTATTGACTAGATTGTTGATAAAGAATACGATAAACAAATGTTGAACACTAACGCTTGTGGTACATCAAAAGCCTCTGTCACGTTGAAGCGGTCCTTTGTCTGCAAAATCCATTGATGCTCCTAATCAAGCTAGCAACAAAGAATCGTAAGCAGATGAAAAACTTCTATCGGCCAAACTTGCAGATGATATCAAAAAGGTACTGCCCGCAACGGAATCATAGGAATAAAAGGAGCTTATGAGAAGAATGAATAATCTGATTAAACCTTAGATAAAAGGTTCGGTTTATTTCACAACTCCACCTTCATTCCCATTCTACTTTCCATCGTACTCAAGACTATGTAATTTTAGAAGCCGTTCTATCAAAGAAAATAAGAATAAATGAAATTATGTGCATATAAATACTAAATGTTTAATTTTTAATGAAAGAGTTTCCATTGATTACATCTGGGAAAAGGTAATATTGCTACCCCCTGACAATTTATCCACTGATCTGTTGTCCACAGGCTTTTGCGGATAAAATGCTACCTGCAATGCACATACCACACTAAAAAGATCCATCAAGGAATTAATCGCTGCATTTGTACAAAGTGTTCATGTTGATGGCTCAAGATTTATATAAAGGTAGATCATCGTTCTAAGGCAATTGCTTTGCAAACTTCAGCTCACTGGCCAAGTGTTGGTAAAGAATCAGGAATCATAGGCGTATTGGTTATGAAGCCTTTCTTCCTCCTTTGGTTTTTTATAAGAGTTACTTCTTCACGAAATGGGTTTATATCTGAAGTGCTCATCAACAAGAGATTTGATTGTCCACTTGCAAGTAAGAAGGTGTATACCGTGAAGAGTGAACTTCAATGTACGCATCGGTGCTTGCATGATGATATGTGTGAATTGATTAGCTACAATACTGAACAGAATGTCGAAGGGAATTGTGAGGTGGCCTCTCAACTAAGTAAGTGCTCAATTGAACATGAGATGGTTGGATGGAATGCAGTGAAGTTTAAGGTACGATTAGTTGTTGGCAATTAATTCCCTTTTTAGCAAGAACTACTGAAAATTTACACTGGATACTGCTGTTTCCGGAGGCTATCTCTAATGGCCAATAATTTTGGAAAGAGCCGATAGCATGCCGTTTTGAATGCTTACATCAGTCATATTTGACTGAGCTCACAGTTCGGACTTGAGCACAGAGCTTAAAATAAGAATTTGTTACAGATCCCTATTTCGATAAACTGTACATGGCCTTTCTTTGAAATTATAGGAAATAGGTGATAGAAGGTAAATCTAACAAGATTCATTAAATTAAACCTTAATTACTAATTGCGGAACCAATATCCAATACAACGTTTATAAAAATACAAAGCAAACTTTGAAATCGATTCGCACTGAACATACAGAAAGATTGCAAACAGAGTTACCATCACAAGGATTTATTATCTCATTCCTTCTTGTTCATTCTTTAAAAAATCCCAATTGTCTTTGGTTTCGAGCACAAAGTAAGCTACCTGGCAATATCTTCAATTTCACTGTCAAATATCTTAATAATACACTCGCCGTTAGAAAGAACCTTTATTTGCGGGACCTTTCAAATACTTCTGACTGTTCCTTTTGTCTTCAGCCTGAGTCACTTCTCCACATTGTAACTGGCTATAAAACGTATCTAGACCAGGGTCATTTTACTTGGCGACTCAATTCAGCTCTACGTTTTCTAGCTCAAACTTTCCAATCAGTAAATTCATCAACATTATACGTAGATCTTCCTGGCTACATGTCTCCTTGCATTATTATGGGAGACAGTCTTTGGCCTGATATGCTTCTTTCCACGGCTTACAACCGCTTGTGTATCATCGAATTAACCGTGAGCTTTGAGACAAATCTAAACAACAATACTAGTCGAAAAGAACTCAAATATCGTTCCCTCCTAACAGATCTCAGCAGTGACTATCATGCAATAGAATTTGTTAATCTTTCTATGAGCTGCCTTGGCAGATTTGGTCAGTCATCAGACTCCTTTTTCAAAATGTGCACTGAATGCTCTTACACAGTCTTGTCAATGTTATTGCTATTAGAGCCTATTCAATACTACAATTACACCACAAATAGATAATAGCTGGACGGGTTTATTTTTATAGAGACTAGCATTTAACCTTGACTCTGTGGATCAGAAACCAAAAAAGAGTAAAGATAATTTTATTGAAATATCATTCGCAAATGCACTTCTTCAACTCCTTTCCCTAACTTCAAAGTCACACATGTCTATTGATAACGCAGTTGTGAAAAGTGTTTCCATAAAACATCTCAGGCTTTCATTGTTTGTCAGATCCATGAGTTGCGTAGATAGTAGAAAGTGTTCTGTTTGCACAGTTGCACATAATGACGGTTATACTAGTGCTTCTATTATCTTACTAATCGATTTTGAACTACCTGTTAATGCAATGGTTGGGTATTCGGTTAAAGCAAACAATCCTTAAGCGACTATTGTGATGCGATATCTTGCTGTAATATGTTGTTGAGACAATTTGATGAAATATATTGATGTGACATTTTCTTGGAATATTTTGATATGATATGGTTTTGATAACTTGATGTTGTAATTTAGAGTGATAATTCGGCTTGATAAATTGGCACGATATGTTTATGGAATAGTCCAGTGCAGCTTTCCTAAGGCACATTTTTTCGAGATATTTGCGCGGTATTTTGAAATAACATTGTGGTGTAATATTTTGATGCATTATCGTAACGAGATAATTTGGTGCTGAGATTTTAGTGGGAAATTTTAGTGTGGTTTGTTTTGATAAAACTCTCAATGGGTTATTGTGATGTGAGCTTTAGTTGTGATACTTTGATGAAATAATTTGGCATAAAAATTTTATGGAATACCTCCATATGATATTTTGTGTGATATCTTAATATGAGGATCTTATGCAACGCTCTTTCAGGATATTTGACACGATAATTTGTCTCAATGAAATGTTTTGACTAGCCATCGTTGTATTTTGAAGTGACGTCCTTGCGGGACTATATTGACGAGATTGTTTAGGACATCATCGAAAGATGCAATAAATATATATATATATATATATATATATATATATATATATATATATATATATATATATATATATATATATATATATATATATATATATATATATATATATATATATATATATATATATATATATATATATATATATATATATATATATATATATATATATATTTATATATATATATATATGTATACATACATGTATATTTTGTGTACATATACATACATACATACAATATATATACATACAATATCACACAAAATATCATATTGTTTATTTAAAGGATAGTATATTTGTGGTTTATTCTATTTATGTAATTTATATACGTTGTGGATGCGGCTTAGGTTTAGTTTGTATATATATATATATATATATATATATATATATATATATATATATATATATATATATATATATATATATATATATATATATATATATATATATATATATATATATATATATATATATATATATATATATATATATATGTATATATATCTGCTGTGTTGCAGGCATAGGAACAATGAAATTTTGAATATTCTATTTTACCACCAGCTTCTAAAGTAAATATTAGAGCTTTGAGATGGCAGTGTTCTCCATGGAGACAAAGTTTACGCAAAACCTCCGTGTACAAGACGCAATCAATTACAGAATAAATGCGAAATCAAACTGGGCACACAATACTTACGTGTATAGCAATGCTATTAGCCAAAGTATGTACGATGGCACTATATCATTAATTTAATGAGAATTAATATGAAGAAACTGCGGCAACATCTAGCATTACCCACTATTATTACTTCTAAGCTCTCAGCTGTCGATAAGAATGATGCAGGGCCATTGAGGGGCTTTGGAGACACTAAAACCAAACTAAAAAAAATGAAGCTCCATGAAATCTAAGGAGATGGTAAGATCCACTTGGTGGTAAGATGAAATTAGATTGAAACACAAGGCTAAAATAATGTAAAATATGAATAAAATACCACTTCACTACAATCTTGAGATCAAAGCATCCAAGATCAGTTTGCCATGAATGCAACACGATCAATGAATAGAATTGCAACCATGCTGGTAATTTCGAAGTGATTTCTATCTTTCAGGCCATATCTATTACGAAGTATCATAAAAAACTTTATATAATACTGCTATTAATTTTTTCAGCGTCAAGAAAGAAAGGAAGGTAAGGTAACTGAGTATCTAATGTAGAATTAACTTCGTCAATTAACTATATTACAAAGCAAACATGATCTACTTTCAAATCAGCCCTGCAGAAATTCTCAACGAGGATATAAGTTACGGATTCTGCTCAGTGTAGTCTTTGGAATAATGCAAAACTGTTTCTTCCCAATCTCCTAAGGGTATTCCTAGTAAGACACGAAGATTTTATGGCTTAATATATTCCTACGCAAAAATACGTGAATATGTAATCCATTGTTATGGACATACTGAAGAGAATATCAAGAATTCAAAATTAAGAAAACTGTAGTATCTTGAACCTGGCTATACATGTAACTAGACGCTGCAAGTCACCTGTTAATCCTTCTATAGTACTTTATGTTGCTACTATAACAATTTTGTTGGTTTAAAGAGTAATGTAACTCTTTTCGCAGTGTATAAAAGTTGCAAAGAGATATACGAGGATAGTCCATTTTCTGTCACTGGCGTCTACGAACTTGATATAGGAAAGCATTACTGCTTTATGGAGCAGTCAGGTGGATCTTGTGGAGTGGGAGGATGGACATTAGCTATGAAAGTTGATGGAACAAAGGTAAGCACCTTGACATGTCTGTCATCGGCATCTAAAGGCAACAGTTCCTTGAATTAGGCACTTCTATCAAAGTTAGTGCAAAAGCGTATCTAGCATTGTTCTAAATCTACAAACAAGAACGGGCTTAATATTCAGCTGAGAAGTAAATGAACACTCTGCTTAGAGGATTAAGGTCTGTAAGGATATCAAGGTTTGTTTATTTAAACTTCTCTTTGAATACATAAAGCAAATTACAATAACACACCTCTCAAAAACTTCGCATTTTATAATTGGTTTGCTTGTAAAGAATAAGGAGAAATTTATGAAGATAGTATAGAAAAGAACAGAAACCTACTAAAGGTTTCCAAAAACATCATAATTGGATGGTTAAAAGTTCTTGGTTAGTCCAAAATTTATTTTTTGGCAAGTAAGAAAGAGTAGCTTGATCTTACTGAGATGTTCACAGTTTTCATAATGATTCGTTTCTTGATAGTCGTATCGAAACTCAAGTCATTGAGTGACGAGAAGAAAGAATTACAAGAAGAACCTATAGCCCCAATGGGACCCATAGATAGATTGAAAAACGCAGTGTTATTATAAGAAGGAGGGAGTTCACTAAGCTCTGAGCTTTATTTGGCAGCCTTACAATAACTATTAATTTGTAAATTAGTTTCAAGATCTATTGGAAACTCAAGAGTGTAGGGTAATTCATTTTCTGCACGCAGTAGAAGATCAGGACAAAGAGACTGATGTGTAATCAAGCATGAGACAGAAAGAAAGATAGATAGATGAATTAAACTGTGCATTATTTAAGCGAGGAGGATGCGTTAGCAAGAAAAAGATGAACAGAGTTGTGGCAGCAAGTATATCTACCCTCATCGAAATATGGAATACAAGTAGATATCATGTGCTGTAGAGTCTCTGACTCACGGCAAGACAAGCATGTAGACGATTGAGGAATTGACCATTTACTGAGAGTTTTACAAATAGAAAGAGTATTGTTTAAGCATTTTATCGAACAGTTGAGTGTTTCTAGACAGATTTTGCTGAATGGTTAGTTTTCTCACATGTAAACTTAAGCATGGATAAAAGTACAAAACCTTGAGATCAGAGATTATGATTAATGAGTTCTTCACGGTCACTTTATTTAGCTTTTAGATTGTAATAAACGAATGTTTTAACAGGGATAATCTATCAATATGCTAAGCATATTGCTATCAATAGGTTCCTGCGTTTAAACAATTATACAAACTTAAAATAATAATAAGTCAAACTGACTGAAAGTAGCACTAGATATGATGTTTCACGTAATCCCTAAATAAATCATAGAGTATTCAATTTTCTTCTTTTAATGGGACAATTGTTAAAAAGCACATGCTTCTGTCATGGCAAAACTCTCTCTATCAAATTCTGTTTTCATTTTTAAAAATACACAGTAAATGTATTACTTCTAGTATTTTGACTATGCTTCATTTGCTTAAAACAGTTTATAAATTGATTAGATGCATTGCTTTGGAGGCAATCAAATATGAAAGTGCACAGTTGTTTCTCTATTGAACTCTCGATGGTAGGAGACTGCAGGTCCATGCCTGGATTAACTTTTGGTTTATGATTTTCTTGCTATGCTGTTCCATTCTTCCAAACAGGTTAACTCTTCAATCCGGCCACCCAAGTGTAATTGAGCAACAGTATGTAAAGACTGTCGCAATCATAGCTTGGAACTGTTCAACGTTTCTACCTCTCTACTTTTGAGTACTGTACAAATTGAATACGGTACCGTATAAACAGCTAAATCGGATACGATTGAATAATGGATTAAAAATGATCAGATTCATTTGCATCCGCTCTAGTTCAATTATTTAATTATCAAATATTATTTAACTGGTAGATAACTGCTGTCATTTCTTTTCAAAGTCAAATTTCCTGCAAAGTTCTGCGCATTGGACGAACGAGAATGTGTACCAAATTGAAAAAGGACTCAAGTCATTTTATGAAAATGAAGCAAAGTTTCCCGCATTTGATAAGACTGCATTTGATGATGTATGCATTGGAATGAAGGTATCAACAGATGTCCGCTGGCTTCGAATACCTGGCATTGCAAAGAAGTCACTTCGCTCTATTTTCAGCTCCAGTAGAGAGCAAATTACGACAAGAGGCCGTGCGGCATGGAAAGGCTTAATGACATCATCATCACTGCAGAGAAACTGCAACAAGGAGGGCTTTAATCTAAAAGATGGGGACTCAAGCAGTATACTGATGCGACTGGGCTACATTGCCAATGAGCAAGATAACTGCAACAGTTGTGATTCATTCATTGGGATGGGAGGGTGGTCACGTTCATGTGGAAATGTAGCTGCTGCGTCTCCAGACAACGGCAACAGGGATACACGAGCAATGTGCTACTTGCTTGTAAAATAGAAGTTAAGCTCCATCAGTTTAAAAAATTTACTTTTTTATGTGTATTTTCTCCAGTTCTGTTCTAAGTTCTTATACCATGCCCAGTTCTGTGTCTAGACTACTTTAGATACACGTATTTCTACTGAGTCTCAACTCACTTCTGCTAGACAGAGAGCTCTATTCGTATATTAATATTCATCTACTCCTTGAGTACTTTTATTTGCCAGTATTTTCCTGAAGTTATTGAGCCACACGCACGATTCGAGGAAGTAGAAAATATATCGGCACCGGTAGGTAAGCTAATAAAAAAATATACGTGCAATAGCGTGAAGTTAAGGTGCTTACTTAAATATAGCCGTTGTTTTGATGAGAAAACTTTACACTTGGAATCAGGTGGGGTCCTCTTACTTTAGAAACAAGTGGAAAGATGTACAATACTTTCTGGAAATGAGAAACGATCTGCTTTTTAAGGCACATGTTAGAAAAAATGTGTTTACCAGATTTACACGATGCTACCAGGCCATGTGCATTAGCTAGCTGCTTTTGTTTTATTATTTCCTTTTCTTTATCTCTGCACCAAAAGTAAAGTTATCATTCATTAAGTTCATCAGCATTTGCTTGAATATAGATTTAGTTTCCAAGCTCATTTTCCTATGAAATCAAATTAGTCTGCATTCCTCACAGATAAGAATTTGCCCTCAAGTTTGTCAAGTATGTTTTTGCCTCTTCCACATGTGTCGGCATGAACCTATCTTTCTCATCAATTAGCTAGTAATGATGCTTATAGAGGTATCTAAATAAAAGCTTCAGTCATTCAGTCTCTAGAAGTGTTTGTCAGGGAATTCCTTTAGCTATATACTGTGAAAGGTATAGGCGAAGGTTAGTTTCATGCAGGATTCTGTACTTTGGGAGTTTCTGTTAGAGAGAGCACATGTCCTGGGCAGCCAGCATAGTAAGGTAGGATGACTAGTTCCTTTCCTCGCCGTTTTTAGCGTCCCCAGTAATTCCAACAGGTGCCCATTTCCTTTTGAATGGACAGTTAGAAAGGACCCAAACCATGACCCGAGGGTTCGATTTGAACCATTGACCTTCAGCAAAGCAGTAAAGAGCTCTAATCACTCGGTCACTGGTCCATAGTTTCGTACGGTGCTATCTCGATTGATGCATTATAGAAAGATAAAGTAGTTTTATAATACAGTGAATTTTGTAACAAAGTTTATATTGTCCAAGCCCTTTGTTTAGAAGCATTAAAAGTTGAGTTTTCTCTGATAATGGTATCTACTTTATCCCATGACAAATAAGGAATACATTGGCTTTCCTCAATTTGGTTTTAATTGATATAGATGGCATTGATCATTGGTATTTATCTAGATGTTGTACACTTAGTTTTTATTTTATTGCTAAAGGCACAGTGTTGCTGTAAATTTTCCTTAACTTGTATATAATGCCACATCGATAGACCTAATCAAGAACTTACAAAAATCAAGCTCTGCTTTTGCAGCTTACCCTGACACTAGTCAAGGTCAGCTTAGTCTAGATTTAAGACACAAAATGTAGACAGAACAGGACTAGGGAGTAGTGCCACAGCACTTTATCTTTTCAATGACCAGTTCGAGTTTTGAAAATGCAGTGTTAATGCTTAAATATTTAAATCCATTATTAGAGTTCCTAGTTGGTGATGTGCAACCTTTTCAAAATAAAGAACAATATTATTTTTCCAGTGTAGAATGAGGACAATAGAATATGCCATATGATCGCTTTTGCAATCTGTTGAGTCAGACTACAGACAATATACTAATTTATGATAATCATGGAATATAAAGTTATGATAACCATATTGCAGCGTATGCAACTGAGCAAAAATAATGTCCTTGCCAACTCATCTATTTGTGCTCTCCAAGGACCTACTCAGAACATGAAATTTCATCGTCTTGCTTAGACGAAATAGCTCTCCTGGTTTGCTCGTAATAGAAGACAGTTCATAATAATTATAAACTAGTTTCCTAGTATTCAAACGATTATCACAGAACAGTGAGGTAAAGCACCCTACTTTTTCTTAATTTTTAGAAATGGAATTAGGGACTAGAAATTTAGTGCGAGTAGCATACTTCTTCAGGTGACTTAAAGATAGTTTACCCTTTCTTTATGCTAAGTCAATTCATTGAAAATAATTAGGAGTTGTCAGCTTCCACATTAGAAATGCTTCTACTTTCATTATCTGTGTAGAATTAATTAGGCCAGAACACTTCTAACTTACCGTTATCTATGTAGATAGTTTGTGATTAGTGTACTTTGATAACTTTTTCAAAGTTATTTGCTTAGAAATTACTGGATATATTACTTTTGCTGTTAATCGATTGTTGACTCTATTAGTCTGAATTAAGAAGCACCAGGCAAAATTAAATTCAATGCCAAAATGTAGTCATGTCTAGCTAATTACTCATAAAAAGAGATAGCTGCGTGGTAAATGAGTTGTCGTATTACTGTTAACTTAGACTTGCATATACCTGACTGTACAAATAATACTGTGCAAAAAATACAATCATGCCTTGTATCTATGGGCATAAGGCATAATTCAAATTAGAGGTGTAGGCATTCAACTCTTGCTAAGTAATATAGATTATGAACTTGTTTTCTCTTCAAATTTAGAAGGAATGGCTATAACTAAAGCATTTCAGATTAAGTAGCCTGTCCTGTACTCTTATTGCGTAATGTTGATAAAAAGCAACGTAATTATATTTTTAATTGCAAATTTTCTTCGATAAGAATGACTGACTTTTGCTACACTTCAATAAAAAATGTTTATTTAGAGTCGAAAAATATTCGGTACACCTCTGAAAAGCAGAATTATGATGTGTTTATTTATTAGATAAAAAAATAGAAGCAGAACACAACAAAACTGAAACATAGTACTAAATCTTTTTTGAAACTTGAGCTATGTCGACTTAATACAACTCCAACTTACTATACTTTCTACGGATTATTCAAATAAGCAAACAGCTTCTTCTTTGTCGAGCGCTCACATTCTTTTTAAAGCCCAGCGACTCTTTGCTTAACTATTCTTGGAATGAAATACTATGTTCCATATCCCCTGCTATCTATTCGCTTGTGTATGTTAACTAAACTCTATGTTCTGACATTAGACTCATGATCTTTACAGGCACTGCATAGTTGGTTGGTATAGGTCGTCGTGGTGACGTATTCTCAATCTCCGTATGGAAATTATGCTGTTTTCTATATCTTTAATGCAGAGTTGAATTAACCTCTGAGAATTACAATCTGGTAGTATCGACGTTCAAGTCCTTAACTTGTCTTTAAAGCCATCGATTCTGTAAACGATCAACAAATCTGTAATGCTACGAATAATAATTATTTGAACACTAAACTCATATACCTTTAGCAGCATCCTTTGATCCTTTGGAATGCATTAAATGACAATAAGAGATACGCAAAACTCTTTGCAGTTTTCAAAATGAAACTACACCTGTAAATTGCATAGTTATTAGACATAGGGTTTTTCATTTAAGCAGATAATCTGGGTTGCTTTCTTCTTTATACTATATTAGCTGAACTTGGATTAAATTATTAACTTCTAATTATTGTACCTATTTTGTCTATAATAAACTGTGGAGAATGCCTTAATGACAAAAATAAATCAGTAATTTTCAGTTTTAGCAAAGGTAAGAATATAACACCAATTGGAAATCATACACTACCGTACACTGGCATCTATTCACCATTTTCCTATTTCCTATGACTCAAAGAACTCAGGGCGTGTGAGAACAAGCTTGATTCATTACCAAAAGTTGTCATAATGCTGCATAAAACGTGTTGTACATTATATTTTTTGCCACTTGAAGCGATCTTGAGCTCTTTATTGCCATCAGGTAAGAAAAAGACAGTACCATATTTTATTTTTTGTAGATTGATAACTTGACTATGAAATCGATGTTAGTTTCTAAATACGATTTGGTTAAATGTGCTATTATAGCAGCAGGTCTAACTTTGGTGGCTAGGTGAGCATGAAGGTTATTTATTGCAATTAAAATAGCCGACAAACAATATTTGGTAGTACTATTTGCAAAAATTTGACCTGGTATGTTAGTAATTTGCATTGTATGTATGCAATTATGCTTCTGTAAGCTATATATTCTAGCTTACCATGTGAAATTATGATGAAAAATATTTTGAGCAGTGTATTACAAGTTAAATTTACAAGGAAAACTTTTATAAGGAAATGAAGCTCAAAATGTCAAAATCTTAAGAAAATGTTAAACAAATCACAAGGATAATGTCTCAAAGTTCATGCTTTTCATGATATCCTCTTACAAACAGTTTATTTCAGTAAAAGTTAAGAAAATCTTAAAAAAAATCTCAACGTGTTTCGTCAAAAGATGTGTTTCGTCTAAGGTGAAGCATGTCCAAAGTCAGGCCTGCTAGCCACACGAGACCAACCTGTAACCCTCAGGTTCAGTTTGATACTCAAAAAATAAACAAATAGATAAAGGTCATTTGCAACCACATACGAAAGTTCAAAGAACTTTGCGTTTGATGTAGATTCTCTTCGCATATTGTTTTGATATTCATGGCGTAGATATTAAAAAGGGATGAATTATTTTAGTGAGTGAAGTACCAAACAACATAGCTTCTGATACATGTCTTACGTAAATGTCTGTAGAAGTATTGCATGTACTAAAATAAAATCTAGAAGTCCGATTTTAGAATTTACTTATGAAGAACTGCTATCAATAACTTCTAAACTTCCAATGGTATTGCGGTTTATCAAAATCGCAAGAAAAAGTGAAATACTTTTTACATGTTGAAGGCACATTTTTGTCCGGTGACAAAGTACATCCAGCACACCATTTTACTCTTAGTTTCCTAGTTCAGTTAGATGAACTTTATTTAACGAATATTCGAACATTAAGTAATAGTAATGACTTTTCAGCTAGAAGCATGATACCCTATGTACTTTATTGTAAAACATGAAACTTAACTGGCCAGACGTTGCCGATTGGTCAATTCTAATTGGAGAACGTTAGCGCTGTCTGATGTCACATAGTTCACATTTTGCAGGTTGGTGTGAGAAAAACATAGAAACATCTGGAAATTCTCTATATCCCCTTTTGAAGTTTCATTTCCTATGAGAAAAATGTTTTGATGCAGTTGAGTAAAACTGAGGTTAACGATGAAAACAGGGAGACAGTGATGATTGTTTTGTAAAACAGCATTCTTCAGGTCCCAAATGTTACAAAAAGCAGAAAAAGTACAGGATTGACTCACAACGACTTTTTGAGTTGGTTCTTGTACACATTTGTAAACGCTACATCTTATTTGTTAAGAATTTCCCCCAATTCTAAACGTCAATAGTTATTCTATCTCTTCTTGACTATCACAAATTATGCTTTTTGATTCAGATTTCTATCAGCCATCGCCTGGTGCATACTTTGAAAGGTGGGTAACTTCAAGCTCAATAAGCATAGACGATTTCGACAAGATTACTGACTATCCAAACTGCCCCAATTTCATCTCACAGGCAGACAACTTTGAGTATACAGAGCTACATTCTGGAAAGAAACAGTACGGGCGCTTTCGTTCCTCGTTTGTCTCGAATCAAACTGGCATACATAAATTCTTTGCGATTATGAACAATGCAGCTCAGGTTTACATTGAGATAAATCCAAATGGAGCAACCAAAATTCTGGATTCCTTAAGTGCTACAAATAACCAATGGAATGCCAGGTGAAAAAACTTAACGTTTGTATAGGTCAAATCTTACTGCTAGAATGCCAATCATTTCTTAAATTACTGATATTTCGCACCTCCTGGTATCATCTTCGTAGTGTTGTTTGGTAGAGTGTACGTTCTATAAATCGTTGATATAAACTTTTATATTGGATATGCATAATAAAGAAAAACTACTGAAACATGGAGCCATGTAGTGCAAATATAATTTATATATATATATATATATATATATATATATATATATATATATATATATATATATATATACAATCAGTAGCTAGCGAGTAACCAGGATTTCTTCTTTTTCGGTGCAAACAGAAAGGTTGATATAATGCTCAGAAAAAACAGGAGAAAATTAATATATATATATATATATATATATATATATATATATATATATATATATATATATATATATATATATATATATATATATATATATATATATATATATATATATATATATATATATATATATTATTAATTCGGCTAAGGCTGACATAGGTAAATACTAAGTCATGAGTGGGCTACCACAATTGGAAAATTTATTTTGGCCCCAGTGCGGATTCGAACTCACGATGTTTAGATCAGAAGACTCCTGTGCTAATCAATTGCGCCATCCAGGCACAATTGTGCCTGGATGGCGCAATTGATTAGCACAGGAGTCTTCTGATCTAAACATCGTGAGTTCGAATCCGCACTGGGGCCAAAATAAATTTTCCAATTGTGGTAGCCCACTCATGACTTAGTATATATATATATATATATATATATATATATATATATATATATATATATATATATATATATATATATATATATATATATATATATATATATATATATATATATATATATATATATATATATATATATATATATATATATATGTATGTATGTATGTATGTATGTATGTATGTATGTATATATTCATCACTAGTACTTATGAAGCTTTCAATCGCTACGTATACTTAAAAGATAAGTGTACTTTTGGTTTATTCCTTTTATGTAATCTATATACTTCTTGGATGCGGCTTAGAATTAGTTTGTTATATATATCTTTATATATATAAATGCACTCAAAAAGCTATAAACCCTAAGAAATATTTTGGAATAATCAATCAAATTCAAGAAAAACACTTCAACTTTTTGAAGCGTGTCGACTTGCTTTACTCCGGTGAGCTTTACAATAAATAGCAGCTTTTAAACATTGTAAGCAAATTAAAAAGGTAGCATCTTGATCAACAAAATCTTACATATCGTTAGATCAGTGTTGAAGTTTTTCGGTTGTTAGGGCTTGTTTATATAAGCAAGCTAAGCGGGATGGCTTAGTAAGCGGGTTGAAATTTCTCCCGTGTCTATATGGAGAACTTCCAGCCTGCTTACTACCAAGATAATTGATAATCTCCTCCACAACTGGTCAAACACAACCAGCTGGGGTACAATGGCTTTAGCTACATTTGACCTTTACGCATGCCCAGTTTGTTCCGATTCAGCAAGGCAAGCGGGATGAACTGTTTATATGGAGACTTCAATTTCGCCTACCGAAATCTCGGCAACGCTGTAATGAGATCCCGCTTGCCGGGCTGGCTCGTTTCTCCATATAAACGAAAGGCAATCCGCGTATTGATTTATTAAGGTAGTGAAATCTTTCTTAGCGAGATAGCCCGCTAAGCGGGCTCATATAAACAGACCATTACACCATAATCGAGTAATTCTAGAGCTTACGTACCCAATAGTCTTAATGAGAGCTTGCAAACTCCGTCTTAGAAAGTGGTGCAGTGACGTAGACTTGATGAAAGGATTCAGATATGAGATTACTGTCTACTTTTATGGAAATGGACTTACTCCAGATTTCTTCAAGCTTGGAGTTCAGTTTCCTGACAACACTGAAGTGAAACCAATAACCAAGGATTATCTAAGAAGATCAATGGGTTAGTGCAGTAATTTATTCAGGGATTAGAATAAAGAAGTAGATAGCTATCGTGGGTTATCGGCTGCTGACTCTACATAATATTGGCAGAAATAATGAATTATGGGGTACACTTCATATATGCTACTCTTCAGCCCTGCAAAAAGCCAGCACTGAATGAAGAATGAGTGAAGAGATATTTAAAAATCTGGCAACGAGTTGCGAACATAATTTTTGCAGCCGTTCTAATGATTATTGTTTCACTCCAGTACTTCGCAAAGTGTACTTTGTCATCACCATGGTTAAATGAAATAGCGCTGTGTTTTCAAAATTGGTGCTCATTTTCCCCATTTCAAAATTGATTGTTGTACAGTAATGGATCACTCCAGTACTTTGCAAAGTGTACTTTGTCATCATCCATGGTTAAATGAAATACCGCTGTGTTTTCAAAATTGGTGCTCATTTTCCCTACATTCTCCTAGAAGCCGCCTGACCACCCAGGAGCATCTAAGGAAACTATGGTCTCTTTGGAAATGCAAGTGATCTAAACGTCATTATCAAATTTGCTAGGGACTCTCGGTCGATCTTTATTTCATTTATTATTTTGAAATAAACCAGACATAAGACAAGACTTTAGAAATATGCCAGCAAAACTAAATTTGTAGTAAGGGCAAAAAGGTAAAGATCATCACAACATTTGTAGGAGACATGAGAATCAGTCATACATAGAATTGGAACTTCGTACATGGCATACATGGGCGAGTGGCCTAGTGGTTAGAGCGCTTGACTGCTGAGCAAAACATCAATGGTTCGAGCCGAACCCTCGGATCATGGTTGGGATGCTCGCCCACTGTCCACCCAGCAGCAAATGGGTACATGGCTGCAACACTGGGGAAGCTAAAGGCGGCGAGGAAAGGAACTAGCCACCCTACCTCACTATGCCGGCGGCTCAGGATAATTGTCCCTCTAGCAGGTACTACCCCAACGTACGGAATCGTACATGGGACTCACCTTTACCTTTACATGACGTACTCTTAGTATATTACTACATACTTGATCAAAAATAAGACATAGTTTATACAAGGGGCCTGATGAAATAAGGAGTTCGTATAGCCTGCAAGCAAATGTTAAATATTCAACACTCCTGCGGAAATTATAGCGTGACATGTTGGAGAGCAACTAAAAACCAGTCTGTCCTCTCATTCAGACTCATTTTCATTTTCAGAGTCTAGCCAACAGCTAAAGGTCAATAACCTTAGCCGTTATTTGGAAAGACATGGGATATTGAAACGCATAGTTTTTATATGATGTCTCCATTCACTGACAACCTAGTCAAGTTACAGATTATGACTGTATTTATACTGTAGCCTAAATAGATTCCACCTCTCAATATGCATGTCATCGAATTTGAAATACTTATAAAAATTTCATCTCTTTTAGAATATTACAAATGGAATGGTTTACTTACATCCAAATACAACAATTTTTTAGTTTCAAATAGTCAATCTGGTGATAGAGTGGTAAAGACATACTACTTGAATCCAAATTATCCCAAAAATCCTTCATCTTACCATTGTAAATCGACTCTGTACCAACCTGCTGTAAACCAGCTAAGCAACTATGGTTTGAGGTATATTGGGTATATATCTGTCCCAGACAATGCACATTATCATTTTAGAATGGCTTGTGATGACCTGTGCCAATTTAATATCACAATACCTGGTCCTGAATCAAGTCACACTGATTACAGTTTTTCTTCGGAAATAGGGTAATTTTTTGCATTTACAATTTTAATCATAAAAGAAGCAGTAACGTGCAACAGTTCTGATTTCATAATGCTAGTTTTGCACCTTTGCAAATAAATAGATTTGAGATCTAAATTCCCTATTACTCGATTGTGACACAAGAATCTTAAGCAGGAGGATATGAATAATTTTTGGGACTTGCTCCAAACATTGACTGGGTTCTCTTGAAAATACAAAAAAAAACAGATCATTAGCACTTGGCACCCTGTTAGCAAGATTTGTTGGTTCAAATAACGGCACATGCCTACTATTTCATGTAAATATTATGAAAGAAATAAAGCCAATCAATTGTATTTAGACTTTGATTTAAGTGAAAGAATGACTTTAGCAACAGTACTCCATAACATTCTCAGAGCATTTCTCGTGGCACCTGGGCCAGGGCCTAGTTTTAACATTGGTAATGCAGTTTTGATTTAAAGAAGTTTAACAAATGCCTCAAATTCAACATTCAGTTTCCCATTTATGTTTTTTTCAGCATAGATTTTGTCGAAATGGACTTCGGACAATTATCTAATAATGGGGTATATCCTGTAACAGTTTTCTTTGCTGAAGTACTTGGCAATGACTTTATTCAGATCTCATACCAGAATGGAAATGGAACTTTCTTGACATCATGGGATGGAATGCTTCTGAACCTACCTACAGGTATGATGTGTACACTATAAAAGCGCATTCATAGAATATAGTTATTCCTGCACACTTATGTTCTGTATACTTGTTTCTCTATATACGCTCAGTTTCTTTCTTCACTGTCCTAGGTGAGTGCTCCTAAATCTACTCTAGTATCCTATGTACACTAGAGTGTTGAAATTCTTCTAGAATTCTTTATAACATCTTGATGTATACTGTCTTTATAGATTCAATATCTCAGATTTCGGGCCTTGTTTTTATCAAGCTCAGTCCCTATAATTAAAGCATGATAATGTAGCTAAACTTTGCATAAATCGTGGCCTCTTGATGAATGCAATGGTCTTCATTGTTTCATTTCAATTTCTATTATTTTGATATTTCAGCTGAGACTGGAAAAAGCTTACCATTGCCAATCCCTACAATGACCAATTCAACTGCCATATCTGTAAAACTGCCTACAACACCATACCTGCCTCCAACGGACAATTGGACATATGTTCAAAACCACGAGGTACTATACCATAGGAGTGGGGTTCAAGAAACTCCACAGAAACTGACAATAAGCGGAGCTTTACCACAGACAGTTGTTGCAACTGGACTAAAGAAGTATACTGATTATGTGTTTTATGCACATTACTTTGGTACAATAAACACCGAAGATCAGAACATCATATCCGGATACTCAATGATCGTGAAAACAGATGAGGATGGTACGATGAATATTCTACAAAGTATTATCTATGGAAATGCTTTTATAATCATTATCACCATCTTCCATTTCTCTCATCATAACTCTCAACATCCACTATCATCAATTAATAGCATAATGCATAAAGTGATTGTCGTAATTATAGCATTTATCACTCTGCAACTCCATCATTTTTAGGGTTATGTTTTCCAAAGAATAGCCGCTGGTATACCCCAGAGGGCCTATCCTTTACAAAAGTAATGATAAATGATCTTTGCATAATTAACATTAGCTTCATTGTTATTTCTTTTCTATTATTGTTATCGGCTTCTATAGTTTCTAGCGTATACAAGGCTAGCTAGTTGTAAATAAACTGTTAATTACTTCAATAACTTTGTTAAATTGCCATTGTATGTTCAGTGTCTATTATAATTAAGGTCATCATTGCCATCATATGTTTCCAAATATGTAACAACTTCATTATGTATCCTTTATATCATAACTGTCATAATTTCTCATATATTCATTATCATTTTCATAATCATTTATATGCAACAGTGTCTAAAATATTTCAATCTGAATGGAAACCACAGGCAATATCGTTAGACACTCTACTCTATTAATTTTTCGGTCAGTGTGACGAAGTTAGAAAAGTTGAGAAGATTGGAACGATATTATGTCACGTGACTAGGTATATGGAGGAAAAACGATAGAGGAGGAAGTGTTAAAATAAGGACAAGATTTGTGCTATGGTCGCAGTGATTTAATGGACTATCATTTATGGAATTGGCTTGTGGAAATGAGAAGTGTTGTAGAGAAAGTGTTTGGATTATTCACTTGTTTATATTGACTCTCAAAGCTCGAAGCTACACTACATTGATAAACTTTGTTCTATCGATCAGCACACTTCCGCTCGGTCGATCATCAGTAGCTCTTCCTTGAAAAGTGGATCATCATAAACATTGATTGATCAATAAGCATCTATGAGCATTGTATACAGGCTATTGCAAGCGATATATATACGATATAATTGATCTAAAATTGTCGTAAGCGATCACAGTCAATTCTCTTATGGTAACAGGCATAATAAGCTTGGGCTGGTGCAAATGTGGTAGCTTAGACAGTTTATCTACACTATATCGTGATCCATATCGTGATCCTTAAACCCAGACAACCTGGAGACGCGGTGTCATGGGTAGTGGGAACTCCGGGGGGGAGGCAGGAACAGCAGCAATTATTGCTGTTGTTGCTTGCTCTCTCAGCCGGGGTTTCTATTGTTCAGCATCAGGAGCCTCCGTCGCTGGTCTGGTGCCGGATGTGAAACAGACTCCAGGATCTGTCAGTATCGTATAGTGTGTGTATCGTTCTGTGGGTGTGTATTTAGTTGAATTGTATGTCTTAATGTGTTGCCATGGGGTAGACATCGTCTTTTGCTCCCCATGGTATAGTTCCTTGTAGTATTGTATAGTAATTAGAGTATAGTAGAATGTAGCATTATATTGTAACTTTTTATATTGATAAAAAAAATGTGGTAATGCCCTCCTTCATCCGCATCAAAGTGGGAAGTAAGAATTACAATTTGGTTCTTGTTTGAAGAAGACTTCAAATACTAAGAAAGCAGAAACCTAATCCTATCTTCCATATAGATATGACTGAAATTGATATCTCTATAATTACCCCAATACAGAATTGAAAGATGCAATCCACCAATGAAAACTCTCCAATATACTGTTTTAATTCTTCGTGAGAATATCATCACTATCCTACCTGAGTATCTTTGATAAAAATATTCAGTAAGACAATGGTTGCATTTCAGAGATAGGCCGAATCTCAAAATACTTCAGCTTCAATTGCAAACGTCTGAATGTTCATAACATAGTTGAAGCAATATTCTGAATGGCATATCCTTGTTTCTATTGTACAGTTCCAGAATTCGCCCCAACTAATGTACAGTTGAAGAGGATATCTTCCACTTCTGCAAGAGTGAAATGGGATACGATGGCTAACTCATCACTGTGGAATGGGATTGCACTGGGATATGAAGTTCAGTATAGGTTGAAGGAAGCAGGGAATGGTGAATGGACATCAGTACAGATATCAAATGCTAGCATAAATAAGCACGTTGCAAAATCTTTATTGAAATATAGAACTTATGAGTTTAAAGTTGCTGCTAGGACAAGTAAAGGAAGCGGTGTGTTCAGTGCCATCGAAGAAGTGACAACACTAGATGATGGTATGTTATGCAATTCTGCAATACATTTTGGACAAGACTCCTATCTATCGCACATAGCTCTATAAGAAGACAGATTGTTATTCAAAGTGATAAATAGACTTTAAGACTTACTTAGACAATTCCTGACAATATAGTAAATATGAGTTATCACTATCTCGATCACTACCGGTTTATATTTTAAGGCAAAATAATTTTATAGGCCCATTGATACAACCCTGTTGGAACTATACGTGTAATTGTCTCTTCAACAGCATTAGCAACCAAAAGTAGAATACCGGAATGTTATTAGTATTCTAATGATAAGGTATCATAACAAGCTGGGTCACTGCTGCAAGATGTATGATGGAGACTTCTAATCGCATCATGAGTAAGCATACTACTTTCATAGCAGTTATATATGACTGAAACATGCACCAGATCGTACTATCATAGGTGCACAAATCTCAGCAATAGTTATAGATACATGATACATCCACCTGATCACAATATGAATGATACGCACATCTTCGTAATTTTATTTATCGAATATATAATATGTACTCCTGATAGAAAGATTCAATGAGACGGACACCACACAGTCATATCGTGGACACGTAAGGCTGGATTCGTACAATAGACAGTAAAACCAATGACCATAGTCGATGTGTTTTCATTTTTGAAAAACTCCATAAGAGTTGTACAATCCGGCTAGGTTTTTAGAAGAAGACATTGCCACACACTGACCTGCATCTAGAAGCTTTTCAGCTATCATTGCATCATTTAAGTCATGAAAGTTATGCTTGAAAAATGACATGAAACTGAATCAATAGAATTTACCAAATCTCCACCAAATTGACAATCTTTTTCAGAACTGGAAGAACCTCCGACTGCGGTTGCAGGTGGATTTGTAAATCAAACAGCAATATACGTCAAATGGGGTGTCATTCCTGCCTTGTTTCTAAATGTGGAAATTCATAGCTATCAGATTGCTTACAGACAGACTGGATCGAGTGATGAGTGGAAAGTTATTACTGTTGATTCTCATATATTCAGAATAGTGATTGGATCACTGCGTTTCAACACTTTCTATGACGTTAAAGTTGCTGGAAGTAATACCGCTGGGCTGGGACCGTACAGTTCTCCAACCTCAATAAGAACAGATGGTCATGGTATGAGCCTTAAAAATTATTGAGTTCTACACGTTTATTATCCCTTCAATGTCACTGGTAGACAAAACTAATAAAATCATTTTAGCAAGCAATTTATTTCTACTCTTGAAATGAGAGCTTATAAGTAAGTAGGGATTAGAGAATATCCCATTTTAATCTATGACCTCAATAAAGCTGATCTCTAATACGAATTCTATTGTAAATATTTTTGCATTCCTCCAACTAGCAATTCAGATCCAAAGGATATAGGCTTCATGTCTAGAGAAGTAGGGTAGACTATTGCAGACGCAAGAGTATAAATGGAAAAGAATTCTGAATGAATGTAAGGAAACGTACCATACATCTTATTGGTGAAGAATGTACTGCCAATGTTTGCAAAGAGTCACCCCATTAGATATTATAGGCAATTATAAGTTATTATAAGCCATGCTGGCGACGTCAACACAGTATGAAAATGTAATATCATTCATAGCAGTACCTCTGCAGGGGCTCAGCTCCCTACCGAAAGTCTAGGGGCTCAGCTCCCTACCGAAAGTTCTCCATAGTTTTAAGGAAGCCCAGTCGCCACAATTGCTTATATCTAAGTCTTATACTTTGCCAATCAACCGTCATTACTGTTTGGCCCGTGAGGTATTCTTTGTGCAATGACTCTTAATGGTTCCGTTCTTTACTGTATGTCCCTTCCATGTTGAAGACAGGGCTATTCAAACAAATGTCCACACAGGCCACATTTTTTTTATAATCCAAAATCAAGAGCTTAAACTGGGTTACACAACTGCTGTGGTCATTAACTTTGTACCAAAATAAACATAATCCCAGAAAATAATTTTGTTCTGCTCTTCATCTTCACTGCAGTGAATATTAAAAGTTTTAAAATGAAAAACTTGAAAGAAGAAAGAACTCTTCTGGGTCATATAGAGATGTTACCCTAATTGCATGTGATTCAGGGCAGTCATTGGGATAGATAGGTATTTAGTGGCCAGATTCAAGAGATAGAGTTCACTACCGACTTTTATTAGGAAGGAATCACTGATTCAATGTAATGCACTGTAGGGTTATTTACTAGCTTACTGCTATTCAAAGTGATGTTATATACTTCCTTTACCACAGGTGAGTTCTACACAAATATCCATTTCAGTAACAAATCACTAACCAATCACGTGGCCAGGAGCAAGCCAGTGAATTCATTAATCGAATGTTTTCGCCACTGCTTCCAATGTGACATGGAGGACAACTGTAAATGTTTATCGATCAATTTCAGTCACTTCAAGATTGCCAATAAGAACATATGTGAGATTAATAATGCGGACCATTCTCAACACCCTCATCGTCTTGTTGGAAGACCTGGATTTCAGTTTTACGAGCGTCATTGATGCAATATAAGTAATCTTTTGCCATCCAGAATTGTGTATACAGCTGTGCAGAATTCTAAAGAACGGTGTTACACGACAGTAAGGCAGTACGATACAAATTTACGATCCCAGAACACGATTCCAATAGACAATATTGTTGGCATTTCAGTGATGATCCTACTTAAATTAGCATTGCAAGGGAAGATGAAGCAGTTAACTTCCTACAATAAACGATGGAAAGTATTCTTAGCCTTGTCATCCGATTGAATCAGTTGATTCTCAGATGATCCTGCACCATGTCTTATCAAGTCATTCTATCGTATTGGAATTGATTCCAATATTCGTTAGCAGTCAAGTTTTTAATATTTGGCTTTACATTGTATATATTCAAATAGTCACTCGCTGATTGCTGTACTAAACCACGGTTACAATTGCATTTTAACTTGTTATTTAAGTTAATAGTAAACGACGTATTTCATTAGAGGTATGTATGGTAGTTAATGTCATAGAAAGAATTCCTGACATTACCACATTACGCATTTCTGTTCGTAACGTATGCTACCAATCGTAAGCTACCAAGCAATAAAGAGAATAAAAAGTTAAATAATATGATTGGAATAATTATATGGAGAACGTCAAAACACATTTCCGTCATAACTTTCATATACAAATGAATTCAACGCTGAAGTTTCACTTTCTTTGAGCTTTTCGAAAAATGAGCATTTTTGTTTTTACACCAGAACAGATAATATGCAGACGGGACACTCAATGATCTATTCCGTGTCTTTACTTAGCTGTTTGTTGGACAGAATTTGGGTGAAACAATTGATTTAACAGGATTTTAAAGAAGAGAGGGAAATCTCAAATAGTTCAAAGATACAGGTGATCTGACTTTCCATTTATCTGAATGTAGTTTGAGGTATGTTTAGATAAAGCAAGAATACTGCGTCTGTGTAAAAAGATGGGGTTAACTTCCATTCTTGAATTCTCAGAGTTCCGTAGATTATTTTCGGCATTAATGGAGCTCACAAAAGCAATGTTTCTACAATAGACTTGTCATTCTGAAGTGTAAGGTATGATGCTATTCGTCGTGGACCCTATATCAATGTATCTGATACAGCTTGATACTCGCTTGCTCTTAAACTATTCGCTCACCTCGTCAAGTAAGGGATGGCCTGTGAGAGTAATATAACATTCAGCGAAGAAAATTGTTATCATAATAAAGAATGTACAGTGGCGTCAAGGGAGAGGTAGGGGACAGGGCTACTCCAGGTGCCGAGTCTGAGAGGGCATTCAATGTTTTGAAATGATTCCTTGTCGGTTTAAGTAGCTTTAAGAATTCATTATGATTTTACCAAGGGCTTCGGTTTCTTCATTTGTCCCTGACTCTACAAAGCCTTCCAGAGGGCATGCGCATATAAGCTGAAGATTCGCCAATAAATCGAACGTAGATATGTGAAGATTAAAGTGGCAAATACAAGTCCTAAAGTTACCACGGGAGACTTGCAAATATCCGATAGGGCCGAATTGAAGGTGATTGGAAAATGATGAATAACAGAACAGTGCAGATTTGATTTCATTCGAAATAATAGAACACACAAAAGTCTTTCAAGCTGCTGGAATTCTCATCGTATTTAGCTTTCATTTCAAGGCTAGATATCGAAGAAGTAAAACACTTCATAACGTAATTGTGAAAGGCAGGTGGATCACTCTTGATGTCTTAATTTCTGATAAATCAGCATAGCTAGCGTCTATGCAAGAGACCGTTAGTGTCAATTTATAATAGTCTTTCCGCAAAGACATAGCTAAAATCCAAATTTGTGCTATCCTGGAGGGGATGAAATTCAGTATTCTCCTCTACAGTAAATCGTTCATTAAATATGATGCGACATCCTGTAGTCAGTAAGGTGCTGTGACTGAATGTGAACACCTGCTAATCAATATACTTACCTTTGAATGAACTAATCATGTGTACATAATTCAAAAAGTATTAATACCTTCTTTTCATTAACAAAAGTTAGCTATGATTGGAAGGTAAGTAACTGAAAACATTACTTGTTATTATAAAAAATTTTAATTACAATTTGATTTCGATGTAAAGAAACTAAGCTTGGAAACGAGTTTTAATATCAGGCTAGCAGCAGAAATAGAGATATTTCTTCGTCTTTAATGATGATTGGACATTTCAATAAACAGACAAGACTAGTATAATACTGATACGATGTATTTGAAAATAAGCTAGACATTATCAGAAGATTTAAATTTAGATTTTTCGATTAATGCAAGAGTCATTATTTGTAAAGGAATAAGAATAAATGGTATTTTATGACCAAGAATCAACTATGGTAGTACTGAAGAAAAAATAGAATGCAATTATGCTTAATAGGAAGGAATGTTAAAAATTTGCGCCAAAGTTATGCTAAATATTATGACATGATATTATCAACAAGAAAAGCAGTTCTAACTTATCATAACTCATTATCTGTTGGATCCAATAGAGAGAAAGATCAACCCAATGGAGATTATCCTACGCATTATAAGCTGGGATTCGTTAAATCTCTTTGTTGCATCAATAGAACATGAGTAATTCCCGACAAATACGGTCAAAGATGATACATATTGCATCCATCCTGTTGTGCTTCTGTGAGCTTAAAATGGTCTGTAGTGCTGCTATGCCATCAAGTAAGTCAGAGTAAATTCTAGCAATGAAAATCTGTTCAAGGTTACTAATCAAAGTTTAAAGTCAAAACTATATTGGTTGCTAACATCAAAGTATCAAAATTTTCTAAGGTGTTGCCAATAAACTTAATAAACAATACAGCTTCGCTACATCTTGTTGTGAGACCAAATATCATAAAAAGCATTTTGTTCAAGGGAACTGCAAGCCCTTATTTTGCTTTTTCCTGTTGGTCTTCCTAAGGTACATTCTTTGGGAAATATATTAAGTTTGTAGAAATTTTACAAGCTTCTCATTGAAAGTGGTAATCGTGAATCTCTTTCTACTAAGACTCTCACACAACTCCATGCTGTATGCAGACAACCCTGTGGTAATGAGACTTTCAACAATATCTAGAGACTCTGATACTCTTGATCCTCTGCTACATACCTCTACACATTATATTACATTCCGCAGGTGAGATAGGCCTGAGCTTAGCTTAATAGGAAGCCAACTTACAATGCGATTTGGCAAAACCGTGAATAATTTCTTTGAGCAAGTCACATTTTTCAGGAATCCCGACAGTACTCACTGATACTAGTATTGTTAAAAGAGCTTATATGACATGATAAGAATGGCAATGAGAATAGATTTTCAGTCTATGTTTTACATGTTGCGCACTACAAGGAAGGAATGGAACAATCAAATTCTTTACTGTCTCTAATTTTGCTAGATTATTTGCAACTATTTCATTCAATAGCAACACTTTTAACCTATTGCAAACTACCATTAAGCCATGGAGCTTATAGTTGCCTGCTGAAAATGTTTAAAGTAGACTTTAGTTTCTTTTATCGCATTACTGAAAGGAACATAGAAATCTTTTGCTGTTGAGCTTAATTAAAGATTACAATTGCTTCTGGATAGTTTGACAAATTAAACTCGTTTTTAATTACACATACTACATTTTAGGCTTTTATCAGCCGACAGGAGGTATTTACTTCGAAAGATGGGTTACGAAAAGCTACTATAGCATGTCAGATTTCGATAGAATACCTAGTTATCCAGATTGTCCCACATTCATTTCACACTCTGACAAGTTTGAATATACAGATACATACAGTGATAAAAAGCAGTACGGACGCTTTCGTGCGTTGTTTGTTTCAAATCAAACTGGCATCCACAAATTCTTTGCGGTTGTTAATAACAAAGCTCAGGTCTACATCGAGATGAATCCGAATGGACCAAAGAAGATACTTGATGTTCACTCTTACACTAGTGACAATTGGAACTCTAGGTATACAAAGTTACTCTAAAGACAAAAGCGCATTCCCTATAGTTCTTCTACCAGATTGTTAATTGGTATGAAGGAGCAGTGTTTAAAATATATTGCAAAATAATTATTGACTACGAGCAGGAATGCGTCAAAGCAAATGGCAAAATTTTATGCCCTCGTCATGTGACACTTCAATATGGATTAATTGGCTATATGTAAAAGTTGTGGTGCTTTAGCTTATAATCTCCCGTTAAACGATGCAAATTAGCTATTTTTCGATATAAATAAGGAGGACTTGAATTATACTTCATATTCGTAATTCTGATATATTGAATAGCATAGCATGTAAAAGCACCAAATATTGACTCTACTACTAATATCAAGACAGTCACAAGGTCTGATAAATCTAACGCCAGTTTCCATAAATCTTTTGCAGCATATGGGGCAAAGACGTGACTTTAATGAAAGGATTCAGATATGAGATCACTGTGTACCATCATGGAAATGGTTACTATCCAGATTTCTTCAGGCTTGGAGTCAGGTTTCCCGATAATACCGAAGTGAAACCAATAACTAAACCCTACTTATGGAGATCAATGGGTGAGTATTTTCAGATAGCATTAACAGTCCTAAAGTAAATAATCCATTTTAAAGGAAAAAGGGACAGGGAACTGTTTTATATCACAATGTGTGTTGTAAACGAAGCAAAGTTTCAAAAACTTTTATACTTAATACAAGGACTCTGATCGAGGCAGTTCTATTGAATTTCTCTGAAATTTCTCATACAGTGTAAATTTGTTTTGTGGCCTCTAAAACAATTACGAATAGAAGGCTTTGTAGAAGCCTAATTTCATTTCATTTCTACTGTGTAATGAACTCCCCTCTGATACACACTACACTGTGTTAAGCAGAACATTCAAAAGTGGAAGTATGCATTAACCGCGGGCGCTTGATAGATGATATATGGCAGTCATTGGCGATAATTCTAAAACTGTTGCTCATTTTAAATATTTATGTAGTTTCATTGGCTGGTCAATGATAATATTACTAATATTTCTACAGAAGTCGGTAATTCCGATTACAGCCTAAAATTGATTTGGCTAGTTTGAATGTGAGAGATATGTGCACTGAAAGCTCAAAAGAATAGGGTTCACAAAAAATGAATTCTTTTTCAGCAAGTTTGTACAATTAATGCTTCTAACACCTCTATGGTGATCATATCTTGGCATAGCCAGGGGTTTAATTGTGGTGCTTTGAGTGTAGCGTGTGAAGAGCAGGATTTACCAATAACAGTTGAAGCTTACCGACATTGCAGAGTTTCCAAGAGATAAAATTAATGAGTCTGGGGTGACACCTTAGGAAAGTTTTGAACTTGGTATATCTCTTACGAGCATTTCAGTCAGCATTAGCCTTGTCTTCAATACTTTCGAATTTAACTAGTAGCACTAAAGCAGCTTCTATTCGAAGGAGCAGTGGTCTTGTTGTAATCATATACTCATGTCAGATACACCTCTGGGCATTGTGGGTATATTATGAACAATATAGGCTGTCATTAATTATAAGAATATAGTCTCATAGCCATAACAACTTTAAGAAAGTGCCGATAATGGAATCATGAAATCTATGCATTGGAATCAATTCAGACATAGGTATAGAATAATCAATATCGGCATTTTATGTAGCTTATACTCACATCATAAGACATAAAACGAATGAACAAGTGGAGAAATAAAATGTAACAACCTGCATGACACAAAATTCGAGGGCTGTTGGGAGATTAAATAGTCTTGAAATAATTGGGAATTGCCGCTCCTAGTATGAGACCCAGTAAGATATATAAGCAGTTGTACCTCCCGATGTTCCATTTGCTTTCATGACAATAAATTGGAGGTAAAGTAAATATGATTATGAATGCCACCGGGCAGTCTTTTATGCATTTTCAGTGAATTTGGATTCTTCAGTCGTTCATTTGGCATAATAATCAGTGCAAGTTTTCATGCCTCTTGGCGATGATTAATAGTCGTCAATATCAAGTAAATTATTGCACAAAGTTTTTTTTAACCTTTTTGCTGATTCATTGAATCTGCAAATATTTGGGATCTCAGCAATTTCTGGCGATGGTTGCAACCTAATTCCCAATATTCTTGTCGGTTGCAAGTTAAGGATTTATCGATACATACTAACTTTGTGTCATAAATTTTAAAAATGCATAACAGCATTAGTCCATACATAAGAAAGAACATTTTTTAGCTTAGCTTAAATGCGTTCTGATGTAAATGTTAAAGACAGTCTAGGTAACTAAAGTTCTTAAAGTAGTTTCTGATATTTGCATATAAATTTCATCAGAACATACTATAAGCATGATATATTATATGTATCATAAATAAATCTGATAATACATACAATATGGCACTTAAGCTTGAAAGAAGAACGTTGCATATAGTATATAAGGGATGCTCTTATTTCAGAAGTTTCTACATATACAGTCTTATAGAAAGCCCATTGATATCAACCGAAATTAAAATTATGCCTAATACTTTCTCATGTGGAAGGGGCTTGATATGATAGTTTAACCCCAAAGAATTTTTGTACCCACGTTAATGTGCACGGGCTAGTGCTCGTAGTACTTTTTTGTCAAAAGCATTTCTCTCAAAATATCTTGTCTGTTTCAGAATATTACAAATGGAAAGGATTGCTAGCGCATAAATATGATAATTTTCGATTTCCAAGCAGTCAGAGTAACTATACATTGGCGAAAGCATACAGCATGAATCCAAGCTATCCAAGCAGTGTTTCATCATATTTATGCAGATCAACGCTGTACGAACCTACAAAAAGGGAATTTGACTACTATGCATTGAAGAATATTGGTTATATGTCTGTTCCTGAAACTGGAAATTACACGTTTAGAATGCACTGTAATGAATTATGTCAGCTCAATACGACAAAATCTGGATTCGAAGCAGTTCTCGGTACATACAACGATGCCTTTGAACAGAGGTAAGTGCATTTTTCATGCTTTCGTATTATGCGAAGAGCAATCATTTTTGCACGATGATCATTTTGATGATAATGTCCAAATGGAGCGAATACTGGATAAAGTCCTTTTTAGCTGGATCTTCACTAGGCGATATCCCTTGCACCACATTAAATTTTACTTACAACTCACGGCACTAACTCTTTCCTTTAATACTTCTTGACAAATTTCGCCCATGTTTAACAACGGCTTTCACAAAATAAGCAGAAGTGCATCGAGTTCTCAGAATTTCTATAGTAAGTGCCGCAGTGTTTTCATTTTCTGTTATTTTGTTTACATTTTACTTCAGCTAGCAAAATGGGTAGGTCCATTTGTAGAGCACGCCATTGTAGTACTCGTTAACCTTTTAGAACAAACCTACCTTATAAACACTATAACCGTAGAAAGGCTTTTGACTCTACACACCCACTATTGGTAGTGCTTTTAAGAGAAGCAGGAGGACTCATCTAAATTTGGTCCTACGCCGGAGAAATTTCTTAAGTATTGCCCCTTAGAATGGCTAACAGGAGACATCTCTCAGGCTTAAATCTGACTAAATAGTCAAAATACAGCAATGCAATAGTTGTAAATATGTGATTTTCCAACGGTATGAAAGATTCTGAAGGGAGCTGAGGTTCCCCTTAAAGCAATTAGGAGGGGGATCGGCTCTTGAGTCTCCATTGATGCTACATTTGTGGCGTTCAGCGAAAATGGATTCTAACATCTGTTTTGACTTTGAGCAAATATCGTTTACAGTTGATATTCGATATCTCAACTGCCTGACAACTGGAACATTGCTACCTCTAACAAATTTGGTTTCCCTCCCAGACACTGAGTTATCGAGTGCAAGGTCAGATTTATGGAGGGCATTGGGATACCCCAGTGGTCTGTCATTGGTGTGTAAATCAACGTTTCATTCGGTTAAACAGTTTGTTGCCATCTTCAAAAGCAAACAAAACTGATAGCTCTAAAAGATTTATAGCAGAGCCAATAGGTGCAAGGGAGGGGTAGATACTCTCCTCTTACTATTTGAAACTATAGTTGAATATTGTAAGACTCAAGCTCCATCTATGCGAGTATCAATACTCAAAACGGCTGAAATTGAAGACTGATGTAAGATTAATCTTTGGCTCAAATTGAGAACACTTTAGAATATAAAGTATATAGTTTCTATATATTGAATATATATTTTCTTTGGTTCAGTGAAAAATTATGCATTCTTATATAAAAACATATTTGAATTCTTTTTGATGGGCATCCTAGTTTTAATTTATCTGGAAGCCCATGGTTAATATGGTGATACATATGGTTTTGTCAGCTGCGCAAAGGAGCTAGTCTAGACTATACTTTCACCCTTAATAATGAAAGAAGACAGGCAACCAGAAAGGTCTGGAATAAAGGTTGCTGAAAGGAAAGTTTGAGCTAGAAAACGTAGAGATGACTGATAAGTGCCACCTAGTAACAGGACTTTGGTCGAGATACATTTTGTAGCCTGTGAGAATGTGGAGGAGTGACGCAAGCTGAAGAGAAAGGGGAGAGTCAGAAGTTTCGAGAAGTCCCATAACTAGACGTTATTTTCAGTGGCCAGTGCATTATTATGATGTTTGATAGTGATATTGAGGATGTTGGCAGGAAACTTAGTTTGTGCCTGAGAGTACAGAGAATTGAAATTATATAAGGAATGAGCGAAAAGGAATCTTTCTGCTTCATTGAAAGATTTGCATTTACTTGAATAAAAGTTTGCTCTTACATTAATAGTTCTTCATGTTTCTGACCATTCTCGCAGTTTTATGCAAAGAGCTTTATGTTCAGTGTGAATCGATCTGGTAATTTGCTTTGTATTTTTATAAATGTCGTACTGGATGCTATTTCCATAGTTTGTATTAAGAGTGATGAAAATAACAATTATTATGATATTGCTGGTAATGATGGTGCTTATTATGATGATGCTGATGATAATAACTTTCAAAGTTCATCGCATATGTTACTTAAAAGTGTGCAAATGCATATCGTACTTACAGGTAATCTGAATTTGACTATCTAACAATGCTAGGTAATAAAAGTATGCTGTCAGTAGAGAAGCTGTTAACGATAATTGACATAATCAATAATTGAGAAGATGGATGTTGCACCATGATTTGATTCATGTAAAATATGTAATATGTTGTGCTAAAGATGACCATAAAGATCATGATAATGATGATAGTGGTAATGATGATTATGATGATACTAGCCAATGGCTGGAGACTTCTTCGTGGTGGTGAGCTGGCACAGAGAGACACTACCCTTAAAATGATAGCGATTCATTTTGCATAGATTCAGAATTGGGGTAAATGTTGATGACCTGTGGCAATCTGTTGAACCAGGCCAATTCAGTAAAGGTCCGGCTGAGCAGCTTCAGGCTGCAGTTCTGATAAGTAGCTGATGGGGTAATTGAGTGTAGCCAACTCAATGAACTCTATATTAAAAGAATGTGAGGGTGACACTGACTTCAGTGCTACCCTGGGCCCTGTAAGGGGCGTATGGGAAATAGATGTATGAGGGATGGATGGGTGGATGGGTGGATGGGTGGATGGGTGGATGGGTGGATGGGTGGATGGGTGGATGGGTGGATGGGTGGATGGGTGGATGGGTGGATGGATGGATGGGTGGATGGATGGGTGGATGGATGGATGGATGGATGGATAATGATGATGATGATGATGGTGTATGAATCAACCTGGGCAATGATTGAGTGCTTAATTGTGATAGTGACAATTTGATAGTTCATATTCTAGACAGTAATAGCAATACTTTTTTTGCAGCGCACCTTACACTTTCATGGATGTTGGTACATTATCCAAAGGTACTCTGTATCCAATCAAAGTGTTTTTCTGCGAGAGCTGGGGCTACGACTTCCTTCAGATATCATACCAAAAAGAAAACGGCAGCTTCGCAACTTCATGGACAGGAATGCTTCAAAATCTACTTCCAGGTACTATAAAGCATTAATTGGCTCATTGATGCCGAACTATAGATAAAACTGGATGCTTCAAGAATGATAGAAGCCTTATGCATTTTCTGTCACGATGTTTACTATTCATTATTGAATAGCAATGCGAACTCTATCTTGCTGTCTTGAATTTTTCCAATCTGAATCTTAAGTATTGGTTGCTGAGTATATAGATGTGTTGAGATCTCTATATAGCAGAAAGGAGAGAGAAGTAGATGCTAGGGTGTCTAAGCCTTTTTGAGCTTGTGTATCAACAGGCCAACTTATATAGTATGGTTATCGTACACGATTTTGCTAATAAGTCATGACTCGTGTAATTATATTAGCTTGAAGCCTGACGCCACATACTAGCATAGCGTTTTTATGGAATATCCTCTAGGGGAATTTCTCCTTTAGTCACAACGCTGTGTAGATTCATTGGTAGAAGGTAGGCAACACATTTCATGTCCACAGCCATAAAACCAGTATGTTCTTTTATAAGATGCTAGAACAACCCGATAGAGTACCGCTCTCTTTGGAAAAGTTTTCGAATGGGCCGAACTAACTGCGGAAATTCTTTGAATTATCTGCCACTACTTGGGACTTGGGAAAGTACTGGGCATACTGGGAATCCTTCCCTATTAGGTGGTACACTAAAAATTCCCTGCAAGTTAGCGTTAATTATTTATGCAATATCATTCTAAATCAGAGCGTATGTGATTTTCCTTTGATAAAGAACTCGGATAGAAGAACCTAACAATCTCAACCAATTAATCAAAACCACTGATCATACTCACGCAACTGTTAGAATTACATCATTGAATGTATTCAAGAGTTGGCCTAAACTCACGAAGTTTCATGCAACACCAAAGGTGTGCTTTAGCAATATTGAAAACCATTCACTCAGGACATTCCCTATTGTATGTTAGTTCGTTGTCCTTAAAAAAAGATAAATTACAGCTCCTCAAGTCACTGCCGTACTCGTCTCATGCCAGAAAGAAGTGAAACATGCTGCTTTCTAACATGCAACTAATTTTGATCTTGTGGAATATGAACTTAAATGTTTGCAACACAGATCCTACCAAGCTATTACGTTAATTTTTTTTGATATTTTCTTTGGCAAACAGATAATTTTGATCATTACTGTTTTTGACAAGCTAGAATCTTCCTTTATCACAACATTGTCCAGAATGTCTATGTTTTCTTGTACCTGATGTCATTTATTTCCATTTACATATAACAGCTGAAACTGCAAAAGGTCTACCATTGCCAATTCCCACAGCGATAAATTCAACTGCAATATCCATACAACTGCCTTCAACACCATACCTGCCTCCAAAAGACAACTGGACATACATTCGAAACCATGAAATATTGTACCATAGGAGTAATGTTCAAGAAGCTCCACAGAAACTGACAATAAGTGGAGCTTTGCCACAGACAATTGTTGCAACTGGACTAAAGAAGTATACTGATTATGTGTTTTATGCACATTACTTTGGTACGATAAACAGTGAAGATCAAAACATCATAACAAGATATTCTACTGTCGTCAAAACAAATGAAGACGGTATGACATATAGTTCAGACATGTTTTCGTCATTCTGCAAAATTAGCTGAAAGTAGATTAAGTTCAAAAATGGATATTAACATAGTTATTATGACAACTTAAAATCACTGATATTCTGAAAAGGGGGCACTATGATATGCACTCATTGACCTGACCTTCTTGATGATAATTTTTAAGATGTATCAATTACCATGATCTATACAACAATTGCAATCAATTACAAAATATCAATCCAAAAAATTATTATCATCATTTTATCATTCTCAATACCATTCACTTTTGTCCTTCATTGCTATGACTTCTTCCAATCAACGCGCTCAAATTAGTGCCCAAGCATATTATAGGAATACCAAGAATTAATGAGCTACTATGAACTACCCAACATGTGCTTCTAAGAATGCTTTTAGCGTTCAATACTTTTGTCAGCTAGAATATCTGGCAATAGTATTGGAACAATTGCTTATATTCACACCATAGTAAGCTATAGCATTCCATCCCTCTTAAAATGTATCTTCTAAAGCAAATATCAGGAATTCTGGAGGTAGAAATGAATCCTTTGCATAATGCTTTGGGTTTTGGCTATCGACTCATCAACTCTGTTTGAGAGGTGGGAAGGGGTTTACATTTTTACTCGGTATCTTAGAAAAGCGACATGAGTCAGAGATTTATATTACTATGTGGGTATTCTAGGTGCTCTATAGAGCGGGCGAGATAAAGCTTTGTAGTATCAACCAAAGAAAGGAGAACAATGGAAGACTGCATAGAATGTAAAATTGCAGTACAAGAAACTTAACTCTTATCAGCTAATTTGGCTCTGAATAAAGCTGAAATAAGGAAAGATTTACCTAAGAATGAACCTTCTATGTGCGTTTCCTCCGTTGATTTTAAGATTTTGCATATTATCCTCACTTTATGTTTAGTTCCAACTTCTGCACCATCCAGAATCACAGTTCAGCTAATAAGCTCTTCGAGTGTTGTTGTCACTTGGGGCGATGTCCCTGTGGAACATCAGAATGGAATCATAATTGGATACAGAGTATACATGAAAGCTGACAGAAGTGGTGGGGAATCATATGTAGAAGCTACAAGCAGCAAACAATGGTCCAAATCTGGACTTGATCTATGGACTTCGTATAATATAACGATATCTGCCATAACATCTGTTGGAGAAGGTGTACAGAGTGCTGTGATGAGAGTGCGAACTGACGAGGAAGGTAATAAATATTTACCATGAGTGGAGAAGATGAATGTGCTATAGAATTTCTCTATAATGACACTTTGAAGGCAACATTTGGCAGCTATCAAATAATTCTCTAAATATTAGCTTTTTCATTGTGTCATGATATGTAGTTCAGGATGATGTAATAATGTTATTGCAATATGAAATAATGAACCATGTGGAATGCAGTACAACATAGAAATATGCAAGGGCTTTGGAAAATGATCATATACAAATGAATGCAAAACAATATGCTGACCTACTCTTAATATGTATTGACTCATTTGAACATAGTACCGTTCTTCTCATCTATTTCAGCTGAGTTCTACTCAAGCATCCATTACACTAACAAATCACTTACAAGTCATGTGGCTAAGAGCATGAAAGTGAATTCATTAACAGAATGCTTTCGCAATTGCTTCCTATGTGACATAGAGGTTGAATGCAGATGTTTATCTATTAATTTCAGTCACTTGAAGATTGACAACAAGAATAGATGCGAAATTAATAATGCTAATCATTTTCAATATCCTCTTGATCTTGTTGCAAGACTTGGATTTCAGTATTATCAACGTCAGTAATGCAAGTAGCATTGTGCTGTACTCATTTCAGTAAGTTTTAGACGTCTACTGTCAGTGGCTTGGAGAGAAATTATTCGAAGGAGATGTTGCAAAACATAGGGGAAAGAAGAGGACATGTGCAATACGTTCTAAGAAAAAGAGGAAGATATGAGGAGAAGAAGACTGTAAATAGCACAATTTAACAGCACATCTTAGAAAGCGATAGTTGAAAAAAGAGATACCAAAGCACGAATGTGTGTAAAAATGTGAAAACACCTTGCTAAATCAAGGTATCAGAGAACAAAATCATAGCCTATTGCTTGAAACACAATAAAAGCAGGCTGGCTGCTAGTTTTTATACTTTTTAGTTATACTGGTAGCTACAACAGTTAAATTATTAAAAAAGGTCCCCAATGTCATAGTACTCATGCTTGCCAGTATCATTTGTCAAATATACTCAGTATGTATTTTGTTAAATGTAAATAGAAGAATTTTTACAATGTGATAGTTGGAACTATTGGGATCAAAACACAAGTATCGTTACAGAGTTCGGGATGCATTCCGATATCTGTATGCTATAAATACCCAAGTCTTGCTGACATTCAGTTTATACTAAATCTTGTTAACAGCATACTATGGATTTAAAAGTCACTTTCACTAGTTTTCCATAAAAATATATTTTGATATTATTTGCATATGTGATTGTCAGAAAATATTGCAAGCACTCATTCAGTTATCCATTATAACCCAATCAAAATTCAACTTTATATGTACTCTCCCCTTGAGGAATTGAAAGAGAGATATTCTCCCATCACCAAATTATTTTAAGCAATTTTTGGATCGGGGCTGACTTCAAATATTCGACGCTAATCTTCAGTCGAAAACAAAAGCCATTGGATCATTGCGCTACTTCATCAGAAGAAGACAACCCGAGAAAATCCGAACAATCACAATCAAAGACAAAGACAGCCCGTCACGACAAAAAAATGATCAAGGCTTAGGGAGTGGTCATAAAGTATTTGCTAGTATATGGGAGAGGATTATTTTTCAAAAGCTTGCTAAGCAAATTTATGGCCCATCCTAGATTCGTATTTATTTTTTGTGACTCAATAGCAATATCAGGATATTTGCATGACTCCATAAAACACTGCTTACAGACTACATTACCATCATAAACTGCTGAACATGAGATATAAAGGACTTTGCAAATTTCTTTGTCCTTCAGAAAACTTTTATGAAATAAAGAATAGGCACAAAAAGATCACTGCTCAAGATTGATCGATTGTAAATGTAAGAAATCTGAAAATTAAAGCTGGTTATAATGCTCTTGTTTCTATGATGGAAAAAGTGCTTTTTGACATTTTTGGAGAGGAAGCTGGCAAAAAGAGTTTTAATAGAATGGATGAAGAATATGATACAAAGCGCAAGATCAAGAGAAAACGAGAAATATGAATAACAATATGTAAGACACAAGAAATAAAGTAGACAAGAGATAAGAAATAGAATAAGCAAGACACGAAAATAAAGTACATAAAACAGTTTTTACTGCACGTGTAAGTTCTCGCTGTACATAATCTACAGAGCATACATCATCCTCAAACTCAAGTTCAGACACTGCATGATAATAGTACAGATAATTCACATTTATTTACTATTAGCAATTGAGATACAGGGAGATTTTTCTGTACTGTACTTCATTTGCATTCTCTTTTGTGTATTAGAACCAGTAAAATTGAGGTTCAGGCTGGCAATTCTCATTTTTTCGAAATTTTGAGATTAGACATTGGACAATATACAAGACAACATTGGATGTTTATGAAACAGGTATTATTTTCAATAAAGTTAGCAGAAGATGAAAGATATACGTTCTTGTACATGTAAAATCCTTGCAAAAATTCTTGGTTCACTTCTGGCTTTTGCGTACTGATAGTTTAACTCCTCCCGCTCCCCCTTCAAACAATTTCGACAATAAATTCTATCAAAGTGCTGCATCTTCAGCTTGTTCGTAATTTGTTCTTGATTTCCCATGAACTATCAGGTTCATGTTCGTATAAAATTGTTATTGTATAAAAAATGTAGCTTAAAACCACAGAGCTTTCAGTATTGCTATGAAACAGTTGTAGTGAGGATGTTGAACTGTGATTCGAAAAGATTACAACTCTGGACAGTGCTGTGGTACTGTAGCCTGTCCACATCTGCTGGAGTGCCAGTTGCTAGTACCAAGTGCAAATTAGTCATCCATGTTATAGAAAATAACATTCTTTATTAAATTTTCCATGGCCCCATAGAATGGACCTGACTGTTTTTGTAGCCCCAAAAGATATTGTAGAATTTTTATGGCCCATCCAAATATCATCCTTCCCCCATATAGCAGTCACTTTATGACCACTTCCTTAGCATCATTGACTTAGGCAGAGGTCGTGCTGGTTGTACTGAGCATGACTGAAAGCTTTCTGCAAAAATAATGCCAACATTCCTTGTAAAATACATTCGGTAAAATCAGTTCCTTTAAATGAAGTTACTTTGAATCGACATCTCTGATATTCCTGTAATTTGCCATACTGAAATCAGTAAAAAAAAGTGAAACTTGAAAGAAAATTCCTTTTCATATCCCTGCATCTACTTGTGCTCTGATCTGAGAGCATGACCGAATAACAAGCATTCTTGTCAGCAGTATGTCCGTACCTCACTCGATGGTGTACATCGCTGGACACTCTCTGGAAAGTCGTGCTGAAAATCTAGGGAACGACATTGTTAATGTGATCCTCGTGATATGTGCAGCACTTTGGTAGCTGAAAAGCGGTTTGATTGTCTAATATGCTTTTACATAGCTAGTTCAGACCTTTGGTCGTGATCTTGTGAGATAGCAAGACTACTCTTAAAAGAATCTGGAGTCATGATGCTTATTCCCTTCAATAATTATAATTATCTATAGGTCAAAGAAAATTCAGTACACTCAGAGAGTAGCAAATTGGGAAGACATTGAACCTTAACTATTAGATAATTCTTATCCTTACAACTTAGCGATTGAGGGTGTGGGGGTGCTACACCACCAGCCTTTTGATCATCGGAAGATTCAGGTAGAGTTAGCTCTTTACATTTTTACAATCAGGTACATTTCGAGTAGTTAAGGGCTGCACAACCTCCAATCAGAGGGTTCTTGTGACGTCCCTGCTTCTAACTTATAATTTCCAAAGGAGGCAGGCCAAATCAAAGAAAGTACTCAGGACAACAGGCAGTGAATTCCAAAATGGTACCAAAGGAAGACTGGCTAAGTGACAGGGAAAGTAAGAGTCATCTGTTCTATTGGTTTGCTTTTCGTCTTTAAATGGAGCAATGCCTACGTCAAGTGCCTATGTTCAAAGGAAGTTTCCTTCTTTCATGAACTGAATTAGTACATATAAAGATGGAGTAAAATATGCCAACACAGCTTTGTCACCTGGGCTATATAGAAATATTTTGTACCAAATGGATGGTCAGTAGCATCTTCACTCTTTCACTGTTGAAGAGGTTGCCGAAATGCCAAGACGACTTGACTTTCTATGTAATTAAATTCTCATAGGCAAAACTGGCGGGAGTCTTCTATAATGAGGGATGTACCCTGACCAAATAGCTAAATTATTATTCTCAATTAACTTTGGTGTATTATGAATAGATTTTGCGCTATCCCCAGGTTACCATCCCGCTATTGACTTGACAGTGTGAAAACATTAGACAATGTAATTTCAAAAGCATGATCGTTGTACTAGGACGGTGAACTCCCTACCTCTTCAAAAATTTAGTTATTTGCTCATAGAGGAGCAGTTAAAAGAATGAAGTCTTATGTTTAAGCAATCATCTCAGATGGCATTGTATTTTCTAGTAGTATATTACAAATCCAATGAGAAGCAGATGAGTCAAATTCCTATGTCAATAACAATGACGTAGTCTCAAGACAAGCATGCAGAGGATGGCGTGTGAACATTTAAGTGCAGAATTGTATGATCAGCAGTATCTATCACACCATAAAATGTGGGTATTGTAGTTTGCTAGTTTGGTATAAAGGCTTGTGCATCGTTGCCTCGGCTTTGCATGTTGGGTAGTTCAATTCAATTAGCAAAAGTGAACTAATGAACATGCTGGGGGATTCAATAGTCATCCTACAAGCACTAGGTTTATTTTGAAAGGAAGCGCAGTGGTTGCCCTCTTCTCAGCACTAGTAGTCGGTAGAATCTCCAATATAAGTCCATGATATTTTGGATTGGGTGAATGCGTCTCTGAATATCCTGTATTAACTAGCTTGAAAATAAATGTAACATATTTTCCACTTAGGCGATATTTCCCTAGAATATAGAAGATTGGGAGAATGATAATTTTTGCAGGCCAGCACAGTCCCTATATAACAAAAATAGCTTTTAATTACATTAGCAATATCTTCCTTGACAGCTATTACGCTATCAGAATTTACACACCATGGGATATTGCATGATTTTGACTTGCTATTTAAAAAATTTGTTAATTCCTATCCTTCAGTATTTTTATGTTCCCCTTACTGGTAAAAATCTTATCATTAGCACGGCTTGCTTAGTCCTTTAACCGTATTTCTGTCCTATTAGAGTTCATATTAGTGACGACTTGCTTTTAAGAGCAGCTATTGTTAGTCTATCACTGGTGTGCATTAGATCCTAAAGATCCGTATCTGAGCCATTACGTTGAGAAAGCCTTTTGTTGGGCAAGCTTTTGAAGTCAACAACATAATGTAAAATAGGTGACAAAGAGAAACTGCAATAGAAGTCTGCCATCCCATCCATAACTATTCTCCTCAATTTCTGGTGAATTACAAAACTGACCCTGATGAGAATCGGATATCTTCGTCCTATCCTAGCACCACTCACTCCCACAGTGTAACCATTGCTCAGTAGTTTAGATGCAACAGTTATATTTGCCATAGTCTTTTAGCGAACTGCGCTCTTGCACCTTCTACTTCTGTGATAGAAAGGACGTACTTTAACTATTCCCTGACTAAAGCATTTAAAATACCTTGTATTTGCGATATGATACAGCAAGGAACTGTAGGAATGGTATACAGATCAGTTAATAATCAAGCACTTGAAAGTATATCACATAATTTCTACTATGACAAGGAGAGCAATACGTGATGCAGATTTAAATCTAAGGTCCCCCGATTAAGCACTAAGCAAGTTCAAAGTTGTTTTGCTCAGAGAAAGGCTTTGCTTTGGAACACCCTACTTACAGAAATAAAAGCTGCAGAGTAGTTCATAGATCAAAAAGCAGCTAAAAAAGCTAATGCAAATGTGACAGCCAAAAACCAAGAACTTGAAGCCCATTTAGTCCTTTTTACTTATTTCTGCTTTTTTCAGCTTTATTTATTTCATCTATGATTTACATCAATTGTTTTGAAACCTTCAATCTTATCTTTTATCTATGATTTTCAGTAATTGTTTTGAATCCTTCAGTCTTATATTTTACTTTTAACATTTTTTTACCTGTAAATCAGGCCTCCTTATAAACTTGAGGGGCCTCCATGGCTAGAAAAATTACTTGAAAATAAATGAAAGCAAACACCATACAAGATTCTAATTAATATAAGGGAATAAACTCAAAAATCATCAAATATTCAACGTATTGTAAATCCAGATTTAAGCTATTCTAGAGGAATGAAATGAAGTATTCATGGTTACAGGAAATTGCTCAACAGAAATGACTCAATTTGCCTACTGGATAAAATACTTTAAATGAAAATGAGTACCTGTTTATCAAAGTAGGCTAAACGATTTTGAAATCAATATCTACTATCCCCAAAGAGAGATGATGATACTGAAAAATTAAAGTTGAAGTAAGAGTGTAGATGGGGGTTAGTTTATAAAGCATGGTCTGTACAAGTGTTTCAGGGATTCGGGAATTTGGGACTAGCATGAATTTTGGCAATGTGTTCATATATATTCATATACATGTATAACTATATAAATATATATTACCAAGGTTCCCAAATAAATTTCACAAAAACGACGGCAAGTTTAAATTTTTTAAACAAGTTTTGATTGCCTGATCAATCATCTTCAGTTGCAGATTAAACATATTAAATCACACAGAAGATCTAAAAGCAAGTGACTACTTACTAGGTGTCTTACATCAAAAACTATTCCATTGAAATAAAGTGTACGAAGTGACAAGAATGAAGACTATAATACAATAACAAGGGGAATTACCTGGGAGTATGGAACAACTAGATTTAGAGCAAATGAATAGGCAGTAGATCACATAGAGCAAGAAAGAGAGAAAAAAGAAAAATTAGGGGATTAGTAGTAAGGTAGCATGTGTTAGTTGTAAATTAAGATCAAACGTGAGCCAGCTAATATGTAGAACTTCCTTAATTTTGAGTTCATAACTTACTATCTGGAGTGATGAAGGAGTGATGAAATCTGGAGTGATGAAGGAGTCTTCGCTTCTAAGCTGTTTACGGCAGTTGGAAGAAGAGCGGAGGTGTTTGTAAATGTGCAAGATTTTGTCCCGGGATATATGCTCACGAGCATGAATAGATAAATGTCGGCATGTCAGAACTTGTAAACTACAATTGACAGGTTACATTATTTCTTCCCAGCATAAATAATATATACATTAAGGTTCAACCAGTCTGCACTGGTGCTTCTAAACATTTTCAAAGACGATGAAGGGTATGCTCTCCTCGTCGTTGCTTTTTGCAATGTCCATAACACTTTGAAAATAAGGTTTAGCCCCAACTCACTTCATTGATAGCTCACGAGTCTTTCGAAATTTATAAATTAGCAACGGTACCTTCCATTCTAGCACGAAGGAGTCAATTGACTCTTATACTGTATATAATACGCGTTTGATTGTCTGAATCACGAACTACTAATAGCAAAGCTTGAAGCATATGATTTCAGTAGATCAGCCTTAAAACTTGTATATAACTATCTTTCGAATAGGAAACAGCGAGTTAAGGTTAATGGGGAATTCAGCTCTTGGCAGGAATCAGAAAAGGAGGTACCACAAGGCTCTGTTTTGGGGCCCCTCTTATTCAATATATTTCTAAATGATCTTTTCTGTCTGGTGGAGGAAACTGAGATTTGCAATTACGCAGATGATCCAACTATCTATGTGTGTGTTAAGGAACTTGAACAGGTTGCAACAAGCCTTGGAAATGACGCTCAAAGGATCTCTAAGTGGTTCTTCGATAATGGTATGAAATTTAACCCTGATAAATGTCATCTTTTGATTTTCGGGGGGAAAATACAGACATGTAAGTACATATTGGCGAGACTATGGTAATAGAATCAGTCGACGAAAAACTTCTGGGTGTGACCTTGGATGAGAACCTTGATTTCAAGAGTCATGTTAATGCAATATGTAAAAAAGTTGGACCGAAACTGCATGCACTTGCACGTATTTCAAGTTACATGAATGTTGAGAAGTTAAGGATTATGATGAATACTTTTGTTATGTCACAGTTTAGCTATTGTACACTTATCTGGATGTTTCATGACAGGTTGGTTTGTAAGAAAATAAACAAAGTCCAAGAGAGAGCCCTAAGAATCGTATACAAGGATAGTTGTCCTAGTTTCGAAGATTTATTGAAGAAAGCAGAATCGGTTTCCATTCACCAGAGAAATTTAAAGTTGTTTGCTACCGAAATCTTAAACTCAAAGCAATCTCAATCCTAGTTTCATGAAACAAATTTTCGTTCAGAAAGATGTACTGTACCACCTTCCAAGCTGCAGAAATATTTTTGCACCGAAACGAAAAACAACAGGGTATGTTATTGAAAGTGCATGTTTTCTCGGATCTAGGATATGGCATATTATGCCATCTCCTATAAATGAGTCCCAGATACTTTACAACTTTAAAAGAAAAATTCAAAGCAATGATTTTGTTTGCAGTTTTAGATTGTGCTGATTGCATATAGGTTATTTAGGGTTTTTATAGTTATATTCTTTAACATTATTCTCTAGTCTGTAATTTAGATTTAATTTATTATAGAATCTTGTATCTAAGTCTCTGTTGGCTTAAATTAGCACGTGAGCTAGCAATGAGAGCCAACCTTAAGTAAAGAAATTATTATTAGTCTCAAAAGTCATGGCCATTGCTATTCGCTCCACCTATTATATATTTTGCCGCCGAAACAAAGATTGGAATGACCCAGATTTGATGGACTTCTAAGTGAATATTTTAACTAAATTTATATCATTCATAATTTTTATTTTATTGAATTTTTTTTTGTTTTAATCCAATCTGAAGCAGCCAATATTACACTGCCTAGTTTTAGTGAGGTGTATTATAGTAGTTTAGTTATTATTATCAAATAAACAATGTTTTAAAAAAAAATTAGTATTAAAATCATTTTGCATATAGCTCATTAGATTATGAAATCTTTCCTGACAAGTGTCGGACGAATAAGCTTTTCAGAATGCCTGAAGTATTTTCCCGCTTTTTCGAGTTATAGTGAAGTGCTGTAGTACCCAAAGACCATTCGCATATTTTGTATGTGTGTATTAGAGCTTTCCTGGAGGGATGGCATTCAATATTCTTGTTTATAGAAAACTACTCATTAAATATGCATCAAATTTTGTAGCCGACAAGGTGTTGCCCCTGAAATTTGGCACCTGTTCATCAAATTTTGATTTCAATCATTCATACCTACATAACTCCAGGTATTTGATGCTATGTTCTCATAAGCAAAGCTAGGCACGATTGGACGGTAAACAACTTATTACATTTAGTTGGAAAAAATTCGTAGGTTTTATTTCATTACTGTATATTTCACTGCTAAGCAATGAATTGAGAGTTGCGTCTAATTGCAAAGTATCAGCCATGGCAGTACTGAATGACAAATGGGAAAAATCTAGTCAACGCTGTAGAGAGCTAATGATATGTTGTAGAGAGCAGCATTTCAAAGTCGGGGTGGGGGAAGCATATGCTGTAAAATTATGAATTGATAATATCTATAAGATAAGCAGTTTAGTGTTCATAAGTCATTATTATTATGATTTAGGAGTGAGAAAGATCAAACCCTGTGAAAGTCGTGCTTTATATTGAGAACTGGGATTCAATTATTGTCTTTGGTACGTCACCAGAACATGACTGGTTCCCACAAACATTATCGGTTCCCACTAGCATGGACAAAAATGATACATATCGTGTACATACTGTTGTATTTCCATACAATTGGAGAGGTTTGTAATGCTGCTTTGCCATCAAGTAAGTGAAAGTATACTCTACCACTTTTATATTGTTTAATGGTGCTTATCAAAGTGTGAAATCAAAAATAAGTAATTACTAGAATCAGCATAACTATATTACAGTATGCGATGGCAATACAAAACGTATAACGAAGTATTAATTTTTCAAAGTTATTGATTTGGTGAACCTATCTGCCTTCACATTCTTATATAAGTAGAGAGCAATATATAGAGAACTATTTTCGCCAGATAGACACTCTCTTGTAGCACTTGACTGCCTCAGCTGCATCTTTTTGTATGTAAGGGACAATTCCCATAAGAATATTTTAAAAAAAGATTCTGTGTCCAATCGAATATATTGTTCCATCATGAGGAAAAATACTTTCGTCACCGCACATAGTAAGCGAAGTGCCACGAATGACAAAAAATATCAAACGAATTAGAAATTTACTTTTGGTCACGAATGCAAAATTACTTAAGTAAAGGCCTCCATACACGAGAGGAAATTGCCATAGTAAAATGACACAAATGAAAATTTGCTTAAGCTAAGTTCTCTCATGTGCGTCTAACATAACGCACTACATTTTAGGCTTTTATCAGCCCACAGCTGGTGTCTACTTCGAACGATGGCTTACTGAAAGCTACTATGCAGCTGTAAAATTCAGTCACATACCTGGCTACCCGGACTGTCCTAATGTTGTGTCACAGTCGGATAAGTTTGAGTATACAGAAATATACAGCCCTAGAAGACAGTATGGACGTTTTCGTGCATTTTTTGTTTCAAATCAAACTGGCATCCACAAATTCTTTGCTGTTCTAAATAACGAGGCTCAGGTTTACATCGAGATGAATCCGAATGGATCAAAGAAGATACTTGATGTTGGATCTTCCACTAGTGACAATTGGATCTCTAGGTATACAAAGTTATTTTAAAGACAAAACCTCATTCCAGATAGCTTTCCTACCAAATTGGTAACTGGTAATTAGTAACAGTGTTTGAAACATATTTTTATGTAATTATTGAAATATTACGAAGAAAGCCACACAGTGTGTGGGAAAATTTTGTATCCTTATAAAGCGACATCTTTACATCTTGTATTCTTCAGCTGCAGAGAATCGTTGTTGTAGTACATAATCTTACAATTCGGAGCTGATAAGTCAATTTAAAGCGTCGAATGAAGCGCATTTGCAAATTGTCGACTTGAGAATATTGGGAGTCGAATTCAAATTGCAATTGTTAATTCTAATTTACTGAATCATGCATCATATGAGAACATGATCCATTTAGTCTACTTCTACTACTAACCCTGCTAAGAAACTTGCGTAAATATGACACAGGTTTCCTTACATTCTTTGTCAGGAAATGGTGCGATGACGTTACTCTGATGAAAGGATTCAGATATGAGATTATTGTCTACCATCGTGGACATGGTGACTATCCCGATTTCTTTAAGCTTGGAGTCAAATTTCCCGATAATACAGAAATAAAGCCAATAACCAACGCCTACTTGTGGAGATCAATGGGTAGGTTTTCATGTTCAGATCAGGTCACAAGTCCTAAATTAGATATTTCTTTTGAAACGACAAGTAATAACATTCAGAAATAAGCAGGGAACTTTTTATTTGAATGTGTTTGTTTCAAAGTAGCGTATAATAGAATTTTACCAGATCCATAGGATCTAATAGAAATTAAATGTAGTAGTCTTTACAAGCACGGCCAAAGCATGTATTAGTTTTAATAATGGGTTATTTCTATTGGCTAATGCGCTGTTGCATTGGTAGTATTTCCAAATAAGTCAGCCAAAATTTGAGGGAACCAGCTTGAATGCGAGAGATATATGAGCTGAAGGCTTGCAAGAATAGAGGTCTAAAGAGAATGCTCTTGCGGGAATGTTTGTAGAATTCATGCTCCCAGAACAGCTAAAGTCTACTTTGAGAAGCTTTGAATTGTGTCTATGAAAGGCAGTACTTAGTAATAGAATTGCAATCTTTAAGCATACCGAAAAGTTTTTTCGTTCTCTAGGAAAGTAGGTTTTGTGCTCAGGATCTAGCTATCAGACTAGTGGGATTGGTAGTTTTTCCAATTTCTAAGTCTCGTTGCTCAACATTCACCAACATTGAAAATTCGGTTTGGAGTCAAAGATTCAAGGCCATGTCATGCAGCGTATTGGTGACATCACAAGACTATTTAGTGTTGACATGTAGTAATTTACCACATGACATTTAGCATATATTAATCCTATGGTAGCATTTTGAAGATTAGAGTATTAGAGAAGCAACCAGAGAAGCATTTGAATACGAGAACACTATAGACTAAAGCTTTTGTCTTGCATCAAAACTTGCATCAAGCGCACGATTGTTGGCATTTTGTTGATGCTGCTTAGTCAATGGGGATTCGTTTGGCAAATATCTGTCTATGCCTTTTGGCTTCAAGTAACAAGTCATTCTTGTGTTATCAAGTGACGGAACAGATACGTCAAGAGACGAACGATTATATTGATGTCAAAGTAAATATAAGTACGTATGATGGGCGAAAACACGTTCGACTGCACTAGATCTTCTTAGTCTACAATCTTTTTTCACATTTCGCAAACAGAGACTATCGTAATTGGCTGGCGAGGCACTTCTCTTGTGGACTATCTTCAATTTTTCCTTTTCTACATTCAAGTTGACGCAGAAGGCCTGGGCAGTCTTGTCCAATTAAGAAATCTATTTTTAGCTAATGAACAGGTCCTTTCTTGCCACGACAACCATCTTCTAAAACTTTTTTCATTTGTATCTAGTATAATTTCCTTCACATGACCAAAAGCGTTCTGAGTCTGCAAGATGGAAGGATACATAATCTTCATCGTCAGGAATTCTGTAGTCTAATGTGGTCATCGTAAAAAGCTATCTACCGCTCGCTTAAATGTTTGCATAAATCTAGGCAAGAGCTTTGTTTTCCGCTAAATTTGGAATGATGTTCTTTTGAAAAAAGGCCAATTGCAGGGTACTGCTTGGGTATAGTCTCACCTTGCATTGCATTTTCTTGTCACCCCGAGGGTCCACCTGTCTTCTTTGAGGCTCATTTACAGTTTGAATCAAAATTTGACCTTCAGGAACCATGGACATTAGGAGAGGTGCTCGAATCAAAGGATTTCAAAGACGTTCCAGGAACAATATCTTGTGCAAAATGACTTTGGTGTTGGAGGAATCGAACAGATGCAAGCAGGATCTTGAATTTTCTAGATTTGTTAGGTAAACGATTGAAACTGCTTTCTCTCCTGTTATCTGCCAGGTATGATCATACATTCGCAATGCATTGCTGGAGATTGTCTTCTATATTCAGCAAGGTCTTAAAAGCTCTATTGGTTTTATCCGACAGTCTTCAAAATTTTCGACATACTCCTTAGTGGTCTCTTGAAAACTGATCGTAGCTTGTCTAGTGGCTTTATCTTGAAATCTACTTACCTTGATTCACCACTTTCAGACACTTGTTTATTCATATTGCTTAAGAGCTTTGTCATAAATGATATCTTTCCGCTTCGACTTCCTGTCTTAACTGTCTTAACTGGCAACTTCGACCTTCACTGTCTTGAATAGCTCTTGTTCTGTAGACAGTAGCTTTACATCTCTCTGTCTTTCATACTCAAATTTCTGGCTAAAAGTGCCAATTATTTGCTCATAGATCATGTCCACATCAGAACACGAAAAACTTCTAGATTTTTTGTTAAAATCATGTAGTCTTGCAAATTCCATATTCACTAAACAAAAGCATACAACTCTCACTTTCATATATAGTAAGCACAACCCAAAGCCCAGTTACCTTATAGTTCATATTCTTTCTTCCGAACATTACGAAGTACTGAAATTATCTATGGGAGATTCTTGTCCCTAATAACTGTATGAGTCTCTTTCACAACATAGAGTATTTAGGTGCAATGCTTGGTTTGACAATGAGCTTCAAATCGTATTCTATATTCACACCAATTTGTCATGGGAAATTACGTATACAATTTATCTCTAAAAAGTCAATGGAAAAAGTACCTTAAATTCCACTATTTGTTAAAGCCAAGATACTCATTTTTAACGGTACTGTATCTTGGATAGCCTGAAAAACTATCTTTGAGTAATTGTTGTCACAGAATGGGTTGGAATAAAAAGTTTTCCCCATTTTACATAGTTTATTGTCTGACTGGTATCAATTTCATTAGAGCTGACATAATGCTAAATCCTTGCATTGTTGCTATGTTGGATTGATTATGATATCAAAACAGCACATATTCAACAAAATATGAACCCCTGCTTCCCCCGCCCCCGTCTGGCACCATGGTACTACATTATATAATGGGTTTGTATCATTTCGAAGACCATATCGTCTGTTGCATTAGCGCTTCAATGCCAAACAGCATTATGTAAAACTGCATTATCTGTTTTAGAATACTACAAATGGACAGGACTGCTAGTGCAGAAGTATGATAATTTCCGATTCCCAAGCAGTCGGAATGACTATACATTGGCTAACGCATACAGCATGAATCCAAGCTATCCAAGAAATGTGTCATCATATTCATGCAAATCCCAATTGTACGACGCAAGCAAAATGGAATTTGATTATTATGCTTTGAAGATAATCGGATATATATCTGTTCCTGAAACTGTACATTACAAACTTACGATGCAGTGTGATGAATTATGTCAGCTTAATATGACAAATTCTGGATCAAAAACAACAGTTCACGGTGAATACAACAATAAATTTTACCCCAGGTAGTTAAGCTATATAAATATATATGCGTACTTATATATACATATATATTTGTTATAGGATGCTTGGAAAAGAGGCTCTACGACATTATCGAAAATAAGTATGGAATGGACTTACCCAAAGCGTTGCTAACTGGAAAAGGTATTCAGATGATTGCTTCATAATATGGGATGAAAGATTGACAAAACTGATAATTAACTTAAGATTCTCCAAACTTGCATACGAACATTCGATTGTTATTCTAAGATCTAGCAAAATACATGAAAATTCTGTTGGTACTACAGAACCTCACTACAGCACGAAAAAGCAGGAACATTCTTTAAGCATACCGAAAAGCTTCTTTCGTACGACTCTCGTCAGAGTATGAAACTTGGGATAACAACCGAAAGGTGAACTGAAATATGTAGCCAGATGCGGATACACGTGATATAATGAATACTGCGTCTAGTCGGCCCTAAGTTTGGCCAATCAGCACCTATTCACTATTGTTTACATGGAGAGTCCAAGTGAGAAATTGAACTCTTTTTGTTTACACAAGACTGGGTTTTGAGTCTTAATATAAACTGATTCCAAAACACTTAAATGAAAGGACGATCTTGCTTGCTCTATGATCCGAAAATTATCGTCTGTATATGTTTTGGTGCATTCTGGATTTGTAATAAGATGTCCCATGGCCGAATCACAATTTTTTTGGGACTATTGCGTTTGCACATAAGAGGTGGCTGTTCTCTTACTGTATTGCTTTTCTTCCTGATGCTCTTGGGAATATGTTTTTTATCCTATCCGCTAGTTTCTGCGTAGTGCACCCTACTTATCGAGCTTCACATTGCCACGAAAAAAAGATTGATGGTATAAATATATACATATCACAGAGCTTTTTTATAAACTTTACAGAGAGTACATATAAGAACAAGGACATTTGAAGAAATACAAATAAACAAGTGAATGAAACTATGCGTTAGAAAATTAATAAAGTCATCTAATCTAGCTGAACGTGTGTACATGCACACCTTTTAGGAATAACTTCAGCAATTCTAAGTTGTGTGGTTATACGTTTTATGGTGTCTCTTGGGATTCTTTAAGCATACTATTGTTACCAATATAGGTTATTGGGTTTATGGTAGTATGAGGTGGAAACTTTTGTGACCCAAAGTTAAGCTTGTTGCCAAATCGTTAGGCATATATGTGTACTCTTTAAGGTATAGATAAGAGTTTTCTGATGAAGCTACACTCAGAAATAGTAAAAAGTTGCTTCTATGATTGATGTCTATGTAAAGTTTTAAAATTCTCATGTGCTGACCACTACAATTGGAAAATTCATTTATGGCCACAGGGCAGCTTCAATTTTACAACGTTCAATTCGCAGGACTTCAGTAATAATCACTTCCGCCACCCAGGAACAAAGGCTAACTGCGAGATCTTCATATCATTACTATCATTAGTAGTATCATAACAAACAACTAACACTCTTGCTACTCAAAGAACCTTTCCAAGTGGTGAATAGATAAATCACTGGCATGCAGTTTATTTCGTCAATTCCTTGTACATAAATATATAAGCTTATACTTATGTTCTATTCTATAGTAGTGATATTACTTATGGTGATACTGATGAAAATGATGATGGAAGAGGCAACCAACAAATTGAATAAGTACTTCACGTAACTTGAGACACTTCGTTGGCTTACTGTCTAGAGTTTAATTGCAGTACTTTTTTGCAGCATACCGTACACTAGCATAGATCCTGGTATATTATCGAAAGATAAATTGCACCCTGTTGGAATATTTGTCTGTGATAGCACGGGCTATGACTACATCAAGCTATCATTCAAAAAAGGAAATGCTAGCTTCTCGAGTTGGTGGGGTGGAATGCTTCAAAACATACCTACAGGTATTTGGAAATAGTGATTCATTGATGCCTATGACGTACATCACTGAAAGTTTCAGGCACATTTTCAATGATCTGTTTTTACTACACTACTTTTTATTGCCCAATATTAACAGAAACTCGCACCTTTATATGCTACCTAGAATATCTGTGCTGAGAACTTTAAAAATATAAATGAATTGAAATCTCTGTATTAAAACAAAGGAAAGAAGAGAGTAGCTGGTCACCCAGACTTGAAGTACAGAAAGTTATTCAACAACAGGCCAGAAAAAATGGTGTGATTATCATAATAAATGTTTGACTCATACGTGATGACTCATATGACAATATTCACAACTGTAACCTGACTTCACAAGTTACATTAGTCACAATGACAAGTTGCGACATCTCGCCAAAATAGATAATATTTAATTTTACCTCACTAGCACGGAAAAAAACAGCATGTTAAATCAAATGGACGAACCATATTTGTATGGATTTGTGTGTGTGGTTGTGTGTGTAGATGGGTATGTGTGTGGATGGGTGTGTCTGTGGATGGGTGTGTTTGTATGAGTAAGTGTTTGCTTTTCAGAGAAAAAGAGTGGCACAATAACAAATGAACCTATTGCAATCTGAGGTGTAGGACCCAGGAAATCGTGTTGGGGATGTAGAAGGCCCTTAGTTTCTAGCATACTGACTTCATGTCCAGCTTGAATTGCAACTTATTTAATATGGTAAATATAGAATAAAACATTAGCAGCACTGAGCCTTAAACACAATGCTAAAATTTTGGTATTTCTTTGATAACAGTATTGGTTGATAATGACTGCTAATGATAAGCTGCAAACTTTCATAATCGCAATATTCTTAATAATCTCCTCATCTTCTCGTACCTGATGTCGCTATTATCATTTTCATCTAATAGTTGAGACTGCAAAGAGTTTGCCATTACCAATCCCCACAGTGCTAAATTCAACTGCAATATCCATACAACTGCCTTCAACTCCACACCTGCCTCCAAAAGACAACTGGACATACATTCGAAACCATGAAATATTGTACCATAGAAGTGGAGTTCAAGAAGCTCCACAGAAACTGACAATAAGCGGAGCTTTACCACAGACAATTGTTGCAACTGGACTAAAGAAGTATACTGATTATGTGTTTTATGCACATTACTTTGGTACAATAAACAGTGAAGATCAAAACATCGTAACAAGATATTCTACTGTCGTCAAAACAAATGAAGATGGTATGATATAATTCAAATAATGTTCAGTATTGCTCAAAAATTTTCAGTGTCCCATGTTTACCCATGAGATTTTATGAAGTTTTTCGTGGTACTAGCTGCTAGCAAATCTCCCTTTGGCAATATACCTACTAAAATAGTAAAGATGGCCATATCCAACTGACCACATAAATGCAACTATATATAACTGCTCTTTCCCAGGGGAAGAGAAGACAGCTAATGTCTCAGCCAATTTTAAGATAGCTGATCCTTACTGGATAGTAAATTATAGGCCGATTAGTGTTCTGGCCGCTCTGTCCAAAACATATGACCGATTTTGGAGTACAACTGAACAGCTACTATAATAGACTACTACCTCACCCATAACCCGGATTCAGGCAAGGATATAGCACCAAGCATGCTTTATTTTGTGCAGCTGAAACTTGGAATAGGCGTCTTGATACCAATTGCATTGCTTTTGCTATTCTGATTGATGTATCAAAAGCATAAGATTGCATGCCACAAGATTTACTCACACAAAAGTTAGAGGTATATGGACTTGCAAATAGTGCATTAAAACTAGTATATAGGTACTTAGCCAATCGGAAAGAGAGAGTTGCAGTAGGTTCATCATATAGTGCTTTTCAAAATATCTCAAGCGTTGCACAAGGGCTGTGGTTGGCCCCCTACTTTTTAATATGTGTGTAAATATTCTGATATACAGGGGATCTAGATTCCAAAACACGCAATTTTGATGCAACAATTTAACGCATCGATTTAACTGTGACACATCTATTGGTACGGTGATAGTAAACTTAAAGGAAGATCTACCAACAATTGTGGATTGGAATATGTGCCTATCCATAAAAATTCCAGATGATGTTTTTGCACCTCAAGAGTAGCAGCTCCTTGTGCCTGAACTATTTGGACCCCAATAAGTTTTGCATGTTCACTTTTATTTTAATTTCTGCCCCTCGATATGGGGGCTCAATATCAATGGGGAGAAGGTAAAACAAAGTAAGCATGTAACACTGCTTGGGATCTAAAACGAACAACAAATTATTTTGTGACATGCATGTCACGGAGCTGTGTCAGAAAATAAACCAAAATTTATGTGCTTTTTCCAGTATAAGGCCACTTCTCAATAAAGAAATAGCTAAAATACTTCTAAGATCTATTGTTATATGAATTTTTTCATACTGTCTCCGGATATGGATGTTTTGTAGCAAGGCTACTAACAAAGGTATAAACAAGATAAATACTGTGCCAAAAGGATTCTGTATGAAGAGTGCGACTCATCATGTGTACAGCTCGTGGTAAAGGATGGAAGCATTACTCTCCATCAAAAGAATCTACAAAGTCTCATTACTGACTTTTACAAAACAACTATCCAAGGAGATCCTTCATATAAATAGGAGTTTTCATGTAGAAAAGGATATTTCTAAAATTCTCTGCACCATAGTGCTATGCAGACTTCCACCAGCACAGTCAAATTGATAAAGGCTAAGTTCTTTCTCGTTAAGAGATAGTCCCCTATGGAGTGCTCTAGATGATGAATTAAAGAGAGCTGGTACCTTCACAAAGTTCAAAAGGCCATCGCAAAGTGGGATGGCAAATCATGCAATTGTTTAATTCTATATAAGAGTTTAATTGCATTATCATCTATTATCTTACTGTTCCAAATGGCTGGTTTTAATTATTTGTATTAACGATATTAACTAACCAACGTTAAATATCATGGTGATTATGATTATAATTATCGATTCAAACAGAGACCACTAATAAGTGGTTCAAATCTAGAATAATAGCCTGCTCTTGGTTCATAGCATAGACTAGTCTATTCGACTTAGAAGTATTATGTATAAACACTCCACAGAAATCTCTGGTCCACTGGTAGTGACTGTAAACATTATATAGTTTAGGCATTTCTTATTCAATGCCAATCTTCATTTCATCATTCATTCTCATTTCTGCTTCTGCAATTACTTTCTCATAAAGCATCAGAAGCATCATCTTACTTCAATAGCAGCATCATACATCTGGTAATTCCCATTTGCAAGTGCCTAAATTTTGCTCATCGTTCTACCAAGCTATTCATACATGCCAAAAAGCAGAGTATTTTGGAGTTTTGTGGCAATTTGAACACACCATAGATGTTAATAGCAACATCACTACCATGAGAATTTCGCTATTCTGGGAAAAAGATCCTGAAGAGATAGATGACTCACTTACTCATTAGAGCTTATTGCAAAGCGCAAAAATATAGAAAACTCCTCTGGGCGAGATAAACTATAACAAAGTGCCATAAAACCCGAACTACCAGAACAATAATATTCAAGTTTTCATGATTCTCTCATCTCAACTAGGTGTATCAACAGTATGAATTCACTAAATTTTCAACATGTGGACTTGATAATGATTGCATGATCTACCATTCAATAACCCTAAAAAAAGCAAGAAAGACCAACGAAGGATGTTACAAAGAGCACATTTTATAGTACAGCATTTCGTTCCTAAGCCCTGCTTTCTTTCCAGTGTAACTATGAGTTTTTTAGTTTCGTTTTCTATGCAGTAATTGCTATGTATACACATTTTGGATGTAATGGTCACTAGGTGTTGCTCAGCTCTCGATGATAATATTCTGTGTTGTAGAAAAGTAGCTAAGTTAACGTCGATGTTGAGCTCATTTAAGTACGTTCTGCTTCATCACTATCATCAGTGTTAAGTTACAATCATCATGCTTATCTTGATCATTGCAACAACTATTGCCAATCGTCAATTATGTTCATCATTATCTTCACTAAAGTGAATATTGCCTTTGGTATCCACCCTTAGCCATTATTGGCTTGATCATTTGGCAACCAATGAACTCGGACCATTACATTAACATGTTTTAGAAGTATCATTTTGAATACATTTGCTGCAGGGTAGTAGTTAGATGCAATCATAGGCATAGCAACTGGGAGTGTGGATGTTTCTATTGTTATAAAAACTGAGGAAATTTTGTGTAAACTTTCAGAATGACAGCAGATTTATCTTGAATTAATCGCATTGGAAGAGCTTTTCTCACCGCTAACAGTAAAGCAGACAGCTACTAATAAAAGTTTTGAGGCAAAACATGTGAATAAGATAAAATATATATTTGAAATGAAGCTGCACATAAAAAATACTAAGAAAACTAGTGCAAAAACTTTTTACACACTCCTTCTCCAACGGCTGAAGTATGGATACGTCGCTGGATACAACTGTATCAAATAAGTTGAAATAAGGGCACCTGTACATTGAAGTAAAGTCTTTTATGCACAGCTTCTCCATTAGTTGTACATTTAAAATATATTGGCCAATTGATTTTAGTTCCAACTGCTGGACCCTCCAATATAAAAGGTCAGGCTAGAAGCTCTTCCAGTATTGTTGTTACTTGGGACGATGTTCCTGTGGAACACCAGAATGGAATCATAATTGGCTACAAAGTATACATGAAAAGTGACAGATCTGACGGAAAATCATTCGTAGAAACTACAAGCAGCAAGCAATGGCCCAAAGCTGGGCTCAAACCATGGTCACTGTACAACATAACGATATCTGCCATAACATCTGTTGGAGAAGGTGTTCAGAGCGCTGTGTTGAGAGTGCGAACAGACGAGGAAGGTAAACAAAGCTATAGACAACCAAAATTTTAACATAGAATATTAATATTGATTGAGGCCTAGGGGTCTGCTATATGTTGAAAATTATCCTACTTTTCAGCGTATAGGCTGGAGGTGAGAGCCAGCCTTCCTATATATAAAGCTTTGTAATTTCCGTGTTTGTTGATATGAGAAGCAAGTCATTCCTGTCAAGTGACAGCCGGCTCTCAGCCTGCCGGATCTCAGGTCAGCTGGATGAACTCTCCTTATATAAATACTGAACCAGTTGGAAGTTGAGGTGAAAGTAGCAAATGTGCGCAGACTCAAACTTGCTTCTCACAAAAGCAATAGTGGTAATATGATGTACATGGTCAGAAAGAAAGAATGCTGGGAGAAAGGAAACAGTAACCCGTGAGCTAGAAGGTGGAATGAACTTTGCATGTAAACATGCGATGATTTTATCTCACTTGTCAGCCAATAGCCCTTGAAGGTGGGACAACTTTGCTCATATAAACAGGCCCTAATGCAATTTTTTTCTAGCCGAGTTCCATACAAGTATCAATTATTCTAACAAATTACTGAAAGACCATTTGGCCAAGAGCATGCTAGTGAATTCATTAACGGAATGCTTCCGTCACTGCTTCCAGTGTGATGTAGAAGAGCAATGCAAATGTTTATCGATCAATTTCAGTCACTTCAAAACTGGCAATAAGAATATATGCGAGATTAACAGTGGTGATCATTTTCAATATCCTCTTGATCTTGTTCCAAGACTTGGATTTCAGTATTATGAGCGTCACTAGTGCTAGCAATATTGTTAAGTATTTACTTTAGTAAATATTAGATGCTTAGAGTACTTAGCACGATTTAATACAGCTGCTATTGTAGCAAGAGTTCAAGATTACGTGCAAAAGCACAAACGTCCATCATGATACAAGCACAATACAAGTATATATTGCTGCTTTGTTATGAGCGACGCTAGGGGAGGCCAATAGGGCTATGTTTCCCCGTCGGAGCTTGCTAGCCGCCCATCAAAAGGCGAGAAACTCTTCTCTTAAGCTACTCTAAGAGTTCTAGTACCCTGCTAACAGCATCTTATTCTCTCATCTGAAGAGACAGACCTTCTTTGGATGATTCCTGGGACCACCTTGTATTGCGTACACTCAGGTGTTTTTCTGGTGATTACTGCAAAATAGGTTGGTGAATGCTGAGTAAGTTCTTATTGTCATGATTCTATTTTGAGAAATTAATTGTGAAAGTAAGGAAAGATTTTTGTCTTTCTAGTGCTTAGAACTCTTGGGAATCAAGTAGAAGTATTGCTGCAGACTTTGTGGTATCCAGACTTCCCTAGAGTTTGGAAAGATCTCCTGTTTCAACTTTTATGCAATTTCCTAATAGCCTACCATAGACTCCTTTAAAAGTTTCTATGACTAATGTTCAAATGAAGCACCCGTTTATCGATATGTCTTGTAGAAACTTTTGTTAGAAAACATTTTAAGGATTCAGTCCATTGTCCATTGCACCCGGATGTCCCGAGAAAAGCTCCCAAACTCTGTTAAATAGGTCTCTGAAAGATCGTGGCAATAATGCAAGCTAGATGACTTTAGTGTAATGCAGATTCAAGCAGATTGATTTAAGTAAATCGTACCAAAGTTGGGTAAAACGTTTGTAACAGCATAATTCCATAGCACGATTTCAAAGCATGATCCGACAGCACATGGTTAACAATTCATTGATGCGTTTGTTGAGTTTAGAAAAAGGTTATATGCGTTGTTTGTTATTCTTTATATCAAATCAATTTCTGCTATCAAGTGGTACACTTTATGCTTGAATATTGCATCATCGCATGAAATTACTTGCTTCATCTTGTCACTTCATCTTAGCCTTTCCTTTAGATTGAATACTGCCCAAACAAATATTGAATAAGATACTTACGATGAGTAATGTTTTAAGTAATCGCTCTATATTGTTTTACCTTCATGCCCATTTAGATGAAACAACACGTAGTCGTATTTTCATGAGGTACGGATGGTATCACTTTCCTCAGGTAAAACATCTCTAGGCGAATCACCAAATTCACCATTTTTCTCGGCAATATTTTTGAACCCGTTGTACTATTGAAGCCCAAAATGAATAGCTAGTATATTATACATAAAATCTTATATTATATATTCTTGAAATCTTCTGTTAACAAGCAGATATCTACATTTATGGAATTCGCTACCAACATATCGGCAAATTGTACACCCTACATCAATCCTAAAAAGTGAATCTCTAGCAGATATCTTATTTTTTCTGATGAGAAACTTCTTCTCTGCATTCTCACTGATATCAATAAAATCATATGAACGCTTATGAAATAGCTCAAGTGCAATAGTTGAAAATTCAACAACATTGACACTTCTTGTTTTCCATTTGTTACCATACAAACTACAATACTCGATAAAGTCCTTGGGATACCGTCACAAAAACTAATAAAAGGCCGCTTTCATCTAGGTCTTGTCATCGTTGCTACATACACACCCCTCCTTCCCCTAGAGCAATGTTGGTTCGTCTGTCGGACACTTGAAGTTGACGTAAGCGTTATATTTGTCCGATATCGCATGTGCTTCTCCCAAAATCAACATTGTTTGAGTGGGAGGAGGGGATGGAAGTTTATTTGCAAGATACAAAAAGTGCAACGTGTCCCAGGACTTTTGGCAATCGTAATAAACAAGTTTGATTCGTATCCATTATTACCTAGATAGAACGATGAAAATGGGTAACGTGTCACTTATTAAAAAGGCTATGATTGTTCAATATTTCTAACTTTTAGTAGCTATAATATTCAATTTCCATTGATAATTAAACTGCTTCCGTTAATAGAAATGAAACAGAATTACACTCTTAGGATACTGGGACGTTCTGCTGTGGGACAAAGCCATCCACAAGTATAAGCTTACGCTATTGTTTGATATACTGTTTAAACTAAATTTTGCAGATTTTAGAGAGATATTACCACTCTCCTCCCACATACTAAAGCAATGCTTAGCATTTCTGCAAATGGAAATTGACTGTTGTTGTCTGCATGTTCCACTGGCAATGCAGACTGTACTGGCTTGACCATGCAAACCAATTAGGAATGGAATTGCTCTAAGAATATCTTCCATGGTGAACATAATACTCTCAAGTGCGTCCCTGGCCACGTGTTAAAAACCTTGAAATGCTACTTTGGAAATACAGCTGAATTATAAACTTCAGTAGGAGAGCCACGACGAAAAACATGTTTGTGTTTGAAATTTCTTTTCTTTTATTGCTACATAGCCAGAATTAATTAGACACAACCGTGTAAAACTAAGAAGACATAACCGTGTATGACTAAACCATGATAGTTAAGAGCGTTTCAAGACAATGTGTCTTATCATCAGCTAATAAGTAAGAAGTAAATGGGACTCATATAGCTAAAGTGGAAACACCAAGTGAGAAAAAACAGGTGGAAAAATCAAGGGAAAATTGCATAGGAAAATCCTCCTGATAGGCATGTAAACAGGTGGAAATGTCTAAATAAGGGATGATAGAGTGACGAAAACAATGAAAGTCAATGGTAAATGCCGAAATAAGGGAAAATAAAGTGACAAAAGCTAACGAAAACCTACACGCAGGCTGTTACTTAATAGTTGATGTGCATCAGCAATGGAGTAGACATGATGACAACAGAAGAAATTCATGAATAGTCTGCTTGCACTACAGAACTTCACTATAGCTGGAGAAAGCGGGAAAATTCTTTAACAATACTGGAAAGCGTTTTCGTCCGACACTGGTCAGAGAATGAAACATCGGATAACGACCAAAAATGAACCGAAATATATAGTGAGATGCGGATACATGTGATATAATGAATAATTTGTCTAGTTGGCCGTTTGACTGGCCAATTAGCACCTATTTACTATTGTTTATTTGAAGGGTCCAAGTGAGAAATGAGCTCTGTTGTTTACAAGACTGGGTTTTAAGTCGTTATGGAAACTAATTCCATAAGATTTAAATGAAATGGCGATATTGCTTGCCCCATGGTCCGAAAATCATCGTCTGTATATGTTTTTGCTAATTCTGGATTTTTTATACGATGCTGTTCTTTAGCCGAATCACAATCCATTTTAAGAGTATTGGTTTTGCACATCCAAGGCGGCTGTTCTCCATTGAATTCATTTTCTTCGAGATTCCCGATTGAAACATGTTGTTTTATTCTGTCTTCTAGTCTCTAAGTAGTGTGTTCTACTTACCGAGCTTGAAATCGGCACAAAAATTTATAAACTACACAACTTCTTCGAGAAGTAGGAGCGCTATCATTTTTAGCAGATGGCAGCATGACGCTACTATTGTAAACCACAGGAGACGTCGCAGCATAGAAGCAAGAGGTGATGACTTTACTATATACTCTGACGAGAGTCGGTATACATAAAGAATGTTCCCTATTTTCCCAGCTACGTAGAAGAGAGTATTTGCAATGAAGAATTGAAAATGGATTGAAAGTGTCTGAAAATCCTTGATAGGGCAGAGCCCCACTAACACCATTGGACGAGCCACCATTGGTCAAACCCATCTGAAGGAAGCATACTATTGGCCTTTAACCATTATGCTTTCTCATAGATATTGCATTTAGGAAATAACATAAATCTAAATTTATTAATTTTTATTATCTTGGGAATGTAAAAATTTTCCATGTTGAAATTACCCACTTATCCACACATTCTTATCAATCGGTCATGATTTTCATGCTGTAGCGGCTAAGGCTGAGAAGAGTTTATTATGGCCAACCCCAGCGGTGATCAATTCAACTACTATTTCCAGACAACTGTCTTCAACACTATACCCTCCTGCAGTTGATAATTGAGCATACGCTCTATCCCATCAAATATTCATACAATTGTAAATCCAGATTCGAGTTATCCTGGAGGGATGAACGTAAGTATTCTTGTCTACAGTAAACCGGTCAGTAAATATGATCGGGTATAATCTAAAGGGGCAAGTGCTGTGACTGAAAATGAGCACCTGCTAGTCAAAATGCCCGATTTAGAAATGAATGTCTACGATATCCGACATTCTAGAGATGATAATACTAAAAAATGACAAAGTGTTTTTGATTTGATATCGTGAAATGTGAAAAAATGAATGCTGAAGCTATCATCACTTTAACCTATCTATACAAAGACAGGTGTCAAAGGAGTAAAATACTAGGTAGATTTACCAAATATTTCTTTCAAAATAACGTATTCAGGATAGCTGCTGTACTTCTAGCAGGCTCGTGCCTAGTGTGGGGTGAAGGGTTGTCATACCCTCCAAGCAAAATTTCTGCCCGCAAATCATTTTGTCATTTTCTGTAAGCAAAGCACAGCAATGCTTTGTATACAATTAGTCATAGACGAGGAGTTTTTATGTTACGGCATAGTGGTCTTGAATTTGTTTCAACCATTCAAATTATTCCAAACACCATTCATCACAGTTGGTTACGGCGTTCCCCAAGGTGATTACCCAAAGCCTGTAGGACTCAACTTCTGCTTGGCAAATTGATTCATTACATTTCAGGCCAGAAACTCAGACAGTTAAGAACCAAAATTAATTCACTCTGTTCCATTCACCGGCTTCAATTTGCTGATGATGCTGAAGTCATGACTGATCTTGAGAACGAAAGACAAACTGTACTGAACCACTTCACTAGATGGTGTGGTTCGATAACATGAAAATCAGGATTGACAAGCTCTATATTCGAAATGAAGAAGTCATCTACTTTCTGCAAAATACCTCCCTGAATTGGCAATTAATCGTGACGTTGTTCTGACTGCTGATATTTGCATACCTATCGGATGTCTAGGTAGGAATTTTAATTACGCTATGGTTAATCAGACTCACATGCTCGAGCCCCTTGAATTTCTCCAAGGTGTGATGAAGAGAATAGATAATCTTTTTGCCATGAAATGGGTAGTTCCAGCTAGTGAAGGTGCAGGTTCTTAATACTAATCTTTTTCCTACAGATGACTATAACAGCGTTGTATGTAGCTTCTTTAGAGGATACATGAAAGGGTTTGGTTGATTGGCAAAATCAGGCAAATTTCTATAGGTAAAAGTATGTAATTCCAGACTGTAGGTTCCAAGTAACTCTAGGTTCTTGTTTGAGGGTTTTTACTTTATCTTAACAGCATCTTGGCAACTCGTAAGAAGCTTCAAAAATGGCATCTTTGCATTTCATCATATTGCTTGTTATGCCTCCATCCGGAAATGTTTCAGCATTTTGTCTCGAACTGCAGGTCTTATCCAGAGGATGGTAGGTACACCTAATGTTACAATTCTCCCCTGCTCTTCAGTGCAAGATTCTTTCTTTTGCAGCATTGCATAGTATATGCTGATCTCCAACTTTCTCATCCCTTTCGCTTATCATCATTGACCAGCTTCGTCCTAATCTTGCCTTGATTTCTCCAGACGATTCTTTGAATGTTTTAGAATTAACGGCAGGTTTCGAAACAAATATGGGAATTAATCGCAATCGCGAGCTACATAGTATAAGCCCCCTTTTGCATGACTTAAAGTCACATTATCATGAGATCAATTTCATAAATGTTTCTATGTGCGCTCTTGCTAGTCTTGAACCTTCATCTGATTCAATGTTATGTAATATAAGAGAGCGAAGCAGTGATATTACCTAGTTAGGTGCACTTATTGTGTATTCTGATATGGCAGTAATTTATTGCCTGATAATTAGTGAGATGTATAATTGCAACCTCATATTGTTCTTGGAATGAAATGAAGTGTTATGGAAGTATAGATATACATCTTTTAATACGATATCACTTCAGTTAGATCAGTGGAAACAAGAATTAGAACGTTGAAAACACGATAGTATAGATATGCAAAATCATCCCTTGGAAAATATCCTCGTAAGTTTATTTTAGATTGGTCAAGCGATGATATTTTTCTTATGCACATCTGAAAATTGTTCCAGACTTTAATACGAGAAAATTGGAAATGTTTTTATAAGACTTTAGATCATATCGGAGATTGTACAGGTGAGAATATGGGAATGTGAGAAGCAATTGGTAAACAGCGCCCTAAGTGTTATGTTGCCACTCTTTTCAACCTGTGATTTCAATTTCCATTGGCAAATGTTTGGTTGCAAGATACCTCAACTTACTTTTTATATTATTTTCTTCGCTATATCTATGTTATAACCCCTGGGTAGGTATGATATTTGCTCCTAGGGGTATCATTCCTATAGTAGCGTAGTGTTAGGTGTATGTTTAGTCAATTAGTACTATATATTGTGAAACTTTTAATAGAGTATAAAAAAACAGCGTCCAGTTTCAAGGATGAGATACTAACTCATATAACATCAGCATAGAGTATGTGACTTTCAACAAGAGCACAAAACAGACTAAAGAAGTATGATTGTGACAGGCTGTCATAAACTTGTAAGAGCAAGCCAACCACTTACAATTCTACTTTTAGCGATTCATATTAGCCTTTCCAACTAAGTCCTTTGTCTACGATTATTTTAAGATATTTTGCTTTTATCATTCGTTTATTTTCAGTTTCATAAAGTGTAAATGGAGGCAGATCATTTAAGTTACATATAAAATGAGGACTGCTTGGGACCTAAATATGATCACTGGGAAATTCCTCATGTCGATTCCTCATTCACTCATTTATTCTCTAAAATTGTTGATCTATTTTCATTCATTGATCAAAATTGCTTTCTGTAGCGTAGATATGAATTGAAAAAATTTATTTCAGTTCCTTTGAGACAATATCTGCTCATGCTATCAATCAGTATTTTATGATCAACGATATCAAAAGCGTTTTTCAACTCCAGGAAAGTTACAAAGTTACATATGTGATTGTCACTATTTGCTAGCCAGTGATCTGAGCTGTCTAATGGAGATGTGGCCATAGATAGGGGGAGCCAGGTACGGAATAGAAAGACCTATAACCTTTGTCGGAACATACTTGTCCCTCCGTTGGAGGGTACAGAAGTCTTCTTTTCTCGAAGGTCTTTTTGCAGCTGTAGTTTTCTACTAAATGTGCCCTAGAGAAGAGCCAGCTCCGCGTCAGAAAGTCCTGGTGCAACACTTGAGTCTATATAATAACTCTCAATATTCAAAGTGGGATTTTGTCAGAATTTTGTTTAATCTTAGAAATGATCAGGGACAATTCTCTTAAACCTATTTAATTATACCGATCGAACAGAACTTGGGTAATAATTATTTTCGCTTTTTCTTTGGCTTAAGAATTGAGGATATAGCTTAATTATGCAATTGTATGTGGTTCGGCTCATAGGCTTTTCTAATCTTGAACTGTTTCATGGAACTTTGCATTTCTTCGCTCGCTAAGCATCGAAATTTCAGTTTCCTTTGCGTGTTTAGATGATATGTGCTTTAAATGTTCCTTAGTGTATTTTTATTTGAGCTTATCTGCAAGTTTACGACGAATCATGATGAAAGTTTTTAATTTGGGACTTGAAAAGCCGCTTTCTTACATCTCCTTAAATGATTTCGACTTGATCATTCCTTGACTTCTAGCTTTCATGAACCTTGATGTAGCCTTTTGCCATAAACCAAGTATTGGTCTACCATTCCTAATTCCAAGATGTCAACTCTAGGGGTGCTTTGTAGCCTATTGCTGCAAAACGATGAAAGAGCCTATACACTAATACAATTGTACAATTTGCCTATTATCGAGTACATACTACCTAAAAACGTAGGAGACCATCTTCAATCAAGGAAACTGAGCCATGATTTACAGGCAATTTGTAGCTCCTACCCTTTCCAGACAACTTTTGAAATCGCCGTGACTTATTGCACGCAAGAGACTATTGGTTTCAAGATATAATAGCCGGCTCTCCGCAAAGAAATTTGTAAATTCAGATCAGAGCGCTTTCCTGGAGGGTGACATTCAGCATTGTTCTTTGCAGTAGGTTATTCATTAAATACGTTTTATTGTGTTCTGGTGGGTAAGGAGTTGCACCTGAAAATGGGCACCTGTTTATCCGATATATAAAACTTTGAAATCAATAAATCATTTTTGTATATAATTCCAATGGTTTGATGTTCTTCATTCATTAGCAAGTTAGCTAGCATTGGAAGGTAAGTAATCAATAATATTTATTAGGAATAAGTAGCAAATTTCTTTTCATCACTTTATTTTTCAATACTAAGAAACAATTGATAGATTTTGGCTTACTATAAAGTGTCAACTATGGTAATACTATAGTGCAAAAGTGACAAATGCAGTCAACGCTATGGAAAGCTAACAATGCTTTATAGAGAGAAATATTTAAATATATCAGTTTGGCACTAAGTATGACTCCAATCATATTTATAAGATAAGCAGTATTGCATTTATGCATTTATAGCTGATTACGTCTAGGTTTCATAACAGAAAGAGGTCAAGCCAAGCTGAAGCCATCTTCTATCAGGCAAACCGGAATTCATTAATTTTATCCAGCTGCGTCACAAGAACATGCTTGATTCCTCACAGCTAAGAACAAAGATGATGCATATCCTGTGCATTCTTTTATACTTCTATAAACTTGAAGTGGTTTGTGGTGCTGCTTTGCCATCAAGTAAGTCAAATTATATATAAATCACTTGGTTCAAGATTGCTGGTTGCTACTCAGGGTTTCAAGTCACAACTACCTTCAGTGGTAATGTGAATGTATCCCTGTTACCGAATGCAACGTTAATACAATAAGTATGGTGTACCCTCTCAACTGAAAGTTCCAGGGTATTGATAAGGTACACCAGCAGACTTGCATGCTTCTAGAAGTAAAGCCTTCTGATAACTGATAAATCAATATAGTGCAATAAACATATAAATATTTAAATATATACATATATATATATATATATATATATATATATATATATATATATATATATATATATATATATATTATCTTAATTCGGCTAAGGCTGACATAGGTAAATACTAAGTCATGAGTGGGCTACCACAATTGGAAAATTTCTTTTGGCCCCAGTGCGGATTCGAACTCACGATGTTTAGATCAGAAGACACCTGTGCTAATCAATTGCGCCATCCAGGCACTGGATATATATATATATATATATATATATATATATATATATATATATATATATATATATATATATATATATATATATATATATATATATATATATATATATATATATATATATATATATATATATATATGAAATTTTATACCATTTAGTGTGGTTTTTAGCTTGCAGGGTGTTTTATGAGTGCCCTTCTACTTTACAAATGCTTCGTACGTCTCTGCTTCTGCTACCATACATCAACGCACAGCTAGTACTCAAGACTGTACGTTACTGGATTGTGGGAGATATTGTCGTTGTTGGTGGGTGAACACGACATGCAGCAACGCTTATAAGTTCTTAACAACGTCTGTGGATAGGGTCAGATTAGGTGCATTAGGCTAAAGCGGGATTTACTAGAGCTCTAAAGGAGAGATAGAAACTTGGACACGTTTGCAGTTGGGTAGGTTTACTGATTGTCTAAATTCTCAACTAAGCCTAACTGATAATTAGAATTTCCAAAGTTAATTCTAAGTAAAGAAACAATTTGAGTGCTAATGATAATAGCTGCGAAGCAAAGAATTGATGGAGATGGCAACTGGGTTTAGAAGCATATTAGTAAGACTAAAGAATTTGAGAAAATATCAGAGATAGGCAAGGCTTTTCTGACAGAGCAAAGATAATGAAACTAAAAGCTACGGCTATTGTGGAATCACAAATGGAGATTTTGAACTTCATAAAAAGCAAGTGCTGAAAACCCAACAAGAAGAGAAAGATTGAAGAAGCAAATTGAACTCAAAGAGAAGGTCGATGCAGACCAACTTTGAAAAGAAAAGGTTAATCCTGAACAATAGGAGATTGAATTCCATTAAATATAGTAGACGGAGAATAGAAGTAGAATTCAAAACAGCGGCAATTGAATACGACTCAATAAAAATCGACAGTCAAAAGTCCTGGGAAATCTGGGGAATAAAAGTAAGAGCTAGCTTGGGAGTGGTGAGTTGGGTCAATTTGTTAGGTGAAATAATAGCCAGTTTCATAGCTGATCTCCATCTTAATCTTTCAAGAAATGTAGTGAAAATTATTAGAACGCATCAACAAGACAGGCTAGCAATGAATATTGTCCGTCAAGCATGTATGGAACCTATGACCTAACAGACAAATTAAAATCAAAATTATGGTGATGGTGATCGGTGACTTGCTTGGAGTAGCTTCTCTTGGATTAGCTTGCTTGGGGCCACAATAGTTACCGGCGAGGATCGAAACTATGAATTGCTTGGTTCACAAGATATTTGGAAAACATATCTCACATGATTAATTTTTAATGGGTATCTTAGTAGTTCAGAGTTATTATCAAAAATAATAGAAATATTTATTTTACAAACTAGCATGTCCCAACAAAGGCTTGAAGAGAAGCATTTTGGTTGATTTAATACATACTTTTTTCATAAGGAAATGCTTTATAAGAAAGTTGTACCCGGCTGCTCAGATTGTTAAAGAAATTCAATAATGGATCTCTGAGACCTAAGAAAGTCGATAAGTTATACTTTTTAAATTCCAATATTCATAAGGGACAATCCTCTATTTTACTAAATTGTCATATATTTCTTTTGGTAATCTATGTATTCGAGAGTTATGCATACGTAGTGCCTGTTTGTAACAATGTAGTCTAAACGCAAACTAGAACAGTTTTTCTTAGAATGTTTTGATACTGCAATAAAAAACAAGCTACAAAAGTTCTAGTACTTAGCCAAAAAAACTTTCTTATTGGAAAATGTGTAAGTAAAAGATGTTAATAATTGGTAGTAAAAATTCTCATCTTGAAAAATCGTTCTTTAATAGCCTAGAGCTTGAGGTAAAAGCATTTCGCCTAAAGTCTGTCAAACACAACATTAAAATGTAAAAGGATCATGCAAATGCAATAGTTTGAAGATTACAACAGCCAATTTTGGTACTTATGCTTGACAAGGGCAATGTAGAAGGATGCAAGATAGACTATATCCATCACCATTCCTATTATTTCAAAATGAAAGACACTGCGAGGATTCACATCGCATATAAAACTTCAGTAGAGAAAATGACGACAAATGCAAAGTCTCTGCAAATTCTTTTATTACGGTCCAGTCATAGTACAAAGTCTGTGTAGATGAAAAGTCTGTTGTTGGTACTACAGAACTTCGCTATAGCACGAAAAAGCGAATATATATATATATATATATATATATATATATATATATATATATATATATATATATATATATATATATATATATATATATATATATATATATATATATATATATATATATATATATATATATATATATATATATATATATATATATATATATATATATATATATATATAAATATATATTTGGCCAAATAGACGCATTATTCATCCTATCGCGTGCACCCGCATCTGGCTATATATTTCAGTTAACCTTTCGGTCGTTATCCGACGTTTCATACTCTGACGAGTGTCGGACGAAAAAAGCTTTCAGTATGCTTAAAGAATGTTCCCGCTTTTTCGTGCTATAGTGAAGGTCTGTGTAGATGTAGATTACTGATACGACAGCGCAATAAGGAGACATGAATAGCTGAGAAAGCATTTTTTCATTGAATAATCCTTGGTGCAAGTCGCTTTATAACAACTGGACGGAGATGCGACAAGGTTCAGTTGGTTGAAAGGTACCAACCGTTAAACAATACCAGGCAGTTTAGAAGCATGTAGGTTTACCAGATTTCTGTTCGGCGTCATTCTGAGTCCCTTCTTACTTGGCGCTACGATTAACAAAATCTTGGAAGGCACATTGAAAGTATCAATCTTTAGCAATGATCCTGAGCACTATCGCCATTCAGTCAACCTTATGAAAGTAATGTAGAGCATCTAGTCAATCGTCCTAACAAAGAAAGGAAAGCTACTCACCTATATAAAGAAGGGAAAAATCATGACAAATTCAGTGAGCCTGAGAAACTGAATATACATTATTAGAGAAGCAAGCAAAGTCATCCCAGATTGAAAACGAATGAAGGAAACAGTTGTAAATCCATTTGCAGTTTTCACATTGAGTATTAACCGGGACTGTACTAGCATATCTATAGCAAAGTTTAACTAGTAATATCAAACGATAGCTACTTTCAATCAATACGACGGTGTTCGATCCACTTCGATACTTATCACCGGCAATAGGATCCGTTTAAGTCCTCAAGCTCCATAAACGCAACACAACTTAGACATCCAACATAGCCGCTGTGATATTGCATCAAAAACAGTGCCACGAGTCTATAATACTAGTACAAAAGGACATGAAGTACAATCTAAGAAACAATTCCCTAATTCAAATCCCCAAAACTCGAACTGCTAGTCATGGAATTGAGAGATTGTCATTTTTGGGATGTAAGCTCTGCAATATCCTGCACGATGAATTTAATAGTATCAAAATACTTGCAGGGTTTAAAAAGCAAAAAAAGGAATGAAATAATAATTGAAACTTCGGGTTATGTAAAAATTTGTTGGCCAGGTCGGGCTTGAACATAGCAAATAACTTTTATGTATTTACTTACTATACTATTCCTTACATATTTTATATATGGAAAAACTATTACTAGTGTCTTATTTTCTCTTTATCTATAATTATTATCTTAAATATTTATTTTGAAAATAGTAACCTCTTATTAGCTTGCATGTTAGCTACACATTTCTCCATGCTTTCTTTAGATATGCTAATAATTTCTTTTTAACACTTCAGATAAATTCATATAACTAAAATACATCAGTACACCTCTATATGAAGGTAGTTTACAGTCGGCTACTTGTATTGCAAATGTGTTAATACTGATGGAAACTTTTCATTCAAGATATCCTAATACATAAACTATAGAAACTAAAACCTAGAACTATGACGTTATCTCTCCAACAAAGGGCATTAATGACATACTCACACAGGAAAATCTTACAAAGAGAATAGTTAAAGGGAAAAAAAGATAGATAGAGAACGAAAAAGAGTCTTAAAAACGAAAATTCTAACAGTTCAGGATTTGTCCATTCTTTATTTCTGCGACAAAAGATGAAGTATGATGCACGAATATAGACCTCTATCATCCTTTTAGTCAAAAATTTTATTTCTGTGTCAGGGACCTTTAGATTTGATATTAGTTCGAAGAATGTTTTACTGCCTTGTATGTTTTACTGGGTTTTAATGTTTTACTTGTAATTTTTTACTGTTTTGCATTATTATTACTATACTAATAGTAATAATAATAATAATACAAACTGTAAATGAGGGCTAATAACTTTGCCTATTGGCGAGGTTGCTGGTAACCAGTTTGATTAGAGCTTATATAATGTTACAACTTTGTACAACTGCTAAGTGAATTAATGTAGTAATACCACTCGCAGGTTTTGATTACTCACTTGGAATAACAAACAGCTAGTTGTTTTCCATCCTTGATTTACTTTTGAAACTCATCATAAGCTCTCTCTAGGGGAACTGGGCCTCTGTCTCCCCATCTCCCAGCATCTCACTGCAAGGAACTAATATGCACTTGCCATATTTTTAAAAGCTAACTTCTCAGGGTTGTACAAACTTTTTCGTCAAAAACAGAATCGGACCCCTCTGTCTATTCTGCTTCTGTGCCCTCAGTTTACCGAATAGGCAGCTCGCGCATACTAAAATTTTAGAACATCGAGTTAGATTATGTTGGGCCAGAATTGGTGAAGAAACATGTACATAAGAGAAAAAGTGTGGGTGGGTTTGTTTACTGGTGTGTTGCTGTGAAGGGTATGCATCTGGAAGCAGTAGGATACCTTTCTGCGGATGAGCTTTGCAGCTTTGGAATTTCACTGCCAAAGAGTTAATATCTTATTGGAGTGCTGATATCACAGAATATTTGTGTCTCGATACGCAAATATATCACATGTAGCTGCAGGCAGTATGGTTCCAATGATGCAGATACCTTTGCCTGCTATTGGTGGTGTTTTGCTGGCTATCATGGCACATTCATTTAATGTGTTCCATTTATTATGTACAGGAATACAAGCGCAAGGAGGCTGGAATCAATTATATTTTAATCTAAATATTCAGGACTTAGCTAGTAGGATGAGGTTCTAGACAGTCCTCAAGGGCAAGGCACACGTGTATCAGTTCTTTAGTGTTATTGATGATGAAAGTATTATATCTGATGATGTCACAATTTTTGAACACTTTATAATAAATATTTTCCACTTATCACAGATAATCTACTTAAAGCTCAAAAGGATATCGAGTCATTTGTCACCAAGGGGATCTGTAATTAGTTGTTAGGCTAAATTATAGACTAGCACCACATATCATTTATTGATAGTCTTGATTCTCATAACTTTGATTATTATATGCTACGAATAACCGAGGTGATGGCTGCTCAGTCTATAGAACATGTGTTTTGTGCACAAAAGAATGAACAAAAAATGGCGTGATTTAATGACGCCAAATCCGTTCTATTAATTTAAATATTTCTCTATCAAAAGCAATGGTTTTTAGCTCATTTTTTAACTTCCCTGAGACATTGTAATCAACGGCCTTTATTGAGAAAGTTGAAAATAGAATTAAGTTTCTGATATTGTAAATAGACAATTAGGAATTATGAAATGCTCCAATGAAGGAAGAAGACTTTTGAGGTGTAGTTCCTTATTGATTTATAGAATTTCTTCTTGGCCATTTCTGACACATATTCTCATCCTCTTGACTTATCTAGTACATTACATTTTAGATTTCTATCAGCCGACCGCTGGTGCTTACTTCGAAAGATGGATTGCTCCAAGCGTCACTGGTTTGTCAAATATCAATAGCATAGCTAACTATCCGGACTGTCCAGATGTCGTTTCACATTCAGACAAGTTTGAATTTACAGATACACAGAGTTTTGGAATGCAGTATGGACGCTTTCGTGCTTCGTTTATCTCAGATCAAACTGGCATCCACAAATTCTTTGCAACTAGTAATAACGCCGCTCAAATCTACATAGAGATGAATCCGACTGGAGCAAAAAAGATACTTGATATTGAAGATGCTTTTCATCAGGATTGGAGCAATAGGTACGCAATGTCACTTTAGCGTAGTGGTTTCCAAGCTTCTGACGCCCCAGCTCATGATTTACGTTAAAAAACTCATCCCGTACACCATTCCAAGCAATTCCTCTCTTAAAGAATCATTAACTTCCCTGCTGTTTGGGAAGCAGCTAATTCACAAGCTAATTCACTAACCGTTGATATATCTTGTGCAGTGGGGTAGCATGCCCTCAATAACTTGGTGAGTGTGCGACAGTAAGCTACCCACAGGACATCTTTTAAAGTTGGTTGGGAGCTTACTTGACGAACAAGTGGTTATTTTTGAATGTGATATATCCTCCTCAAGTAACGATTTAAAGTGCATTCTTCAGTATCATGCAAACAACATAGTAGTGCTTCACTTCATAATTCAGTTCAACTAAAGTAAATCGAATGGTCAAAAGAAGCACATTAGTCAGCAATAGGATTTTTGTACAGTAAAAACCCGTCTATAAGGACATACACTTTTGAAATGAGCCTGTTTGTGTTCTGTTGTGGTGATACATCTGGTGTAATCAATACGCAGGTTTTAGCACATGGTCCAAAACAACTGCATTACAATTTTAGTACTGAAATATAGTAGCCACATAGAGCATGTGAACCATGAATTTTAGCCAATCTTTTTTTCTTTGGCCTAGACAATTTCACACAAATCTTGTCCCTGCGGGCCTGGCCTCTCACAGTTATGTTTTTATGTTTGTAGAGGTATTGGAGTATTATTTAATTGGTTGAAAGACAAGCAGACTGGATTTAGCTCCTAGTGGATAAAGATTTCAGCCATGCTTAAGAACCTAGTTACAATATCAGGCTGAAAAGGTTCTAATTAAATAATATAAAAATATCCAATTTTCTGGCTATAGTTCTTAATAAATGAAGGTTCTTTTGTGCGTGTTTTTACTGTATGTTGATGGCATGAATTGAAGACAGAATTGGTAATATCAATTCATAGCATGATATCTTAGGTGAAAGCAAGATTTATTGAATATAATGCTGCTGTTAACACCACTTCTAAATGTGTATGAACTTGATGCAAGTTTCTTCACATTCTTGTATAGGAAGTGGTGCGATGACGTACACTTAATGAAAGGATTCAGATATGAGATAACTGTGTATTATTTTGGAATCGGATTTCCCCTTGATCAGTTCAAGCTTGGAGTTAAGTTTCCTGATAGCACTGAAGTGAAGCCACTAAACAGTACTTATCTACGAAGATCAATGGGTAGGTAGACATTTTGAGATCAGGGTAGTTGTCCTAAATCAGTTATCCCTTTATAAGGACAGCTAACAACATGCAGAAATAAGTAAGAATGTTTAAACCGGAAGGCTTGCTAATATAATCTTCATGTTTTATTGTTGCTGTCTCATTTGTATAACTATAAAAATTTATGATCTCAAGGCTTTGATGTCTCAAGGGATCCTATATGGTGTAGCTAATTATAGGGAGGAATTTGAAACTTAAATAAGATTTACTGGTATGTTGACGTTTGATGTCATCAAACGTCAACTTACAAGTAAGTCTCGTTTAATTTTGAATTATACTCATGATGATACATAAAAAATTATCATAATAGAATGTCTGGTAGCATGAATTCTGCAGATTTTTGTGAGATCAATCCTATTAAGCCCTGTTAAACTATTTTTCCGCCATTATCAAACTAAGCCATCTGTACTGCTCAAGAGAAAACAAATGAAACCAACCGTGTTATGTGGGAGAAAAAGACATGATTCATGGCAGCAAGTACTCCGGGCTCCAGGGCCTGAAAAAACGAATGGAGGAAAATATCCCGTTTTGGGAAAGGATTAGCCAAAATTCAACTGACAGAGTCTATTGGAAATTGTGAACCAAAATCCCAGCAAACACTTGCTGAACTTGTAGGCAGATGTGCTACAGTTACATTTGAAATTCGTTTTGCTGATTTAACGCTTCGCTTCAGAGGATGACAGGACCTAACTCATTGGCAAAGAAATCACCTCTCCCTCTCGAGGGGTGATGATAGGGACCCTCTTAGGTGAGAAAAATGCAGAAAGGTGCATATATCATAATACAAGAAACCATTTGCTGAACTGACGTCTCTGCCATGACTGGGATGATAGGGCCAGTATTGTTGGGAATGAGACATGGGCCCCACTACCAACGAGGGTCATTTCACTTTTTGTTTTGTTCCAATTTCTTCATGTGTTATGATATTGGTATACGCAACGATAGCATAGCAAACATAAAACCTAGCAATACTACAAAACTACAATAGTATGTGAGGGAAAAAGATAACTTGATAAGCTAGGATGGCTCTAAGAAGCATTTGGTTATACGGGGTTAGGGGACGGGAGGGAGGGATTTTAAAAAAGATTGCGTATGCTATGTTGCGAATAATGCTATAGTGCTCCATAATGAACTTGACACCTTTTATACTCTACTAAAGAATAATCTTGAGTGACCGAGAAATTTATAACGAATCTTACACATATTTGCAAATGTAGAAGCACCAAATGTATCTGTTAATTTATTGTTTATATGATAATGTATGTTAATTATGTCAATCATTTACGTATTTCCTGTATGTGTACAGGGTATTGTGCAACTATGATAAGCAATCAGTTCTCAAGTCTCATCTCGAGTAACTTGCACCTGTGATTACTCAAGGTAATAGGCAGCTTCATATCTGGTCAGTGAAGAGCGAGCCATTGATCTTATACATGATAGGTTGCTCTGATTGCCTATATTTAGTCAGCTTAACGAATCCTAAGTTATGACAGGACAGTAATTGAGCAACTTATTGCAGATACCACACCTATATGTAAGGAACCAACTATGCTTTAATTATATCCTGTGCATCCATAAAAACACTACTTGACATATTATCTAATTTGCTGGGGCTTGTATCTGGCGTGGCTTAAAACATCGATTATCTAATTCATGACTTTGCATGAAGTCTAAATCCATGCATAAGTTTTCAGCGCATATATTCCTCACATTCAACTATTAATATGATGCCAAAATAAAGTACTGAATAGCTTTCCATTCGATCGTTTTGGCGCACTTTCAAAGACTCTCACTGAGGGACCTTGTCCCTCTTGCACATACTTGTCATCATAAAACTGCTTTGCACACGATCTTTGTATCATATCAACGACTCTATCTTATATCGAATTAATACCTTTAGTGTCAAATAGTATTGTGACACATGCCCAATTTATTTTTAGAATACTATAAATGGAAAGGACTGCTGGCACACAAATACGACAACTTTCAATTTCCGTATGATGCATATAACAATCCTTTGGCAATGATATACAGCATAAATCCAAACTATCCAAGTAACCCCTCGTCATATTTATGCAAGTCAACATTATTTGAACTTACCGGTAATAGATTTGAAAACTATGCATTGAAGGCTATCGGATATATATCTGTTCCCAAAACTAGTCAATACCAGTTTAAGATACAATGTGATGCATTATGTCAGCTAAATATGACAAGATCTGGATCCGAAACAGTCCTCGGTGACTACAATATTGCTGCTGATTATCAAAGGTAACACTTTTCATGTTGCAGTATTTTGCGAATAATAGCCGGTTTTTTCTCTATCATCTTGTCGTCTGAAATTCCCAAGTTAGGCTAAATGTATAGCTCAAAAATGCTCTTATGGCAGACTTTCATGTACAGATGTTCTCACATCAAGCATGTTTTACAGATAGGTCTCTTTACGTATGAAAGATACACAAATTCCAGATAGAAAATGGCAGATGACATCATCGATGTATAAATGAAATGTTCACTAGCATTAATGACATTTTTAGACGAATTTAACATATCGCACTGTGGTGATGTAAGCAATGAGAATTATGGAAAGTTTGAACGGTGTGATGATTATGATAATAAAAGTAATAATAACATGATAGTAAATGATTTATTTACAGTTGACTATTCAAGAAAAGATAGCTGAATTAGCTAAATACAGCCAAATGTATACCTATATACAGTAATATAACTGTAATAGATAGATACAAATAGTAAGGGAAAATTGCTCAGGATCTGTGACCAACTTGCTGGGACACTGGTTTGGGACCAGCTTTGAAATCAGAAGACATAGGAGATTAAAATAAAATTTGGGACCCAAGTTGAAATTGCCAGAAACACCTCTGCAGTAGCTCAAATAGATAGGCTGCTACTCAAAAAGCCTCAGATGGTCGTTTTACGGCTAAAACAAGAAAAAGTTGACTAAGTCACATCATTATTGATATACTTTGCACCAGAAACTCCATTTTACATGATATACATAACTTTTTTGTTGTAAAGGCAACAGGATTTGGAAGAAATGAAAAGTGAAAGTGCGAGAAAATAACCTACCCGAGCGGGATTCAAACTCGCGATCCCTGATATTGTACGTCAGTGCTTATTGTCAAGGAAATGACAACGCATGCATTTAGTTGCCTGCGCAATCCCGCGGTATGTTGTGACTTCCTTCTCGGCCTTTGCTTATATTTCGGCACTGGCTTTTACGTAGGTAATGTCACGGCGTTACGGAGTTACTGAGGTATGTAGTTACCGAGGTATAGAGATAGTGAGTCATTCGGACTCAGAGATTTAAATAGTTCACAAGGAAACAAAAAGGGGAAAGCATTCGGCAACAAGGTCGAAGAGTTTTGGAGCAAGTACAGTTCGCAAAAAGGCGTTCAAACTATCACTGCATTTTTTGAGTTACGTATTAGTTTTCAATATATATCGTGGTTAAATTCTTTTGTTCTGTTATATATATATAAAGAAAACGCAATACATGTTGTATTTACTTCAAATTGCTGGCTCGACCCATTGATCACAATAGTGCTCTACCAACTAAGCTATCAGGCCACGCTTCCAAATCGTTGCTCACGGGTAGGTCATTTGCTCGCACCGCTCCTCTCTTAATCAATTTGCAAAGGGAGCCATCGCAGCTCCATCGCAATGTGCACTGGACCTGCTGTTGAGAGAGGACTGCTCACACCAGGGGCCCTATCGCAGCTCCATCGACTGGATAGAGTTAAGCAAAGTTTACAAAACTTTCTGTGTCTATTCATCAGAAAAATCTGCAGTTGTATCTGGTTGAAGCATGTACCTATTATGATTGCAATTGTGATGGATTAAACACTTTTATCAGTTATGACACTGTTAGCTTACTTTCTATAACGCAGTAGCAATATTTTTTCCAGCATACCACCTACCATAGATGTTGGTAAGCTATCCAATAATACTTTGTATCCTATCAAAGTATTTTTCTGCGGTCGCTCGTTCAGTTACTATCTTCGGATATCATACCAGAAAGGAAGCGATGGTTTCCAGCATTCATGGGCAGGAATGCTTCAAAATCTACTTCCAGGTATTATCAAATAGTACTTGATTCATTGATGCTTATGATAGATGAGTGTAGAAGTTCGAGAACATAGTAGAACTTCTGTTTTTCCCATTCTGACTTGTCTTTGTTCATTATTTGTTGGCAAATCACTTCTTTGCTTGCTATCATGGACTTCTCTAATCAGAGTTTTAGGTAATATAGGTAGACTGAGGACTCTGTATTTCAAATAAAGGAAAAATAGAAAGGTGCCCATGCTGACATCATGTTTGGAAAGATAGGTAGCATCATGCGAACGTATAGGGTTTGATTACTGTATAGCATTAACTGACAACTCTTGACTCCTGCAATAATTCCACCTTATAGCTTGACTTTACAATTAAGCATAATGTTCTCAAAATATCTCTTAAAAGTAGAGTGTATCCATATTTTTTCTTTAATATTAGGGCCATAAACGCGAGTCTTTTATGGAAGGGGCAGTGACAGTTTCAAAATTTGTTGACTCCACCATTCCATAGTAGCTACTGTGAAGAATTACAGTAGGATTAGTGCAGATTTGGCACCAACTCTGGGTGCGGTTTAATGTGGTGCTACAACCGTGCCTAAAATTATTCAATATGAGAGAAATTTAATTTTAGAGCCAAGAAAGGGCTGATTTATCCTTATCAAGTAGCGATTCGGACCCGACGCTGCAATAATTGGGAACGTAACTCTCCCATGCTAACAATTTTGTGCCCCCTATCGATTTAACAGATGAATGGAGTAAACCCAGCCAGTGAAATCAAACGTTCAAAGTCAGGTTGAATCCTTGAACTTACTTTTTTACATAAGGAATGGCGTACTCTACTTAATCGATTAATTCATGTTGTAAGGCCGAGAGCACTCAGCAGATATTCATCAATGCAACATGCGAGTTGTAACTTTGTGTAAATCCTCTTCTGTGCTTCGTGACTTAAAATCAGCAATTTTATCACAAACAAATGAATGATGAAATCAAACATGTAGAGTGCTTCTTATCACAGGAGACCAAAAGCAAGCTTATTGTTTGTTGTGCATCGTGACAAAGTCGCGGATCATGTTCCTCAGTGTTCTTGTTTGTCTCTTGTTCTGGAAGGATGACTTTTCGAATGCGAATGTCTTCCTTCCTTCTATCCTCCGCAATCACGCTTTGTTGTGTCTCTGGGCCTCTGAGATAACATCTGTATATTTCTTGGTCATAGATCGTAGGCTATTCAACTAGGCTGTGATATGCTCCTTTCTCCTGACTATGTATAAATCACAATTTACCTTGATTGTTTTTTCCTTCGTCAACGTCTTCGCCGTCATGAAATAATCAAAATAAAATCCATACCAACGATGTTCCTCTGTCCACGCAAGCTTTTGCTATGGTTTAGGATTTGCCAACAACCTTAGTTCTCACGTAGGATGAGAAGATTATTGCTCAGAGGAGCGTATCAATGATTCAGCATATGAACAGTAATAATCTGCTGGGTGTGGACACTGCAAACGTCTACTGTCGAACATCTGTTGTGTGCACTCGGCTTAAAACATACCATTCTTTACATAATTAAAGCATCGTTGGCATTTATCCTCAATCTACCATCCAATAGCCTGTAGTGCTGGCAAGTGGTAAAGAACTGCACATGGCAGAAATCGATAGGATAAATTTAGGTCTGAATCCTTGTTTCATGAAAGTTATTTTTGCACAGAAAAGCAAATCATATTATTAACAAATGAATAGCCGGCTGGATTTACCAAGAGTAAAAATAGTATCCTATGGAATACAGAGTGCTGCATTTTTAGGAAGTTCATTATGATATGCAGTTCCAAATGAATTAAAAAATTGTAGTTTAGAATGTTGGAAAGGTTAGGAACAAACTTTCTATGCAGACATTGCATATCTGAAGCTGGACTTAGACCTGATATTTTCCATTACCGATCATTACTTCATTGCATATGTCATAGGTTGCTCTGCCTATACTAGTAGCTCTGTTAGTTGTCGATATAAGTTCAGACAGGTTAAGTTTAAAATACTTCAACTAAAAACCTCTTTAGCATATAATTCCCATTCTTTTATGTCATTTTTGACTAATATTATTTTAAAGTAAGCTTTAATTAGCAATTTTATGCTTTTTCACATAGTCTACTATATACGAATTAATTAGTATTATTATATTTGAACTACTTGGAAGGACTACTTGGAAAACAGTGTAAATATGTATATATGCATATCACCCACTGAAGTATTATCTTGTATAAATATTCGAGAATAAAAATAATAATAATAATAATAATATTATTACTGTATTATTTTCACAATTCGTTTGGGCGTGCGTGTGTTTGCTAGCGTGTGTAGTTGTGCATGTTGTTTGAGTTTCGTGTGTACTTTCATTGCAAAAGAGGAGATTGTCAGCATGTTAAAGCACAGCGACAGTATTAATTTATTTCATCCTGCCAAAGTTAATCTAGTACAATATGCGGTTTAGGGAGTCTGCAGCTTCTTGACTTTGCCCGCGTCAACTTGCCGCTGAAAGTAACTTCGAAGTCCATGACCTAGGTACCAAATTCATATATGAATAACACTAGAATGACTACTTCGAAGCCTTAACAAGGCCCCCTGGTTGGGCTGGACCACCTTCATATGGGAAAACTGGCGCAAAGCTAGCTCTTTCTAGTAGACCAACCTTACTCTAGAGAAGGGTTTCCGGTGTAGACGAGTTTACCCGAGTTGGCTATTGCGTTGATATAAAAAGTGGAAGAAATTTAACTAGAAGTTTGACCTTTTTATCGGGTTGGACCCAACACAGAGGGTGTAAGCCAGGCTTTGAACTGCAAGTAAATTAATCCCTTGAATTTGACAAGGTGGTTTCGCGACAATTCTTAATTTCATGTACTGACGTCTGAGCTCTAATAATTCCCAGTAGCCTGAACACAAGTCTGTCGTAATCGAACAGATTCTTATATTAGAACAATAGAGATGATAGTTCAGATTTTGCTTGAGGTTTTTCTTGACATTGCTAACATAGGCAGTTTGCTGCTGTATCAATAGTACATAGTTCTTTACATATTCAACGATGCCTCTGTATCTCTACGTCACGCTAAACTTTTGGTATTTCTTTCAAATCAGATTTTTTCATAATGACTTATTATGATGAGTTACAAGCTTTCATAGTCGCAAAAATCTCAGCAATATCTTTATCTTCTTGTACCTGATATTAATCATTATTATTTATTTCTAACAGTTGAAACTTCGAAAAATTTCCCGTTGCCAATTCCCACAGTAATCAATTCAACCGCAATATCCATACAATTGCCTTCAACACCATACCTACCTCCAAACGACAATTGGACATACATTCAAAAGCACGAAATATTGTATCATAGGAGTGGTGTTCAAGAAGCTCCACAGAAACTGACAATAAGTGGAGCTTTACCACAGACAATTGTTGCAACTGGACTAAAGAAGTATACTGATTATCTGTTTTATGTACATTACTTTGGTACAATAAACAATGAAGATCAAAACATCATAACAAGATATTCCGCTATTGTGAAAACAGATGAAGACGGTAAGGAATGCAGCTCAGACATAACTTTGCTATTTTCAAAATTCATTGAAAGCTGATCAATCGCAAATCTTCCACTTTCATTCATGTTTGGGCTCTATTTCTCTGTTCTCATGGCGATCAATGAGCTCAACTTATAGCATAAGCATATTATTGAAGGACCAAAAAGGAATGACATACTATGAAGCAAACAGTACACATTTATTGAAATGTTTCAACTTACCGAATGTTTGTTAACCATCTATTTTAGCACAATCTCAGAAGAGAGTGGCTGAAAATTGCATGGACTGTGATATGCAGTACATAAAATATTATTTCTACTTCCTATGTAGTTTTAAATCGAGTAAACTTACCAAAATTCAGTTATCATATGAGCGTTGTCTAATAAGAAAATATTTTCGAGAAGCTCTGAGACTGTATTCACTTTTACATGATCTCAATTCTGAGACTTTTTAAGACCTTTTCAGCTCGAATATTCGAGATTGCGTCACTACACAAACATAACACTGAAAAACATAGATAATCAAAAGAAACATAAACACAGTAATCAAACGAGATGACGAGCTTCTGTAGCGATTGAAATTCCAAATGTGTCTAAACTGTTCACCTCTTTGATCTGAAACATTCTGTACCTAACTCTGTTAACTTTTAAGCAGTTGCGTACCGCTTCCTTATGGACTTTCTTATAAAACATGCACAAAGGGATTGGGAAAAGTTGCATAAGAGCAAGTATACTTCAAAGCGCTCTCTGTCACTTTCAAATTTTAGATATAATCTACATTGATTTTAGTTCCAACTGCCGCACCATCCAATATTACAGCTCAGCTTATAAGCTCTTCGAGTGTTGTCATTACTTGGGGCGATGTCCCGATGGAACATCAGAATGGAATCATTACGGGTTACAGAGTATACATGAAAGCTCACCGATCTGATATGGAGTCATTTGTAGAGGTTACAAGCAGCAAGCAATGGTCCAAATCTGGACTCAAACCGTGGTCGCTTTACAACATAACAATATCTGCCATAACAGTTGTTGGAGAAGGCGTGCAGAGTGCTATTTTGAGAGTGCGAACAGACGAAGAAGGTAAGAAGAGATTTGTGATGAGTGGAAAAGACAAATATCAATATAATTTTATCTATTTGAATAATATTATGATACTGTTTGGTGTCTTCTAAATTCTTCTCTTTCGTATTTAATTTCTCATTGTGTAGTCGAGGACGTACACAGATAACGACGAGTTTGCTTTGTTAATTCATCATCTCTCAGTCACAACTGACTACGACCTAAATCATCACAAGTTAAAATACTATATAAACAGTGTACTAATCAGCCCATTAGACAATGACCAGATAACAAAGGTGCAAAAATTATACAATATAGTGAGCAATATATATGTATAGTGACCGTAAACATTGTACACTTAGGTCATTTCTCACTGCATACCGATGTTCTTTCTTTCATTAATTCGTGAAAAAGTCTGTGGGTACTACAGAAATTCACTATAGCACGAAAAAGTGGGAAAATTCTTTTAGCATACAGAAAGCTTTTTTCGTCTGACAATCGTCGGAGTATGAAACGTCGGGTAACGAACGAAAGGTGAACTGGAATATATAGCCAGATGCGAATACACGTAATATGACGCAATTTTTCATCATATCACGTGTATCCGCATCTGGCGATATGTTTCAGTTCACCTTTCGGTCGTTATCCGAAGTTTCATACTCCGACAAGTGTCGGACGAAAAAGCTTTCAATATGCTAAAAGAATGTTCCCACTTTTTCGTGCTATAATGGACTTTCATTAATTCACAATCTCGAATCACACACCAGGGGGACATCACTGTATGTCACTACTGTCACCAACCACCTGGTCATTCCTCTTCTGTTGTGCCACATGCAAACATCGATCCATTAATCTATTCATTAATCCGCTAACAACTGCTTAGCCCTTCCTCACAGTACATATTCATGTAAATTTTAATGTATAGCCAGTCAGAGTAGAGTTTGAGTACCGTCTGCAACGCCATCTCCGCTCTCTGCTTCCGTGTTCTCTGCACGTTAAATAAAGGTGCACGCCAAAAACATGAATCAACGAAGGATATCACTGAACGAACAAAAGCAGTGTATAGGAAGCACCAATACACGTTCCTATGATGGTGACTGCGACATGACTAGGTATCCCTCGTTGATCCAGTTTCATCAGGAAGCAACATCACTTCAAAGACTTCAGGTACAAGTTTCAAGCAAGCAAACAAATCGCACTGAACCACCGCAGTACCGCAACACAGCAAATCAGTTTCCTGGTTGATACTACACAAAACCTCGCTCAAGCACAATCGAACGCCGATATTATGGTTCCTGGTGACCCAAAACATAAAACCTCGCAAATCATACAATAGTCGAAAGCCGACGGTCTGGTTCTTGGTCATCCAATTCACAAAACCTGGACAATTTCGCAAGACTTGCATTGACTCCTTTGGACATTTGTATAGTATGTTTGGACAGTTATTTCATACTCTCCGTGTTCGTCCTCTTAATTGCTATGTATTTTCAATTACTATGTTTTCAAGTTATTGTGATAATGCTATTCCTTAACCTAAATAAGGCAACTAATGCTATTCTCGTATCTCGCCACCTCATCATTTCATCTTGCCTGCAATGTTTGCAATCATACATTGCTTCACCTCTACGGATCGAATGCTACTCATCCTCTTGCATTCTAAGGAGGAGCTCTTGTAACATCTTGAACCACATACAAGGGTTAGGGTGTTGCTAGCGGATTAGTGAATAGATTCATGGGTCGATGTTTGCCTGTGGAACAACAAAAGAGGAATGACCAGTTGTTTAATGACAGTAGTGAAATACGGTGATGTCCCCAGGTGTTGATTCGAGATTGTGAATTAATGAAAGAAAGAAAATCGGTATGAAGTGAGGAATGGCCTAAGTGTATAATGTTTACGTTCATTATATATTCATGTAAATTTTAATGTACAGTTAGCCAGATTAGTGTCAGAGCACAGTCAACATCGCCTTCTCCTCTTTCTGTCTCCTTGTTCTCCGCACGATAAATAATGATACGTGCGAACAACATGGATAAACAAAGAGTGTCACTGAACGAACAAGCAGGCCACAGAAAGCACCATCACATGTTTTTATATATGCAATGACATTATGACTACATTGAAATATTTTACAGCCATTCCGGGGAAGTAACGTATTACAAATGTGTCATAATATGCGCTGAAGAGCTATTCAAAAAGCTGTCACAATTTGAAATAATGTATTATATGGAATATAGCACAGGGCAGTAATATACAAAACGTGCTACATTAAGATCAACTTTCTGCAATGCATGCTACACAGTATTTTCAATATTTCTTCATGGCATTAAGGTATTTACTTTATAGTTGTGCTTCATACTCGTATTTCTTTCTGTTAGATCACTATTGCAAGCTAACATTGACTAGGATATTTAATGTGATGAGTAAACTGCTTTATATATCTGTATCTTGTGCTCATATAGACGTACAATGCTTGCAAAAGGTAGTTGGAACACCCACACAGTTGTATGAACTTCCGACTCCTGCCGCTTCTCCGTGACACCAACTAAAATGTAAACCCCTTTTCCCCCTCAAACAATGTTGATAAGATAGCGAAAATCGATAGCTTTATAAACATGCATCACTTTTGGCTTTCGAGTTGTTCATATTTGCTTCATACAGCATTGTTTAACGGGGGAGGGGATGCTATAGCTTGTCTATAGCGTAAATCACAGCAAGTGTTCCAAGACTTTTGGCAGGCATTGTAGCATAGGCATTATGAGAACTGACGTACTACAACAGCACTTTTCCGTACCTACAGGAATCAGGAAGTTGTCAAGCTTCCAAAACAAAAAGTCTGTTGCAAATAAAACAATGCCATTTCTGTCGGCAAATTTTTAAATCTTGCAATAAGCATTTCGGATTTTTCGATGCGATTTAATGGAAATGTAATATGTTAAGAATTTTTCGCATATGATGAATCACTATGTAGTGTATTAACATAAAACGTGTTGCAGATAATAAAATATTCATTAAGCCTATTGTCACTTTTCTTTGATTTCAGCCGAGCTGTACTCAGACATCTATTACAGTAACAAATCACTGATCAATCACGTGGCCAAGAGCAAACTAGTGAATTCATTAATTGAATGCTTTCGGCTATGTTTCCAATGTGACATTGAGGACAACTGTCGATGTTTATCGATCAATTTTAGTCACCTCAAGATTGACAATAGGAATGTATGTGAGATTAACAATGTTCATCATTCTCAATATCCTCTTGATTTTGTTATAAGATCAGGATTCCAGTATTATGGACGTTAGTAATGCAAGCAATACTGCTCAATTTTTTATTGCATCAAATTATAGACGTGTTAAGCAATCAGCACGATTTAACAGCACATCTACAAAATCGAGAATTTACAAATGATATACTAATGCAGGAAAGTTGTGTTCTGCAATTAGCACGATTTATCAGCACATCTACAAAAACGAGAAATTTACGAATGAGACACTAGTGAGCGAAAGTTGGCAATTGTGCGAATGTACCATGCCAAATCACAGTATCAGAGCAAGACAGCATGATATGATGCTTCAATACAATAAAAGCATGTGTGTTGCTAGTTTGTAAACTTGATAGTTGTTATAAACTTGTTGTTAACCTCTGGTCAGCACAACTGTTAAATTATTAAATAGCTATCAGGGTCATATTATCAGTTGTGCCAGTATCATGTGTCCAATATAGAGAGTGAATAAATTATTAAAATTTAGCTTACTATTAAAGAAAAATAGAGTAAATTTGCCTTTGTAATATTTGAAATTTTTGTGACCCAAGGACCAGCGTCCCTGCGAATATTCCAGTTTCATTAACGCTCCTTTCATACATTCACTATACTGCTGGATGTGTGGCGTGTTCAAAAGTCCCTCAGACTAACTTTTAAATAGAGCATCTATATATCTTTAGTTTTCGTAGATAAACTCAGTAAGAACATTTTAGGAATTAATTCATGTATCCATTGCTTTTGGACGCCTAGAGAATTGCTTCAAAACCCCGTTAAATAGGGTCCTCGTCCTCGTCGAAATAGTGCCAGTTTACAAGTTATGATGTAATGCCGGTTTACACGCATGTCAAAGCATATTCCAGCTGAAGCAATTTGAAACATTGTAAACACTTATTCGACCAAGGGTATCGTAATTACCAACTTCAATTGGTAGGGGCTATGGCCCCGGTTGCCCAACCTCCCGGCCCCCTGGATCTGCTACTGTAACTGTAGTCCTTTGTAGTGGCATGTAGTGTGCAGTGGTGTAGTACAGTATTTTTGTTGTAGCGTGTTGAGTGAATGGTGTTTTGTGATATATATACATACATACATATAAATATATATATATATATATATATATATATATATATATATATATATATATATATATATATATATATATATATATATATATATATATATATATATATATATATATATACTGTATATATATAAATATACTGTATATATATATATAAATATACTGTATATATATATAAATATACTGTATATATATATATATATAAATATACTGTATATATATATATATATATATATATATATATATATATATATACAGTATATTTATATATATATATATATACAGTATATTTATATATATATACAGTATATTTATATATATATATACAGTATATTTATATATATACAGTATATATATATATATATATATATATATATATATATATATTATATATACATATAAAGGATAAACAGTAATACAAAAGTACAATGCCAATTTGTGACCCAGGAGTGTTGGCAAACACGGTTTCAGAAAACGATTTTAAAGCATAAAGTTACTATTCAGAAATAAGTTGTTTGCAGGGGATTTTTAAACAACACTCCATAATGTTTTATGATCCCCCCTAGCTGATCTGTAGTTCTCACTAGCAAGTGCCCATTTGTTTAAAATTTTTAAGCAAATAAATTTGAATTGTCTTAATACACTGCTTCTGAGTCAAACTTTTTTTGTCTCCTGTGTTTCTTAACTGTTTTTTTGAAATTTTGATCCAAATCTGTTTTACATTCTACACTGGATTTTTTACATAACACCAACGCAAACTGCTAAAACTTGAGGGAAAATTTTACATAATATTCCATGGTGTGTTGAGCTTAGCATTGCAAAAGATGCTCTAAATTTTTTTCACTGTACTCACCTTAAAAGAATTAACTTTCTGCAATATATGATGCATAGTATCTTCAATATTGCTTCATGGCATTTAAACTATTTGCTTTATGGTTGTGCTTCATGCTCGTATATCCTCTGTCGGATCACTGTTGCAAGCTAGCATTGACTAGAATATTTAATTTGATGAGTAACTGCTCTAGATACCTTTATCTTATGCTCATTTAGATGTAGCATGGGCAACATGAGAACTGATGTACTGTTACAGCACCAGACAGTTCCTACTGGGGATAAGGAGAGTGTCAAGCTTTCGAAACAAAAATCTGTTGCAAATAACAAAAATGCCATTTCTGTAGGAAAATGTTTTAAATCTTTGTATTCTGAGCACACATTAAGAGGAATTAGATGTGTCATTGATGAAAGCATATATGAAAGCATTCGTAGGAACTTCTGCTATGAGCAGATATAAGAAGCCCTGTGAGAGGTGGTGTGGAGCAGTGACTCTGATTGAACGCAGAATGAGCAGCCAGATATTGGCGATGGACCTCAAAAATGTAAATGTGATATGCTTGCACTGTATTTTAAATGCATTTCATCCTGAATTTTGATCTGTGCTTTGGAAGCTTTATTTGCACTAAAGATCATGAAAGATTTGGAATTAGCATGTATGTGAACTAACACAAAAGACTCCGTCCTGAGAAGCACCTGAGTCGTGACTTTTCTAGATTTGTTCACAAGAAGCCATCTTCAAAGTCTCTTTCATACTTTTATTTTGTAAATCATATTGAGTTGTCCTATTGTTTCCAGTATCCTCGTTTGGCTCCTTATAACTTCTTGTGGGGATCAGTTTGATGCGTTGAGATGAACAATTAGACATAATGTTAACAATACCTAATTGTAAGTAAAATTTAGCAGTGCACAATTCACTGAAAATTGGCCAAATATCGACATGTCGTTGTTTTATGTCAATTGTGTATTATGTTTGGTTAACAATAGGAAGCAATGGATTTAAGAATCATGATATGTTAGTACACAATCAATTGTAATGAGAAGAATCAAAGTGGTAGATGAGAGGAAAGATGACATGCACTCGAAAATTGTTCAACTCCATGATTGACATAGGACTACAAGAGACTTTCAATGTCAAGATTTCAAATTATACTGATCAGCATAATTCAGAATGCAATAATAAGTTTGGCCGGTTTTTGAAGCTGGTCAACTAACCTAAATCCGCCCCTCCATATAAGCGCATGAAACGTCAGATGAATGCCCAAAGTGTGAAACGACAATGTAAACAGACAAGTATGGATATACATGTTATTTAAGATCTATTTAAGATGTATTTCTTTTTCATTTGTTGCCCTGCGCACGGCTTCTAAGACATAAGTTATGTCCGTAATGATCCCAATTGTTATAATAGGTAATTACGTCATCATAGCATAGGAGATTCATTTCTGCTGTCCTATATCTTATCTCTGATCACTTGGTTACCCCTTAATTAGGGTATAGCCAAAGGAGTAGAATCTGACGATATGGGCTATTTGCTGCAAGCTATAACCATTGGTTGAATCCCTTTCTGTAGCAACACTCCAGGGGGCTCAATGCCATAATTAACGCATTCAGTATATATCTGATACTGACCATTACCTAAATTCAACAACCAGTAAACTAGTAGTTGAGTGTTTCTTTCAAAGCAGGTTCGAATGAAAATGAGCCTAATAGAGGCAAATTATGTCTTAGAGTGCACTGCTAAGAAGGGCACAACCACAAATAATGGTTCAAGCTGGGCAAATTGTTGTTCATTCAAGACTCGGGGATTTTTACTAAAGTACTGAAGGCCGTTATAGAGTGCCGCTTCTTTTTCAACAGGTATTTCAATGCAATCAAGAACATTTAAATGCAAAGAACAGCTAGGGACTTTATTTTCACAAAACAAATATTGACAATATTCATAAGAGACAAAATCGGGGTACTTTTCTATTAAATATGCGATAACGTCCAACTAATGAAGTGTGAGAGTGTGTACACTCAAAGAAAGTTTGATAATCAGCACATTGTGAGTTCGAATTCACACTGGGGCCAAAATAAATATTACAATTGTGGTAATCCACTCATGACGTAATATTTACAAATGTGAGCCTTAGCCGAAATATATATATATATATATATATATATATATATATATATATATATATATATATATATATATATATATATATATATATATATATATATATATATATATATATACACAGGAGTCTTCTGATCTAAACATCGTGAGTTCGAATCCGCACTGGGGCCAAAATAAATTTTCCAATTGTGGTAGCCCACTCATGACTTAGTATATATATATATATATATATATATATATATATATATATATATATATATATATATATATATATATATATATATATATATATATATATATATATATATATATATATATATATATATATATATATATATATATATATATATATATATATATATATATATATGCATACAAGCAGACACAAAACCATATCATTTTCTCTGGCTCAGCGTTGAATGACTGTTTCAAAGAATAATTCTCTGCTCTGTGTTATCCTACATGTTTGATTGCTTAGCCCAGAACTAAAAGTTGGGAAGAATGAGAAGACCACTATTTAGCAGATATCAATGGCGTATAGCCGAGGCCTAAAAGGAGAAGTTTCCAACAACTCACCAATTTTCTGCAAGAAGCACGTTTCTTAGATTAATGTATATTATTATATTCATATTCTTGCTATTTTTGCTAGAAAATTTCGCAATTGTAGTAGCCACTGTTGTAGTAATCTAAAAATTTTCATTTTTACGATTCAAATTTTTAATGAATCTTATTATAAGTAAGAAGCCCGAGTTTTAGGCCGACAAATAGCCTTATATTCAAAGAAAGTAGAGCTAACGGTATACTGATTGTGGAGGTTCAGGAGTCACGCAATGCGACTTACGTATTCAAACACTGTTGTAGTGGGAGGAGAGCAATTACAATTGATTATGTAATTAGTTTCCACAATCAATCATTCATTAAATATGAATCGTTGTTTTATGGTTGCTGTGGTACTGTGAATGAAACTGACCACCTGTGTGGAACATTACTATGGCTTGTAATTCGCAATACCAATTCACACACTTGGAATGCGTCGACGGTCAGTAAGTAAGTACTACAAGTTACCACAAAGAGGCAGGTAAATAGCTTATAATATGAATTAAAAATATATCTTAAATTTACTTTTGACATTTGCCAACTATGGTCAAGATAGCTTAAATTTGTCTTAAATACATTAACGAAATCCAAGTTTTTGATATTTAATATAGGACAATTAATCATTGATGCAAAAGAGTAACTACATTAATTACCAAAAATTTCGGACGTTTTCTTATTTCAAACGAAAGCTTATTCGAAATTAAAAGCTTCTGAGATTTTTCGCGTCCGAAATTTAAAAGTTCGAGGCTATATATAAATCAAAGCCTAAAAATCGACCTCAAACCCCCTACTCTCTTACAAGGATGGAGGATCCACTTATATTTTGAATTAATTTTTGGACATTATTAGATCACTATCATCACAAGGAGATACTAGGGTTGTTCAAAGTTTCGATTAGCTTGGATTGAATTATCTCTGAAATGTGCCTAAAATCCTGGAAAATAAGACCGAAAGAGACCGAAATGGTCCGAAGTTAGGATTTTTGTCCGAAATTTAAGGTTTGAAATTTAAATCTCCAAAATTTAACGATCCAAAATTTTTGGTAGTTAATGTACATTCTAAAAAGTACTATGCATCAAATCCTATATAAAAGAAAACTACAGACTTTAAGAACCCATAGTCAAGAATTACATGATTTTGAGTACCAAAATAAGACCCTACCGTATTCCTTTGCGTCAGAAGGGTCTTTTAAGCGGGATTTTACTGTAGTACTTTAGAGTGAAATCATTATTTGAAAGTTGTCATTAGGATAGATATAGATAGATATACTAAGAATAAATACTAATCACTTTGGATTTCAGCCGAGGAAAAGATCCATCAGATTGAAAACTACCTTCTGTGTTACAAACAGACTTCATTAATCTCCATACTGGACATAAAAGGCGTCATATAATTTGAAAGTGCTGGATTTTCCTAAAAAGACGGGAAAAGATGATTCGTATCTCGTGCATTCTTTTGTACTTCTATACACTAGAAGTGCTCTGCAGTGCTTCCTTGCCATCAAGTAAGTGAGCGAAAGTGAATATTGCCTTTTTTCCAATGAAGCATGGCTCAATCTTCGGTTGCAGTGTCACAGTCATCGGCAAGATGTGTCATGTATGCTTTTATATCGCTATGCCTCCTTGGCAGTTCAGATATAGAATAGACTTACAATCTTCACCCTTTTCTTCATAGGAGCCACATATTTTCTTATTTTTATAAACAAAAAATTTCTCTTCAACAGAAAGAAAGCAAACGATTTAGAAAAGCACATTAAAAATATATCTATGCAATTAACGTTCAACAAGCGTTAAGCTGATCTTCCGGGGAGTCGTGCTTTAATTATATACAGCTCCTCAAATGCGTATTGATGTAAGATGCGTAATGATTCTATTACGTTTCGCGCGGCTTCTTGATTTTAATAACAAAGTAACTAAAGAACAGATTACGTATATAAACTAATTGGTACTTGTATTACACTGTGGCAATTTCGTCACATATGGAGGGTGATATAGTTTACTGCTATTCCAGTCTCTCAGATGAAGTTATGATAGGTATAGGAAATTAAATGACGTCCTTTTTTAAGGAGATCTTCTATTGATTTGATAAGGGACATTATTTGAAAAAATATTCTAGTTAATACTGTAGCAGTTACCAATTTACTTTAATAAATCGAGCCGACCAATATGTCGGAATATTTTGCAAATCGTTTCAGATTGAATTCCGACACGCACATGTTTGTGACTCAGACACCTTCGCATTCAGACCTTCCGTTGTTCATCATTATGAATAATTTCTGAATAGTCAATTTCGCTAAAACACCGTCCATTTCCTCTCCTCGCTTACCTGAAGATGGGAAGGGTTCGTCTCGAAGCGTTCTACTTAGTTTAATGTATTTTTGTAACTTTTACTTAGCAACTTCCAAATTCAACTAATGATTTGCAGAATTGACTGTTCTGTTCGTCTGCAATGACACACCAAACTCCATTTTAGGTTTTTATCAACCATCACCTGGTGTTTATTTCGAAAGATGGGTAACATCAAGCTCTTATAGCATATCACAGTTCAATAGCATACCTGGCTATCCGGATTGTCCCACTTTCATATCACATTCGGACAAGTTTGAATATACAGATATATACAACTATCAAAAGCAGCATGGGCGCTTTCGAGCAACGTTTGTTTCAAGTCAAACTGGCGTCCATAAATTCTTTGCGATTCTTAATAACGCAGTTCAAATCTACATCCAGATGAATCCGAATGGACCAAAGAAGATACTTGATGTTGCCTCTTTCACTAGTGACAATTGGAGCAATAGGTATACAAAGTTTATGGGGAAAATGCCCTCTTTCTGCAGTCTTCATTATCTGGTTTTCAATATTGCGGCAACAAGTGGACACGTTTTTAAGCACACTTTAAGTACCTGTTTCTTCCGACACACATTAATGCATTGCACCTAGGATACTGGCTGAAATGTGAGCATAAATATGGAATCAGGTGCACACTAAATAACGCATTAAATTTTATAAAATTATATTCTAAAGACCTAACGATTCAGAACGCTGCTTTGCTTAGAGAACATTTTACCAATTTTTGAGTTGGAATTGCCATCTGGGTAGTTACTTCTAGCCATCTTTTGATTTTTACTTTTGACCATTGCATTTCCTACGTCAGGTAAAAATGGTGCTTTTAGTATTCTAAGAACTCTATCCATTCGGTTCGTTATGTAACGAATAGCTCTGTGATAAATTTATATGCATGTACTAGGGCTGTCAATAGGTATCATAAGCAGTTTTTGTGATGATTTTCAAATAGATTGATCGAAGTGAAAATATTTGCTACATAGCAAATGAATGCACTATACTTGTACTAGCTTTCACAAGTGATAATCTATAAGAGCAATATAGTTCACATATCATATAATTTACAATGCCTTGCCTTATATGCCATGCATCCTAAGTCTAATTCAGCCATCTTCAAAAGTACCATTGGACAATTATTGCAGAAAATATTGAGTTCAGCATGTTTTATCCCTAAGTCAGTCAATTGTTGTAGTATTTGAAACAAAGATATACTAAACTATGTACACATTTGAAAAAGTTTCCTTAAACTCCTTGTAGAAAATGGTGTGATGCCGTAAACTTGATGAAAGGATTCAGATATGAGATCACTGTCTACCATTATGGGAATGGACACTATCCTGACTTCTTCCGGCTTGGAGTCCAGTTTCCTGATAATACCGAAGTGAAGCCAATAACCAGTACCTATCTACGGAGATCAATGGGTTAGTATGATACTTCGTATCCGTCTTAAATTTATGAATCAGGTACGTGAAAGGCTAAGGCGATCTTTTGAAATTGCCTAGCCAAATATGGGACAAGTTAAGAAAAGTCTTTGTATGGAACTCTTGTTGAAATCGGTGAACAAACACATCCTCCATCATCTTCATTTCATATTGTATAAATATATATATATATATATATATATATATATATATATATATATATATATATATATATATATATATATATATATATATATATATATATATATATATATATATATATATATATATATATATATATATATATATATATATATATATAGAATTCAAAAACATACTTTCTTCTGTTGTAAACTTATCGATATATCATCTTCATCAGTACTGATAAAGATAATATTTTATTTATATACTAAGTTAGTTCGGCTTTGACTTATTATATATATATATATATATATATATATATATATATATATATATATATATATATATATATATATATATATATATATATATATATATATATATATATATATATATATATATATATATATATATATATATATATATATAGAATTCAAAAACATACTTTCTTCTGTTGTAAACTTATCGATATATCATCTTCATCAGTACTGATAAAGATAATATTTTATTTATATACTAAGTTAGTTCGGCTTTGACTTATTATATATATATATATATATATATATATATATATATATATATATATATATATATATATATATATATATATATAGACCCTCAAGAAAAAATTCCAACTTTTAAAACGTTTCGGCACAAGCCTTCATCAGTTATAACATTCCAGGTACATACAGCGCATATATAACGATAAAAACAAAGGAACAATATCTAATTAACTTACGACAATAGAACACTTTACACAATGCCATGCATCCTAAGTCTAATTCAGTCTAATTCAGTCTAATCCAGGATCCTTTCACAATGCATTGTGTAAAGTGTTCTATTGTCGTAAGTTAATTAGATATTGTTCCTTTGTTTTTATCGTTATATATGCGCTGTATGTACCTGGAATGTTATAACTGATGAAGGCTTGTGCCGAAACGTTTTAAAAGTTGGAATTTTTTCTTGAGGGTCTATTTATGTCTTTAAAAATTTCTTTATGATTGGAGCTATTTGAGTGTATATATATATATATATATATATATATATATATATATATATATATATATATATATATATATATATATATATATATATATATATATATATATATATATATATATATATAGCACGAAAAAGCGGTACCATGTTTTAACCATACTGAAAAGCTTTTTTTTCCGTCCGAAAAAAACAAAATAAAAGCTTTTCAGTATGGTTAAAACATGGTACCCGCTTTTTCGTGCTGTAGTGAAGTTCTGTAGTACCAACAGACTTTTCATATATATATATATATATATATATGTGTGTGTGTGTGTGTGTGTGTGTGTATGTGTGTGTTTGTGTTTGTGTGTGTGTGTGTGTGTGTGTGTGTGTGTGTGTGTGTGTGTGTGTGTGTGTGTGTGTGTGTGTGTGTGTGTGTGTGTGTGTGTGTGTGTGTGTGTGTGTGTGTGTGTGTGTGTGTGTGTGTGTGTGTGAAAAGTCTGTTGGTACTACAGAACTTCACTACTGAGCTGAACTACAGAACTGAAACACACAACAGCGCATAAAAACCAAATTAATACCAATTTCTTCTTCACTATGGTTGGCCCTATGATTGGCCAATTAGCACCTATACGCCATTGTTCACTTGAAGAGTCCAAGTGAGAAAATGAACTGCTTTTGTTCAGACAAGACTGGGTTTTGAGTCTTAATATAAACTGATTCCAAAACACTTAAATGAAAGGACGATCTTGCTTGCCCTATGTTCCGAAAATTATCGTCTGTATATGTTTTGGCGCATTCTGGATTTGTAATAAGACGTTGTCCTATGGCCGAATCACTTTTCATTTTAGAATTAGAGTTTTTACACATACGAGATGGCTGTTCTCTTATTTTAGAGTTTTTCGTCCTGATGCTCGTGGGTACATGTTGTTTTATTCTATCTGCTAGCCTCTGCGTAGTGCACCCTACGTACCGAATTTCACATCGGCGCGAAAATTAGTAAACTACACAACTTTTTGGAGCGGTAGGAACGCTATATCTTTTAGCAGATGGTAGCGGTTTATAACACTAGGGTCATGTTACTACGCAGAGGCTAGCAGACAGAATATATATATATATATATATATATATATATATATATATATATATATATATATATATATATATATATATATATATATATATATATATATATATATATATATATATTTATATAGCACGAAAAAGCGGTACCATGTTTTAACCATACTGAAAAGCTTTTTTTCGTCCGACACTCGTCAGAGTATGAAACGTCGGATAGCGACCGAAAGGTGAACCGAAATTTATAGCCAGATATGCGGGTACACGTGATATGATGAATAATGTGTCCAGTTAGCCATATGATTGGCCTCTTGGCACCTATTCACCATTGTTTACTAGAAGAGTCCAAGTGAGAAAATGAACTCTTTTTGTTTACACAAGACTGGGTTTTGAGTCTTTATGTAAACTGATTCCAAAACACTTAAATGAAAGGACGATCTTGCTTGCCCAATGATCCGAAAATTATCGTCTGAATATGTTTTGGCGCATTCTGGGTTTTTAATGAGATGTTGTCCTATGGCCGAATCACTTTTCATTTTAGAATTAGAGTTTTTACACATACGAGGTGGCTGTTCCCTTATTGTAGTGTTTTTCTTCCTGATACTCGTGGGTATATGTTGCTTTATTCTGTCAGCTAGTCGCTGCGTAGTGCGTCCTACGTACCGAGCTTCACATCGGCACGAAAATTCATAAACTACACAACTTTTTTGAGTGGTAGGAACGCTATCTTTTTTAGCAGATGGTAGCATGACCTTAGTATTGTAGACCACACGAGGTTTCACAGCATAGAAACAGGATGTAATGGCTTTGTTAATTTGGTTTTCAAATCTTGATGAAACATTACCAATCCAGGGCAATTTTAGGTAAACTGGGCACTTCTCAGGACCACACGGTTTTTCCGCTGCAAAGTTGGCAAGTTTTTGCTTAATACAAGAAATAAGGACATCGTCTGGATATCCATTTTCAATGAGCAGTTGTTTTACTCTATCAAGTTCTGAGCCTAATTTAGTTTTGGAGCAAATCATTAGTGCCCTGTGAACTAAGGTTTTGATAAGGCTAATTTTCCTTGATTTTGGGCTGAAGGAATTCCAACGGATGTATTGCCCTGTAAACGTTGGCTTCCTGTAAACGCTGGTGAGAAATCCAGTGCCCTCTTTTTCCACCAAAACATCTAGAAAGCTCAAGGAGTTGTTTTGCTCCTTCTCTACTGTGAAATTTAAAGCTGGATGCAGCAAGTTAAGTTTTCCATGAAAACAGTCACAATCCAGCTCGGAACTAAAGATGACGAAAGTATCGTCCACATATCTAAAGTAGACACCTGGTTTTACGGTGTTATCAAAAAGTCTACTTTCATGAAAGCCCACGAAAATGTTTGCTAAAGCCGGCCCCAGGGGGCTGCCCATTGCCACTCCATCTAATTGCTTATACATTTGGTTGTTAAAAGGAGTGGAATTTAGTTTTAACAACCAAATGTATAAGCAATTAGATGGAGTGGCAATGGGCAGCCCCCTGGGGCCGGCTTTAGCAAACATTTTCGTGGGCTTTCATGAAAGTAGACTTTTTGATAACACCGTAAAACCAGGTGTCTACTTTAGATATGTGGACGATACTTTCGTCATCTTTAGTTCCGAGCTGGATTGTGACTGTTTTCATGGAAAACTTAACTTGCTGCATCCAGCTTTAAATTTCACAGTAGAGAAGGAGCAAAACAACTCCTTGAGCTTTCTAGATGTTTTGGTGGAAAAAGAGGGCACTGGATTTCTCACCAGCGTTTACAGGAAGCCAACGTTTACAGGGCAATACATCCGTTGGAATTCCTTCAGCCCAAAATCAAGGAAAATTAGCCTTATCAAAACCTTAGTTCACAGGGCACTAATGATTTGCTCCAAAACTAAATTAGGCTCAGAACTTGATAGAGTAAAACAACTGCTCATTGAAAATGGATATCCAGACGATGTCCTTATTTCTTGTATTAAGCAAAAACTTGCCAACTTTGCAGCGGAAAAACCGTGTGGTCCTGAGAAGTGCCCAGTTTACCTAAAATTGCCCTGGATTGGTAATGTTTCATCAAGATTTGAAAACCAAATTAACAAAGCCATTACATCCTGTTTCTATGCTGTGAAACCTCGTGTGGTCTACAATACTAAGGTCATGCTACCATCTGCTAAAAAAGATAGCGTTCCTACCACTCAAAAAAGTTGTGTAGTTTATGAATTTTCGTGCCGATGTGAAGCTCGGTACGTAGGACGCACTACGCAGCGACTAGCTGACAGAATAAAGCAACATATACCCACGAGTATCAGGAAGAAAAACACTACAATAAGGGAACAGCCACCTCGTATGTGTAAAAACTCTAATTCTAAAATGAAAAGTGATTCGGCCATAGGACAACATCTCATTAAAAACCCAGAATGCGCCAAAACATATTCAGACGATAATTTTCGGATCATTGGGCAAGCAAGATCGTCCTTTCATTTAAGTGTTTTGGAATCAGTTTACATAAAGACTCAAAACCCAGTCTTGTGTAAACAAAAAGAGTTCATTTTCTCACTTGGACTCTTCTAGTAAACAATGGTGAATAGGTGCCAAGAGGCCAATCATATGGCTAACTGGACACATTATTCATCATATCACGTGTACCCGCATATCTGGCTATAAATTTCGGTTCACCTTTCGGTCGCTATCCGACGTTTCATACTCTGACGAGTGTCGGACGAAAAAAAGCTTTTCAGTATGGTTAAAACATGGTACCGCTTTTTCGTGCTGTAGTGAAGTTCTGTAGTACCAACAGACTTTTCACATATATTTATATATATATATATTTCTATGAATTAATTAATTACACTATGGCATCTGGTTCAAGCTATGAATGGCAGTAACAAATTCTTTTTACATTAGTCATGAACAAACACATGCAACAACAATGTAGTCTGTGTACCACGGTACCATCTCATTGATCCAGCGCTATCATGCACCAGTTAGCTTTGTATACCAATATGCATGTTACATTAAGGATATAATCACATATGCCCCATAGCTACTGTCGAACTTCCATACTGCACTATACATTCGCATAAGGGACTGACTCTACGCTATACCTCTGCTGAAGATGGCCAACGAAATTAAGTCTCCTTTTACTATCTGCATATGCTACTCATTGGTGGGGAAGAGTATACCATACACAGGATTTTCAATAATAACTAATACCTCCACAAAATACAGTTTGTGGATAATTAAGATAGTGTGAAATCTTTTGCAAGCAAACCACAAGGTTCTAAGAAGGTTCTAAGAAAATTGCTGCTCTATATGCCCTTCAATAATGTACTGAAGTAATGTACGTATCTAACAAGCAATCGCCTTGTTCTCTCCAAATTTGCCTTGGCATCTTGCAGTTGCCAACCTGCCTAGGACTTTGGCTATGGAAAATTTCGATTCTATTGCGGCTAGATTTTAGCACATTATGCAGCAAGCAAACTGGCTTCTAGATGTGTACGTTTGTTGCCCAACAGATTTGGGATACATGACTTACTCTCTTGTACACCGATACCTTAAACTATGGTGTCACCAACTGATAAACCTGTTTCATAAGCTGTTAGTGCTGCTTGCTCTAACTGTTCACTGTCCTTACTACAGATATCCAGAAGTCCATAAGAGGTTCCTCTTTGCCAGTATTTGTTGCGATGGTTAGTGTACTATCGTAATCTATAACAATGGATAATAGTTTCATATTTGCACTGCCTCTCAAAATTTCTTTGAGTGCATCATAGTTTAATTGAAAAATTTGCCACTTTCAGTTTGTATAGCATTGATAAATTCTTTTAAATAAATTTCTGCCGTCCTATGTTTCCTTTAATAAATTCCATTAGAAAGTATCCTTTAAACTATTAACCTTGAACTCTGATCTGCTTTATGAGATAGTTCGGTAAAGCACTTTCATATCATTTTACTTTTTTGATAGCTTCATGGCAAGAGTTTTTCTGTTTCTTCAAGATGAAGTCCTCAACAGCCCTAAACCCAAGTAAATTCTATCTCAGTGTAGCCTCAGAAAGTAAATTTGGATTTTATTATCCATCTATAAACATTTAGTAGATTATTTGTCATAGCAACTGTCAAAAATTCAGTTTACTTTTCATACACTCTCGATATATTTCCATTTTCCCTATTCCTCATAATTGGGACAAATTCAACCCATCGAACTATTGTTTTGTTGCACTCACTTCACTTATTTCTAAGAATATGAAGACCATCAACAGCAAATTGTTGTTTGCTTTCCTTGAAACAAATTTCTTCCTATCTGATCACCAGTATGGCTTTCAAGAATCCATATCTTTTTGTGACCGTCTATGCTATCCTTGTTTAGCTCTCTACTATAAATTTCTTTCAGGTAGACCAGATTTTCCATCCGATATATCGATTACAATAAGAATTGATGGCTTCCTTTCTAATAATCACTCTGTCAATGTGGTGTACCTGAGGGCTCTGCTATCCCCTTGTTCTATATTCATTCCCTTCAAAATACCTTATTTTCCTCTATATCTTCTAGACTGTACTTTTTCATTGATGATATTTGTCTAAGTAAATCTCCTCTATCTGAGTCACGTTATCTTACTTGCACAAAAGACGAAACAGGTTTTCATTTGACATAAATACCACTCAGCTTCCTACATATTTCATGAATGGTAGTGAGTTACATGTTTCAACTTCTTTCACACAACCTGGTCTTTTCTATTTTGCCCAATTTCACTTAGAAATCCCACACTCATTCCACTGCTAAGCGTGCCTCTCAAATTCTTTGGCGTCTTTCCAGAGCCCGTGGCCTTTTCTCGCCTTTCTCAGCTATTGATTACAGTGTGCCACACAATTTTGTTACTGTAACGTTTGGTACCTTTTTAATACTAAATTTTACATATGATCTTCGTTTGGCCATAATGTCACTATTTTTTGAGAAAAAGCAATATCGCGCATTTCGTATTCATAAGGCTATATTTCAGAATTTCTCTACTAAACAGAACATTTGCTACTTTGTGCATACTGCTTGCTCGTACAGGAATGTACCAGTGTTCCTTGGACTTATCATAGAGTGAGGTGCCTTGTGTAGAGATGTGGTTACGTTACTTTTTGTGGATCATGTGTTTTCTATTGTTATCTCAGGGATTTAAGCCTTGCCAATAAAAATCAGAGATCTTGGCATCCTGTTTAAGGAGTGGAATTTATTTGATCCTAGTTGTAAGACGTCTGTGTACAGAAAAAGTCATCTAACTTTTCAATTTCTACAAAGGTTTGGAAAGCAATTTGCTTTGCCACTGCTCTGATGTGTACAGTTTTTTTGGTGAATTAAGTATTCACTTAACTCCTCTGAATTGCGTTTATTTATTGACAGCTCCACCACAAGTCCTAATCACAATAGTGTTCATACAAAGTACAGGGTGGTTATGCAAAGTATTCCTGTTTCCCCTTTTTATGGGAAAGCAGAGCAGATGCAGAACAATATAACAGTTGAAAATGGCATGTAAGAAGTGAATTAACTCTTGGTACACACAATGTACGTAACAATGTTCTGGCTCAAAGAGATAAAATATTGCTTCCTTCACTGCACATAAAGCTTGGCTTTATGAAACAATTTATGATAGCATTAAGTCCACAAAGTAAAGCCTGTAAATATATCAGTCTAATGGTTCCAAACTTGTCTGAGGCTAAAGTCAAAGGTGGCATTTCATTGCGCAACAAAAGATGACAGATGTTGACATCTGAAAAGTTTGAAAACAAAATGTGAAGTTTTGCAAAAATGTATGGCAAGCTTTTCGGCTAGTAATGAAAGGGTTTTTCGGAAACAAATGTGAAAAATATAAGGAGCTGGTAGAAAATTTAATTGGATGTTATAGAAGGCAATACTGCAGAATTTCAGTTAAGCTGCATTACGTCCATTCGCACCTGGATTTCTTCAGAGAAAATTTGGGAGAAGTGAGTGAAAAGCATGGGGAATAGTTTCATCTGGATATCCTAACCATGGAGAAGCGATATCAGGGAAGATGGAATGAACCTATAACAGGCGACTACCTGAGGAGATTGACTTGAGGTGACCCAATCATGCACAAAGGAAAAGCACGTTAAAGCATTCATTTCTAGCGTAATTGTGTTTCTCAATTTCTGTAGCAGAAAGTGTGTAAAATACACCAGCCATTCTCATTTCTGGTGATTGTGTTGCATTATGAGAACATTGTTTTCAATTAATGTAGTACCCCTAAACCATATCTTTTTTGATTATTGACTAAACATGATTTTTCTTTAACTTTGATTTAATTGATGAGCTTATAAAACATTTATGAGAAAACTATTGATGCTAGGACAAAAATGAGGGGATGTTTGGAATCAGCAAACAAAATTACATATAAAAACAAAATTACATATAAAAACAATCAAAGATTAAAATAAACAAAACTTTTCTAAGATTTTCTTACACAGTGTTATGTGCAAATCTTTTCTTTTACGCAGTTCTCTCAATGTTTGGGGTAATGCTCCTGAACCATTGTTCTGTCTTCTCCACAATGTAACCTGCAATGCAATCTGTCCAATCAACAATCCAAAATTCACAAAATCTCCCCAGTCTCTCGTTCATCGTTAATTGCTTGTAGATCCTTTAATTTTTATCGATAAATTCACAGTCATACAACTTGTCTCCTTTCAAATCTACAATCACGAATCTTGATCATGTCTCTTGCTCTACTCAATCTCTCTTTCGTCCTTTCTTGGGGGTTGACTATTTGCATCAAGCCCTTTCCCCAACAGTACTCAGTCAAAGGCATGTGGTATCCTTATGAATCCAAATTTATGCTCCATATCCTCTCAAAAAAGTGCGTAAATTCTTTATGAGTGGAACTGGCAAAATGCACTTAACACCACTATGTAATCAAATTACCAGTATACAAGCTAAGTGAATTGAAAAGTTTGACAACTATCAACACAGTATCTTTGAAGCATTGTTCAAGTACCCATTCATTTAATATCTATGTAGCAGTTTCTTGAAATATCATATATACTTTTAAAGGAATCTAGTATCCATGTAGGCGCAGAAGCAAGATTTATCGAGGGCAGGGATCTAGTCCACAAAAAGGCATACTACCAATTTTGACCAAGGACAAGCTTGGACTAGCATTTTTAGATTTAGAGACGGAAGAATTTTGACTAGCTCGCTATGTTTAAGTTTCCGCAATGATAAAGTGAAGCACTACTCAAATACAATGAACTTGTTTAGAATTCTATTGGATTTCGACTAAGTAGAAAGGGGGAAACCAATGTAGAAGAAAGCTGCTCTAAATTTGCTAGTTTTACAATTGCACGAAAAAGCGAAGACATTTCTACTTCTTCCACCTATTCGCCAATTTGCCAAAATGTTTCCGATTTGTAGTGCAATAGTGCAATAGTGCAATAGCGCAGTTCTGCAGTACAAACAGACTATTCACCAATTGACTACTTGTTTGTTGTGATCTCTCTTTAACAAATAGATGGGTGGACATTCATACTGCTACTCCACGTTCATTGAATTTGAGTAAAGAAAAAGTTGTTCCTGCCAGGTCTAGATTTATCCCGCAAAAGTGATTAATTCTCATAAGTTTCCCTTACTGCTTTTCATTTATTAAAACGCTTACTTGCATGATTAAGAGCCAGCTGCTAGATTCTTGGCTCAGTTGCGTAGGGAGGAGGAAGGCTTTTGAAAGATGCTTCATCCCCTATCCTTTAAGTAATCTCCGTATTTCAGACATTTTCTCAGAGTCCCATTTATTTCCATCCCTCATTCTATTTCGGACTGAAGAGTGCAGTAGTGCAGTGAAGCAATACTTACAGTTAAACTCGGTTCGTATACAGTAACTGGAAGGTAGCATTACTACTGATCTACAACTATGCTTGTGAATAGTCTGTTGGTACCGCAAAACTTTACTATAGCACGAAATAGCGGGAACAGTTTTGAGGTATACTACTATGCTTCAAAATGTTCCCGCTCTTCTGTGCTATAGAGAACGATGATTTTCATGGCATATTTACATGCAGTGTTAGTGTTATGATAATCAAATTACCGGGTGACCAATACCTTATCTTCTTTCTAGAATATTACAAATGGAAAGGACTGCTTGCACACAAGTATGACAGTTTTCAATTCCCCAGTTCTCAGAGTCAATACACGTTGGCAAAGGCATACAGTATGAATCCAAGCTATCCAAGCAATCCCGTGTCATATTTATGCAGATCAACATTGTACGAACCTGCAAAAAGTGAATTTGATTACTATGCCTTGAAGAATATCGGGTATTTATCAGTTCCGGAAACGGGACATTACAAGTTCAAAATGTATTGCAATGAGTTATGTCAGCTTAATATGACAACATCTGGGTCAGAGACAGTCCTTGGTCATTACAACGATGCATTTGATGGAAGGTAATTAAATCATTCATTTCGCAGAACGAACGACTGTGCAGGTGAATATAATGTGACTTGAGGCAAGAAAATGGTCATCCGAGCAAACTCTTTTGCTAATAATGGCCTCCTTCTCAACAGATTGCTTGTGTACGAGAAGAAATAGATAAATTGTTGTATGTTTGATATAAATGTCCACACCTGCAACTTATGAGCAATAGTAGTTGTCAACCTTTCATGTACGACACAGTAACATCCACAAGTCAGCATAATGCGCAAATACTATGAGCAGGTTTCAAAGTTTATAACCACTTATACAATAGCAACAGCTCTCAAGAGAACTGTGGCAGTAGTTTGGGGGCATTTTTACATGTAAATATAGTATGATTTTTTATCCATTAATTGCGCTCACAGGCCATATTTATGGTGGGAAAATGTTCTTCGTTGCCTAAGCTTTGAACTGAAACTGACTTTATAGTATAACTGAGGTATTTTGACGGAAACATTTGAAAATAGCAGAAGGAGTACTGTTAAATATTTTGGCATCTATTGGTTGAAGGTGGCAAAACAAAATAGTATAGAAACACTTACTTCTGAAGAAATATTGTGAAGTTTTAGTGCATTAGAGCCAGAACTTGTTAGGCATCATGATAGTAGAAAGGTTTTGCTGAATTGGTTCACTCAGATCAGGATAACATTTTGTTAGATTGTGGGACAGCTTCTGGGGAGTGATATGTTGTAATTCCAATCGACATATCATTTTGGCAAGCTTCCATTTTCTTGGTTTATACAAGAAAATAAGCCTTACATTTGGTCTTTTTAGTAATGCCTACAATCAAACTTATCATAGAAACCAGTAATGCTCATTAGATAATCTGTAGTTTTATTGCATAATATTTGAAATTGATTTCAATAGAAAAGTATAATCTCCAACATTAGCTCACCTGAAACTGCGCCATGAACTGAAAACGTTTCACTCTAAATGGCAAGAGCTAATTTACCAAACATTCATTAAGAAGGCTAGACCTGAATGGTTTTCACCTTGAGCTGCCGGAATATCACTTTTCTGCATTCAAAAATGCTTTATTGTTTTCCGACAGGAATACATAAATATTGCTTCAAAGTTTGTTTTACCTCAAAATTTGAAAAACTGGGGAATCTTCTCCTGCCTAAGTTAAGATGGAAGAAGCCCCTATAGCGCGGCACGTTTGTTATGTAATTTTTGAGGACTAGGTCCCTGGTCGTTGTTAGCAGCCATGTTTGCAGTGTGGTGCAATACTTTTTGAAAGTAAATGTCTATTAAATTCAATTCCATTTCTGAGCCACAATAGTAGTAGATACTGTTGTATTTTTCAAGAAAGATGCTATTTAACCAAATAAAAGTATATCGATTTGGACTTAGATAATGACCAAGAATTGGCTAAGTAAGTTAAATATTTTTTGATGATTTGATTAGGAATCTACTGCTATTACATTTTGCAGCATACCTCACATTATCATGGATGCAGGTACATTATCCAACAGTACTCTGTACCCAATCAAAGTATTTTTCTGCGAAAGCTACGGTTATGATTTCATTCAGATCTCACATCAAAAGGGAACTAATTCTTTCTCCACTTCATGGACAGGAATGCTTCAAAATCTACCTACAGGTATAATGAAATATTTACTTTATTGTTCACTTGTCTCTTTGACTTCCTATGTAGAACAAATTTACGTCTAGCGCGCCTAATTTCGCAACCTTGCACCTCAGTCATAGGAAGAGCAATGATGTAGTGATTCCCACTGCTTGCTGGGAGTGTAATAAATCAAGGGGTTTTAGGGTGTCACAGGCACCACCCAACCTTTAGTAGGAGTCTTCGATAGCTTCTTGACCTGTCAGTAAAAGTTTGCATAACAATTAAAACTTGTAGGCAATCATGGTGCCTTGCCAAATTCAGTCGGTAATTTTATCTTCTAACGCCCAATAAAAAACATCCTCCGGCACGGCATTGGTGTATATCATATACTTTGCTAATAACTAACAAGCAAAGATAAATGCAGGATTAGAAAGCTAAGAAACTGTGTCTAGCATGCTCAAAGAGTGCTCTTTTTACTAGTCACACAGCTGACATTACATTTGAAGGCAGCAAAGGAAGGTGATCACTTTTCTTGAATTACATAGATACCTCCCTATGAACGATAAAGACTCTATGTACAGGATCATACTTTTCAAATCTCAGTACCGCTTTTGTTCACAAGGTTCCCTCACTTGATATAAATTATTTAATGTCTCTTAAGGGTCCATCATTTGAAAACTGAAGTTGCTTAGATTTAGATATTACCAATTCTATTAAATAACCTTTCATGTTTGGTACCAAGCATTCAGTTCTGTCATATGTGCAATGGTTATAGCATCAATGACATCTCACCCACAGTATATCGAAAAAGGAGAAAATAACCAAAGTTCGATAGCATTAAAGTATGACACATCCTCTGAAATTGGTCTCAGGAAATATAGCGTGTAAGAGAGCTGATTTTCTGTTTGATATCAGAGCAAGCTGCTTTCAACTAACATTCACATTTCAATCTATAATTAATTGAAATTTTTTAGGGCTCGACACTATGTCACTGTGGCTGGAACTCTGAAAACTAGTACTAGAGAGTACTCTCAGGAACAGCTAATGCTAGATTTGAATCCATGAACATAAGCATTGTAGAATCTTAGTACAGGGCCTATTAATAATTCCTATTTTGTAACTATATATGACCTATTTTCAAAAACAGAATATACTGATTTGGATACTTGAAATAAGCTAAATCCTCAAAACATTGTCAAGAAGTTTCCTTGAGAATATTTACTTGTGTATGATCATTACTATTTTTATCCCACAGTTGAGACTGCCAAAAGCTTACCATTACCAGTCCCTACAATGATAAATTCAACTGCCATTTCGATACAACTGCCTTCAACACCATATCTGCCTCCAAAAGACAATTGGGCATATATTGCAAACCATGAAATATTTTACCATAGAAGTGGAGTTCAAGAAGCTCCACAGAAACTGACAATAAGCGGGGCTTTACCACAGACAATTGTTGCAACTGGACTAAAGAAGTACACTGATTATGTGTTTTATGCACATTACTTTGGTACAATAAACAGTGAAGATCAAAACATCATAACCACATATTCTTCAGTTATGAAAACAGATGAAGATGGTAAGAAGGCTGCTCTTTGATTTGCTTTTAATGTGGATGTATTCTTCATTATGATCATGATCATTAATTATCATGTATCATGCTCCTTATATTAATCATTGGCATCGCAATTATGATAATACCTGCAGTTTGTTTATAGTATTTGCTTCCATACCCCACTTACAATAAATGCTTGTGAAAAGCTTGCAATGAGAACTTGAGGAAGTAATCAGAGATAATAAAGAGCCTGCACTATATGGCAAGCAATTTCAAGACTGTCACCTGTACTTACAACGTATAGAATTGCAATGTACACTTATAGAAAACTATATCATAAGGCAAGACTGTGCTAACGGGTACTCCAAGAAGCGCAATATAAAATGCCAGACAGCTGTGCCTAAATTTTGCCAGTAACACATCAAGTTTGACTTTATCGGTCGAAATGATCGGGAGTCTCGCTATTGGGAGTTGAAACAGTAATATATACTATACTGCATCTAATGTGAACAACTACTTGAAACATGTCCCATCGAGCTACCATGTGATATAATAGATCAGACTATTACACCAATTGGCTTAGTCTTATAAGATTTTCGATTTAAAAAATAAGCAGATAGACAGCATTTTGTTTTTTTCTCACAGTGCCTGAGTCTGCTCCACCAAATTTGGTTTTGGATAAGCGATCATCAACTGCAATACGAGCCAAGTGGAACACATTGGCCTCTTTATCAGATTGGAATGGTATTGCAGTGGGATATGAGGTTCAGTATAGGTTGAAGAATGCAGGAAATGGTGGCTGGACATCAGTGACGACATCAGAAAGGCAGTACACTGCAAACAGTTTATTGAAATATAGAATATACGAGTTCAAGGTTGCTGCAAGAACAAGTAAAGGAAGTGGTGTATTTAGTGCAATCAAAGAAGAAAGAACAATGGAGGACGGTATGGATTGTAGTGTTAATATGCATTCAGTTCAATTTCTGTTTCTAATGCTGGATTATCAATGGAACTTTATTGCCAATTATGAATTGATAAAATTGAAATTAGGTACAATTGAGTAGGTGCAACTGCAACTCGGCACTCGATAAGTGCCAGATAACCTGTTGTGTCCTTTCTTTTTCAACTACTTATACATTCATCAATTTGGTATTTATTATCTCTAATCTAGTTCCAACTGCTGCACCCTCCAATATCATGGCTCAGAATACAAGTTCCTCGAGTATCATTGTCTCTTGGGATGATGTCCCTATAGAACACCAGAATGGAATCATAACTGGATACAAAGTTTACTTAAGGAAAGATGGAAATAGTGGCCAATGGGCTACTGAGGATACGAGCAGTAAGCAGTGGTCAAAATCAGGACTTGAACTTTGGATATTTTATGACATAAAGATTTCTGCCAAAACGTCAATTGGAGAGGGTTCTGTGAGCGCTGTTGTGAAAGTCAGGACAGACGAAGACAGTAGGGGACACTTTAATATTCCTAATGTATTTGTCTCAAGAGAAGCAATTAAAATTTTTAGCAGCAATTGAAGCTTAGGAGTTTACAAGCATATATAACAGGAATAGTTATGCTACCCTTGATCCTAATATATTGATACTTATTCTTCGCAATGCATCCTAATATACTTTTATGATCGTTCTTTACCATCAAATTTCATAATGGATGTTTGAATTTTTTTAGATTATTTAAAGCTTTTTAGCTTAAAATATGATTGAATTTTCTCCGAGTAGCTTTATATCATTCTGTTTATGCTTCGATCTCAGATCCTTAGCATCCTTACTTCTTATGTAATGGCGGACACTTGAGGACCAGACAGGTCTGCCACCCCAAGTAATCTCAAAGACCAATGTTATTTTGAAGGTAGTTTCTAAGAGTGCTCCTCGGAGTTTTGTCCAAGACTTTCTTTGCTGGCTTGCCCCCAAGTACACATCAAGGTGTCCGGCATTGCTCTTATGGTTTAGTGCTATATTTATCAATCTCATTTTTATCTCACAAGTTCCTGGTGCACCACCTAGAGACATCTTAGCAGTTCCGCTGTCTGCAACATCCATCAACGTCACGTGGTCTGAGATAGTAGCAGAGATGCGTTATGGCGTCATTATATCCTATAAAGTAGTCTACAAGAGAACCGATGGGATTGGTGTCCATACTGAGGTGATCGTCAAGGAGAAGTTCTCAGTAATCAAAGCCTTGACTGCAAGCATAGAGTATGAGATTATAGTTGCCGGCATGACCAGCAAAGGTGTCGGTGTATTCTCTTCAAAAATAACCCTCTTAACACGTGAAGATGGTAAGACACAATCTCGTAGCGTGTTATTTTTATTCTATTAAAACTGGTTACTATTGAATGCAACTTTAACATGGAATGGAGTGCTGTGTATATTCTACTCTGCAGTGACTTGCGCCGCTATCTCTATAGACTGTTTCAAACTTCAGTGCTTTCTGCGCTACCTACTTCGCTACTATGCACACAGATGTCAGCATTATAGTGCATTCTAGGTCAACGACAAGGAACGATACCGCTGCAAAGCATTATAGAAACATTTTAGGCAATGACAACAGGACTTGGGGACACGTTTAAAGTGAATTTACAAGAAAATAAATGACCCAAACGGGACTCGAACTTGCAACACTCCACATTATCCGTCGAATGTCCTACCACTGAGCACAGGCAATGGCAAACTGTGTTTTTACTAACTATTCTACCATGACCAAACTTACACTACTTTTAAAATAGTTTTGTGCAATTCTATTCATCCTATTTTCTAGTGGCTTTCTAGATCACACAAGATATTTCTCTGCTCTGTCTGTTCAGCATTTTTATTTCCAGTTGCTACCACTTTCGTGCAAGAAAATAAAGTAGCTATTTTAATGAAAAGGGAATTGTTCCATCTGCTTGCTGTGTAATCATTAACCGACAGTTCCATTTATTACATTCACATTATTTTTCAGCTCCGGATGGTCCACCAGTTAACTTGACAGGAAACTTTACCAATGCAACAGCAATCAGAATCTATTGGGATCTTGTACCAAAAGCAAATCGAAATGGTATAATTACAGGGTATAATGTTCAGTACAGAATAAAAGACAGTAAGTCAACATGGCAGGAAAGAGCTGTTGGAGCTAATCTACTGACATTGCACGTGACAAAATTGGAGTACTATACAATTTACGAGTTCAGAATCGCAGCAGAAACGGTAATCGGTAGAGGTCCATATAGCAGCTTGACCTATGTCAGAACAGATGCATATGGTAAGAAATATTACGTAAAGCATAATGCAAACACATGACTGGTGATAATGTGACAAATACATGGGATAACAACAAGTTGCAATTCATCGTATTACGCTTACATGAATGATTGTTATACTGATATCGGGATGGATCGTTAATAAGTAGAAGATCTTTACATAAATTGGTTTACATAAATTAGTGCAGCTGTAGTGAGACATTGCAGAAGATAGAAAACGGATACAATGCATCGTAATGTGGAGAGGAATGACTAACAATGTGAAATGTAATAGAAATGAATAGATGTCTCTTTGTTATTTCTATAAGGAGTAGTCACCATATCACCAATATTCTTTATTATTTAGATTCGTATTTCACGAGCTCTTTAGATACACCTCTTGTATCGTATTCACAATAGCAAAACTAGCAACGACCTTCGAGATGTAGTGGATTGTACTCAGTTTAAGCTTTGGCTCTAACTCCACTGCAACGATTTATGTTTCAGCTCCATCAAAGCCTCCAATGAATTTAACAGGACACTTTCTAGACCACCAATCGATTAACATGACATGGTCGAGAGTACCAAAAGAGCATAGACAGGGCGTGATTGATGGTTACAAACTGTACTACAAAGATAAAACCCTACCTGACGGACCTTGGAAACATATTATTACACCAAACAGACAAGGAGATGGTGATATGTTCAACCAGACAGTCACAGAATTAAAAATATACACGCCATATGTGTTCACAATATCCGCTTTTACATATAAAGCTGAAGGTGTGTTAAGTGATAATGTTACCGTTTGGACTGATGAATTTGGTAAGTCATATGAACTTTCAATTGATTTATCGTTTCTTTCAATAGTGAGACCTCATCTATGGCATAAGCTTCAAATATTTATAAAGGTAACAAACTGTATTGTACATATCCTCAAATGGCAATGTCATAAACTTTGTTACATGTTACATACAAGATAATACAGTGCGATGTCAATGATTGTAAAAGACAACATCGATCGTAGACTTAGCAGAAAGAGAGAGAAAAACTCTTGATGCATTTGAAATATGCGATATAATGTCAGTTCACTAGCTTCCCCTTCAGCCATCAACAGAATGCCACGGAAGTATAGCTAAAAGGAATTAAACTTTTAAACATACTATATTGCTAGAAACTGCATTGAAAAAAGCTGATTGTTGATAATAGGAAAGTACAGCAATCGCACTCTTTGACCTTGAGCTGGTATTTCCGAATTTACGATGCATAACACTCAATAAACTTTGAAACTTGCAAGATTTCTCAGCATCATATGATGACTGGCATCATTCTAAATCATAATAAGAGGAATCATTTTGCACTACACTCATCTGTGCATAAACCACCAGCTAATGACCAGACCGTGAGCAGAAATAAATAGCTAGATGTGAACCAAAGCTCACATGGCGGGAGGAATAACGTGCATATTCGGCACTAAATTGGTCAAAATTCACCCAGTAGCTCTTCACTTCGATCATGAGTTCAAAGGAGAAAGCAGAATATTCATGCTTAGGCAAAGCAAGATTGTGACGTCAGGATATGTGCTTGGCAATACCTTTTTTTCACTATTCGGCCATTATTCAATGTCTGACACTCTTATCAGTACCATACGCTAGGAGCACTTTCAGTATTTTTGAAAGTGCCTTCTCATTTCTGCAACATATTGAAGAAAACAGTTGATACAAAATGGTTCTATGAATTAGACAACAATCAGGTGGCATTTTAATGTTTACTATGATAAGTTCCATGGGAAACATATGTAAGTCAAAAGATAAGAGTATATTATAGGAATGCGGTACTGTAAAGGGAAAGCCTATGAAGCTCTGTTTTTCTCCCAGAACCAAACGAAACTCCCAAAAATATATCTGGCGTTAATGCAAGCTCGACTGGTGTTATGTTAAAATGGCCAAATATGAAAGAAATTGATGGAGAAGCAAACGGACAGGTATTTAGACTCTTTTATTTCGTCACGCGGAAGACTTGCAAGATTAAGTAAGTATATTTAATTTGCAGACGAGAGAGATAAAGTTGTCTATGCTCCGTAATTTTGCTAGTAAATATTTTCGAATCATTTTCATATTATGAATCAAAAAAGTATTACGTCTTAGTTCTCTAAGTATAAATCAACCGTGACATGGATTCAAGCAAAGAAGACTTTCAACTAAACTCTAACAATTAATTTTATTTTGAAGACAAGGTGTACTTATTTGTCAAGGGGCAATATTTGTAAATTTTCATTTAGTGCATGAGGAGGTGAGGATGTATGATACTATTAGAGAAGAGCATTGCTTTGGGTTCTAGTTTTTTGAGTCCTGCTCATGTACCCGGTCTTTAACTGAAGCTTCCTTGCGAACAGTCAAGCCGGTCTTATGTAAATGAGAAATATAATCCAACCCTTCCCTAGTTTTGTGTAGTCCCATTTGTACACGCCGAACCAATTCTTGTTGAAAGCTAAATCCTAGATAACTGAGATGAGCAATTGTATTACAATGTACAAGCTCAGCATGTCTCATTACACAGAAGTTTTAGAATTTACTAAGCAACGCTTCACCCAAGATATACAAAGTTGCAAACCTGCAAGATTAATCAATCCATATTTTTTACATTTCATAAGATAAGTAACGTTTGGACTTTTTGGAATATTTGTAGGTGCTTGGTTATACCGTGAAATATAGAGTTGTAGACTGTCACGAAGACAGGCCTGAGGGATGTGATGAGAATCAGGTGTTTAACATTACAACGAATGGAACTTCGCCAGAAATAATTATACCAAACCTTAGGAAATACACAACATACAATTTTAGCATTCAAGTGTTTAACAGTAAAGGAAGAGGGGATTTCTCAACTACGATAACTATTACAACTGATGAAGATGGTAAGTTTCTTGATAAGTCCATCAAATACCCGTAAGTAAATTTATCTAAGTTGTAGTAAGCTGAATCCTATACGTGTCTGTTCTTTAACGATTGTCACCTATCAAATATTATTTGATAGGTGCAGTAATTGCGCTTCAAGGTTCCGTGTTGTATGTAATATCAACGATACGATATCCTGTCTTTCCTCTCTTTCTATCGTGTTCCCCTTGATACCAAATGATACTGCAGTATCATTTCTAGCAATCTAATTTGCAGGATCTTACGCAATAATACATTATCTTTGCTGTCAAATCTAAAACTGTATATTTCAACATTTCATTATGTCTCAACCATTATGCATTCAGGGTCGTAAAAACTGCTTAAAATGTGATACAGACTATTTAACTTTTCTTTTCATAAAGTACCAGATGAACCACCAACAAAAGTGGAAACATGGCCATCTCAATCTGATTCTATTAAAATCTTCTGGAATCCTATCCCAGAATCACATAGAAATGGCATCATTCTCGGATATAGGGTGTTTTATAAAGCAATCGATGAACCTCAGCGTCATTATGACAGAGCACCCAGATCAGTGAATCAGTATGCAATTTATGGAGCACTTCCTGGAGAGAAAATGGTAGAAGTAAACAGCAGCTTAAATTCCGTTGAAATCAAAGAACTGAAAGATTATTCCTGGTATCAAGTGAGGATTGGTGCATTCACATCAAAAGGATTGGGTACTACATTTACCATTAATGGTACCACTAAGCAAGGAAGTAAGTCATTTTGCAGCTGCCTTTTACTTAACATCAATTGCTCAAGGTTAAATTTCTGGGGCAATTGAATCGTATCCAATCAAGCTATTGATAAATTCTTTTAAGTGCGTAAATAGTGTAGTGATGTGTAATTCTGTTTCATAGTAAGAGTTCAAAAGGAATCAAAGTAGTTTCGTAGCTCTTCCGTATCTATTGACAAATTGAATGATGGCCTAGGTGGTAGACACGTATGCAACAGAATGTTATGTGCAGATCTAGTGGTAAATTAGGTTTGGCAGAAGTATCACTCATTGTTGGAAGTGATGATAATACCTTATGATCAAGATTTATGTTATCTTCCAAATTTAGCTCCAATTGAAGCACCAGTTTTGCAAGTTACTGACATGCTTGGATTTGAAGAGATTTCAGTCACGTGGAAAGAAATAAGCAAATCTGGCGCAAGAGGAGAAGTCCTTGGATATAGAATACAATACTGGTTATCAGAATTACATGAAGATCCAGTGATTCAAGAAAGAAAATATTACTTTGATGTATTGGAACCAAATAGGACAGCAGTAATTAAAGGCCTCAAGCCATTCGCTCAATATCGCATTCAAATACAAGCATTTACTGAAAGTGGATTTGGAATCTGGTCTCCAGAGTATAGCGGTGGTACGTTTTGTGGTAGTGTCATTTATTTGTTGTTAAATAATAGGAACAATCTGAGAGACAAGATACAGAATCAGGGAAGAGAGAAGTATAGAATAGTGTTTCATGCTTAGGTTTTACTGCAGGCTGACTTGCAACCATTGAGGTGATGGCCCTTATGTGGGGATCACAAAATGAAACGAGTTCTATGGCAAAAGGACGTTTAGAAGTCACTTCAAATCATTTCGAGTATGATATAACTTATGATAAAGTTTTTTCACGAATTTCTAGACTAATAGAGATTTTGGAAACATTTCACTTTTGTCATTAATTATAGTGAACATGGAAAGAACAGAATAAATGTGTTTAGTGTTGTGCTAGAAGCACTGATGAGTAAGGCTTTTTGGGATGGTGCTCTAAACTGCGCTACGCTACTGCTTGCAATAGTCACTTCATGGTTCCCTAACAGTCATGATAATTGTCTTGAACAGAGAGACTGTGCAATTGACTTTACTTAAAATGATAACTAAAGTCACTAAACTTTAGCTGGTTATATACTTTGTTACATAAAAGGATTTCTACATCTATATATTCTCATAACAAGTTACGTTGGATGAGTGCATAATCTAACTTTGAATATGGTTTGTACCTAAATGATTAAATAATGTCATGGAATGTATAATGCTGAATAGATTGGTATTTATGCATCCTTCTGCAGGTACATGTAGATGCTCTAAATCGATATCATCTGCCAGAATCATGTTGCCTCCTTTGGCCAATGGTAACGATCTTGAGATTCTGCCAGATTTATTGGACAAGGCAATTACATCGTGTTGCGGCAACTGCTCTGGGAAGCATGGTCTTACTCAAGTCAATTGGGACAGAGATGGGAGGAATTCGAGTTCCATAAAGTATAGTAAGCAGGAAGCTTTAGATGCAATCGCTTCAGGAACAAATTTGGCTCTTCCAATATTTAGAGATTCATTTGAAATGGAAGGCGATGTCGAGAAGAGTGAATATATTATGGTTCCATTGTTGGAATCAAGCTATATAGCGATTTTTGTCAGAAAGTCATCCAATAAAGAATTAGGCAACGAGGCATCATCAATTGTTACAAGTTCGCTCTGGAATCAGTACCCGTTGTATATACTGTCGGGAGTGATGACACTATTAGCTGGAATATTATTCTGGATTTTTGTGAGTGGAATTCTCTTTTTGCTATTACATAGCATGCTCTACTATGAAAGCCATTTTTCTAGATATTTTCACTACAAACGATGCTTGTACTTCAAATTTTTGTACTTGAGTTGCATGGACTTTAGACTTCAAGTTTTATGTAGGCATACTACGGGCTGCGGGTGTTGCTCACAGTATAGTAATGATGTTAAAACTTGGGTTATTTAGTCCATCTTCTCATTTCGTCTGTTTTCTAGCAGGTTATTTGCAGCTGTTCTTACAGTATTGAGACTTAGCAGTTACACTTGTTTCTTTAACTTGAACGGATGTGCTGATCAAGACGTTTTTTCACTATACTCACTATCATTTTAAGTAACTCTACTTTTGTCAACATTCTAGATCTCAATTATCTTGGAGTTATGACTCAGTAGCGATTATACGTTTAAATGTGTGTTTTCAGGAGAGACGCAAAAATAAAGCTGAATTTTCAGAGTCATTTTTTAAAGGTAGTGGCAGTGGACTATGGCTGGCATATATTACAATGACAACAGTTGGGTAAGAGCATATGCATTCTTTGCTAATATTGCAGCCAAAGCGTTAAAGAGACATATACACCCATGCTTAATACGGATGAAGCTCAAGAAAGGGCATCTCCAAACAAATTATTCTTGCTATACTGTCTTTTAAATCGTTTAAAGAATACAGCAAACCACTGTCATGCTTCTACTTCCCTACAAGCATCATTGCTCGTCTTCGTGATCTTTGATGGTTTGTGCTGGCGTTGTAATTCTCTGAGAGGGATTTGATAAACCGACATATTAATAGCATCTGACTCTATATTAGTGCTGTTTGGCGGAATCGAATCTGTACTATCATGATAAGCAGATTAATTTCCCATAGTGAAGTTCTTAAGAGAGCAACTCTTTGCAAACGGGAAGATGCTAGAAAAGCATAAGATTCAATCGAATACTATAGCTCTCCTGTGCCAATACAATGTATCTGGTTTCAAAAATGACTCTATCCATTCCTAATGATTCACTACTTGCTAGTTGATACTTAAGTGTATCATCTGAGTCACAGTATTCACATACTTATTTTTGTGAAAACAGAGAATAAGTATACTTGCTTTTAGATATTTTATGGATCTTGGTATAACAATTGTCGTATAATAGAATTTCTAGCCAACAACTGCGAGCAACATCAAGCAACCAGAATGTCAATTCAATTACTAGAAAGGGTGACAGCTTGTATTATGTGTGTGCTATATGTATTAAGTTTCCTTGTCTAACTTTGTACGATTGACTATATGCTATTTAGCATAGACAGTTATGATTTCACAGGATGCTCTGCTCTAGCATCATATCAACGATGACCAAGCTCTGTAACTTTTCAAAAGCAAACGACGGCAGTTCTTTACATCACTCTGGCCCTACAACTATAATTATGATTTTTAGATACGGTGATCTAACACCAATAACAAGACTAGGCAAGATGCATGCAATGGTGTGGATGTTGGTTGGTCTTGCTCTGACATCCATGATTATTGGAAATATCTCAAGCACATTTGGTATAAAATTTATTCTCAATCCAGATACTATCAAGGAAAGCGACAAGGTAACTAATAGCCATGTAATATGCAGCTTCACACAAAGACTCACACACACACACACACACACACACACACACACACACACACATACACACACAAACACACACACACACACACACACACACACACACATATATATATATATATATATATATATATATATATATATATATATATATATATATATATATATATATATATATATATATATATATATATATATATTTATTGTGTCCTTGAAGTGCTTTGTTTGTAGATATCGATAGATAATTATAAACATGCAGATATAATATAAATGTTCCCCTGTAATTACTTGAGAACATTTTAAACTCTGTAATCTGATAGTACATGATCCTCATCTTTTTATACTTCTAGTCACTATGGTTATTTGACGTTTTAACTCTGTTATTATTTTTCAGGTATTGACATCAGAGGAATCATTAATGAGCGTAGCTCAGCTCAGACAAGGAAAAGTAGTAATAGGTAACTGTAAGCTCTTTGAAATCTTCCTTGGATATGTAATAACTTGCCTTGAGATGGAGTTCAGTAAATCAGCTACTCTTTGTTTTCATCTATTGTTGTTTATACAATACCTCTAAGCTTACCTTCCAGCAACAGGGCTTAAGAGAGATTTATTTCCAACCTAAGATAGTAATCCTTTTTCTATGGAGAACTGATTTCAAGATCAAGGAATTTGCTTAAACTTCATGTTTCTAAATTTTAAGGTTCTGTCCTTTACGAAGTATGAAAGTAAATTAAGTAGAATTTTCAAGTGTATGCCGACTAAAAGATGTCTCTCTTATTTTCGAGAAGTACTCAGAACCAGAATGCAGAGCTACCCAGAGGCATATCGATACTTCAAGTATTATTGGGTTGCCACTAATTTTTGCCCAAATTTTTTCAACACATGTCATGTGCAACTTCATTTCAAGTCGATAAGGATTTAAGTGTAAGAAGCTTGTTTGACATCTTTCAGCTCAAAATACCTACCTTAAAGTTGTTCGTTTTACATTAGCAGTGAAAAGCTCTTTTATTGAGATATATTCAATCGAAGATAAATCAAGTTTGCCAGAATTTTCTCACTTCTTGCTAAAGAAAATTCACGAGCCCTTACATTCTTTTGCTGACAGCTTCCGATTTTCAGTCATGGATTATCAAGCATATAGTGTGTTCACTGAATAAACATCTCCCTTCATATGTCTGTTTTGTATTTGATAACCAACTGTCATTCACAGGCAATACATCTGATGGAAGATTTGTCCAGCAATCATTGCTAGCAGGCAATATAAGCAAAGTTGCATTGGATATCTACACTGCCGGTGCATTGAAAGATTACTTGAATCACCCTCAAATTATCATGAAAAGTGTGGAACCTATTACAGCATCCTACAGTGTTGCCCTCGCCGGTGAAACAAAACGAATCAGGAAGTGTATTGGTAGGATTGCTGCGGAAAACTCTAAATCAGTACTGAAGAAAGTTGAGCAGCAAACATACTTGTACAAAGTGAGCAACTAGAAACGTATTTGCAAGTGAAATATAACTGCTTATGTAATATATTGCTGTGCCAATTCCACATTTTCAAATTCCATTCAGCTTTAATAAAGAAGATTAAACCTTAATAGGCTGATAACATTGTTCGATACCCAAAGTGCTGGTGTTAAAGCTACAGGGTTCCTTGTAATATCACTCACAGGCTAAAAGCAATTTCAATAAGGAGGGCATCGTGAGAGCTGTGGTTGAAGTCTAAAGAAAAGCACCATTAGAAAGCCATAAAACCCTGGGGAAAAAGAGACATGGGAAATAAGTATTACATGCGGAAACGAGAATTGTCAAGATTAAAACTGCTATTATCTTTCCCTATGCCATTCGGCTGATTTCATATTGGATGTATAGAAAATATATATATAGGTATTGGAGAGGGAAATGTGTTTTGCATGAGAGTAGTTGGCCAGAAACTTACTTCACTGAAAGTGTGCATGAATCAGTACCCCTCTTATGCTAACATTGCGCTTGAATTGCAGTGCGTTTTCTAAAATTGTACCCCAGTGGTGATTTATATCGTTATTGTGCTTAGATATGCAGTTGATGATAATGCTTCAATTTTACTTCTCATACAGCTCGGAAGTGTCGAGGTAACAGCACTTCATCATCACATCGGCTCTAACCAGTCTGATGTCATGGGAAATTCCATTTTATATTGTGGCATTATACTGGCGGCACTTCTCGGGCTTGGAATCATTCGAGAGCTAGCAAGATTCGCTAGAGGTGACTTATCTGTTTTGTTCCGTCTCTATATAGATCAATTGCTTTTTCTATAATCATGATTCCCCAAATGTCTATGTTTTATCTAATTAAGTGCAATTGCGATGAAAGGAACACAGATTGCTCTTTTCTTGATTAAATGGATTTGGCCTATGCAAAATAAGAGTTGGTTCATTTATTGGAGGATTCTGAAACTCACAAAACTTTAGAGTAAAATTAAGATATTCTTTACCTAAATCCAATTTGAGTTCATTGCAAACTTAGTAGAGGAAAGAATAATTTCCTATCATTTCTCACGTTAAACATGCTTGTTCTTGGTAAAAATTCATTTATAATACACAACTCCCTACCAATTGTCACAGCAAAACAGAAAAGTAAAACACTTGTTAATAAACTTAGTTATAGAAACAAAGGCATAGGGGGCTCGGGGGAGCTGAGGGCTGCAGCCACCTGTTGGACAGAAGTCCAATTCATTAGGGTAACTTCTTATGAAAACAATTAATTTTCCCAAAAGCAGCTGTAGATCAATACACCTAGGCAACAACTCATTCGGGTAACAGATCAGTTATTCGGGTAAATAGCCTACAGCCTCTAAACACTTAGAGCCCACTATCCACATGATGAGGAATAGAGAAAGCAGCACCAACGCGATCAAGAAGTAAGAAACTACAGTATTGATACATTCGAGATTGATTTGAGTCTGAAAAAGTACCTTGAGTATCAATTTCTAATGTGATGAAAATAGGTTTTCGTTTATAAGTAGGAAAATAGATTATAGGAAAAGATGGCAGCAATGATGAGATAAACTGTTCGTCTAAATGATATCAATCGTTTTATCGTTCTTCATTCAGAAAGAGGAAGAGTTGAAACTGATTTAACAATCATAGAGCGCTTATCATCGGAAACTCTTGAAGATATCAATAATTTGGAGAAGAGCATCTCTCAAAAATGCGAGCAAATTCAAGAATATCATGCACAAGAAAGAATTCAATTGACCAAAATGAAAATGGGTCAACTATCAGCACTACTATACATGTATCCTGCACTAACAATGTTTGACCCCGACATAGCAAAATTGAAGAAGGATGAAGCAGAGACTTATGCAAACACAAAGAACGTCACATTCTCAAGGAGTAACTACTCTTCTGATGAAGATGATAGTGACTTTGACGGGCCTATGGACTACAAAGTAGGCAATTAACTTGGCCCCATTCGCGCACAGTAAGCAAACTTTACTTTAATAAGATAACTACCTGATTTTCTATTAATAAATTGAAATCTAGCCCTGAAAAACCCTTACTAATCACGGTACTCTCCGTATATCATGTCATGTTTACATGTATTGTAATGTCTAAAGTCTAGTGATATTAGCTGACTCCCCACCTGGCTAGTCACCCTATTAGAATGTTCAGTTCAACGAAAGCAGACGATTTCCAGTAGATAGAGGTAGGCGCTTCTAGAGTGAGCTTCGCTTGAGATCAACTTTGTGAACAACTGTAAAAACCTTAAGTATCTTTCATGGCTGTTCCTTCTCCCTTATGCCACACGACAGCTCTTTTATAATGTATTTAGAAATTATTTTATGTGAGCTATAACGTACACGTTATCTTATGAAGCTTATCTCAGGGCCTATTTATTATAGACCCTTGTTTTCGAGCTTGTTTCAACCACATTTTAATGCCCAAAGTCCCTGAATAATTCCGTAACTTCTAACTCCACATTTATTTCTATAAAGATATAATATGTGCTACTTGTCAAAATTTGATATTGTAGACAATGTAAGTTTCAGCGGAATTGAACTGGCTTCAGAGCACGTAAACAATTAAGTAACTGTTTCATTATAGAGCAATCTTGCATGATGAAACTCGACCAAGAGAGCTATGGCAATTATGATTATTTCTCATTTTCTGATTGTTCCAGAAGTCAGTAGATAAAAGGAAACTATCACCGATGTGTTTACAATTCAATAGGAATGCTGTTCGCAGCAGCAAACTCCACGACATGAGCAATTAACTCAAAATAACGGCCAATTTACAAACAATCAAAAAATAAAAACATACCTCGAGCATTGTAGTATTCTTGAGTACTTGTTAAGCGATTTTCTTGTTGTTCTCGTGGACGTTTGTACTTGTGGTTCTTGAGAAATTACCCAACCACGAACAGCTGAGCAGATGTCCCAATGTGCTCCATTTTCACAACTTGATATTTAAACGCTACCCAGCCTGGATCTACCACATAAATCTCGAGTTTCAATAGGCACATTACCATATTACAAAATTTTGTTGCGGCTGGGTGTTGCTTGTAAAATGTGAGATGTATCATAACTATCCGTCTCAGCTCATATGCCCTTCCACCTTCAAAATACTCCCTACGTCCTGAATATAGGTGCGGATGTCTAGAAAAGAACAAAATTGTGCTTACAGTAACACCTATCTGGAAGCTGCAAATACAGTATAAATCAGTTGTTATGATGGAGAGTACAATTAAATTACTGTATAATTTTGATAGGATTTTATTGATCTGGAGAGCACGTGGAAATCAAGATGTTTTTTCCTGACTATAACAGTATTACTTTGGAAATGGTATAAAAGAAATTCAGTGCATTTCTAGTCTGTTTGATAGTTACTAGCTTAGATGCTGTAAGTGTCCATTAGGAACTATCCTGGCAAGCTACTGATGTGGAATGAATAATTGCAAAAAAGTATTCGACATTTTTAGACCTTGGTACAGAAAGTGATACGCTTAGAGATGTGCAGTTTTCAATACAAGTACAATCTTTATGTGCACATAGATAACTTTACGATAATGATATTCTCTATCCTTTCATTTACAATGCATGGCTCTTATTTATCGTATACAATATATACATACATATATATATACATATAAATACACACAAGTGTGTATTTATATATATGCATATACATACATACATACATACATACAAATATACATACATACCTTAGCTGAAATTGAAGAATATATATATATATATATATATATATATATATATATATATATATATATATATATATATATATATATATATATATATATATATATATATATATATATATATATATATATATATATATATATATATATATATATATATATATATATATATATATACTCAAATTGCTCCAATCATAAAGAAATTTTTAAAGACATAAATAGACCCTCAAGAAAAAATTCCAACTCTTAAATTGAAGAATCTTTATATAAACATACATATATATATATATATATATATTTATATATATATATATATATATATATATATATATATATATATATATATATATATATATATATATATATATATATATATATATATATGTATGTATGTATGTTTATATAAAGATTCTTCAATTTCAGCTAAGGTTGCTAGAGCTAACATTGATAAGTATTACGCCACGAGTGGGCTACCACAACTGGAAAATATATTTTGGCCCCAGTGTTGATTCAAGCTCACAATGTTTAGATCCGAAGACTCAGGACTGTGCTAATCAATTGCGCATCCTGGCACAAAATAATAGCGGTGGAATCTTAAGGTCATTCCACTGTGAGTCTCTCAACGCATCTAGGACCTTCTCTACGTCTCGGAATATAATGCCTTCCTCAGAGCCAAGAGTACTACTGTCTCTTCAACTTCTGCCAAGGAGGCTAAGACATGATACATATAGATATATAATGCTCAATAGTTCCAAACTATAACATGCTTACAAAGAGTATAGGACTCAATGAAAGCATTTTCGCTGCATAAGCCAGCATGTGCCGAAGCCTCTTACGAAAGTGTTTTTTCTAGGAGTAATCTCTACATTCATAGTTTTGCTCTTTTTGCAAGAGAATTTTCATAACTACAGTAACCACTACGTATTAAGACTCATATTGTCATTTTTACAACTCAAACTGTGAAGAATCTTATTATTAATCAAAGCACTGCTTTTAGGCCCTTATATAGCTTTCTATATGAAAAATGAGCGCTGTATTCAAAGAAAGTAGAACTTGCTGTAGACTAATTAAGGAAGCCTGCAGAATGATACCCTACAACTTCAAACGCTGCCGTGAAGGAATGAATGTACTCACTAGTAATAAGTATTTGCTCCTGACAATCAATTGTTCATTAAATGTGAATCGGTGCTTGATGGTTGCTAAGGTACAGCGATTGAAAGTGAACACCAGTTTGGAAAATTACTAGGAGTTGTAATTGGCAACTCAAATTTATAAACTGGGGATGCGTCGATGCTGAGCATTACAAGTTACTTACTAGAGTCAGGTAAATAGCTTACAATCAGTCTTATTAACAATAAAACTTAAATTCGCTTATCATATTTATCATTTTATAGACGACATTGCTTTTACTTGTTTCAAATACATTAGCGAAATCCAAACTTTTGATATTGAACGTGAGACAATTAAGCATTGATTTAGAATAGTAACTATGGTCTGTAAAGTACTATGCAGTAAAACCCATATAAAAGAGAACTTCAACTTTTCTGGACTCTTGCTCTAAAATCTCATGATTTTGAGCACTAAAAATTTCCTAACGTATTCTAAAAGATTTTTAAATTCTTATCAGCAAGGTGGCAAATTTTACTTTCTTTTAGTAATGAATCCAGGAAATTTCCTGCAACATAGTAAGACCATTTATCAATGCTGACTGAGAAGGAAAAATATTTTTTAAGAACAATCAGCCTATATTATTTATCAATATTTTCTTGTCAGAATCTTTTTAGATTAGGCCCCAAAACAGGAGTTTCTTTAAGCGGGTTTTAGTATAGTATTTTAGAGTCAAATCATTATCTGAAAGCTTTCATAAGATAGATATAGGTAGATATACTAGGTATTATCGATAAGAATTTATTGATTTCAGACAAGGAAAGGATCCAGCCCATTGGCGACTACTTCGGTGTGATAAACAGATTTCATTAATGTCCTTGCTGGACATAGAAGGCTTTATAAAGTGTCAAAGTGCTGGATTTTCCTAAAAAGACGGAAGAAGATGCTACGAAATTTGTGCTTTCTTTTGTACTTCTATGCAATACAAGTGCTCTGCAGTGCTTCCTTGCCTTCAAGTAAGTGAGAGAAATTGAATATTCCCTTTTTGTCAATGCAACACGCCTCAATCTTCTAGTTGGAATGTCAAAGGGAAGAGATCGGGAAGATATGCCACGCAAGCTTTTATATCATTATGCTCCATTAGCAGTTCAGATGTAGACTTGCAATCTACACTCTTTTCTTCATAGGAACCAGAAATTGTCTTATTTGTTATTGCAAAATAGCTCGAAAAAGCAGAAATATTCTTTAGGCATACTGAACGCTTTTATCGTCCGACACTCGTCATTGCATAAAATGTCGGATAACGGCGGGATGGAGAACCAAAATATATAGCCAGATGTCCTATGATTTCCCAACGGGCATCTATTCACAACTATTTGCTATTGTTTACTTGAAGAGTCCAAGTAAGAAAATCAACTCATTTTGTTTACTAAGGACTGGGTGTCGATTCTTTAAGTAAACTGATTCCGCAGTACTTAAATTATGGACTTACTATTCCTTTTAAAACTCTCTGTTTGGGATTCTTTGATTTCTTTTGGTAGAGTCTGCCATAATTTTTGACCAACAAATGAATTCAATGAATTTTTAATGAATTCTTTACTAGTATTACTGAATTTAATGTATTGTGACCTTAGCTTTACGATACATCTATGTATTCAGCTAATTAAATATTGCATAGTCTCAAATTACTTAACGGCGTAGAATTTCAACGAATGATCTGCATGATTGACTGTTCTTCTGCAATGAAACAGCAAGTTCAATTTCAGGTTTCTATGCGCCATCACCTGGTGTTTATTTCGAAAGATGGGTAACAACAAGCTCCTATAGCATGTCAGAATTCAATAAAATATCTAACTTTCCCGATTGTCCTGATTTCATATCACATTGGGACAAGTTTGAATATACAGATTGCTACAAAGATCAAAAGCAGTATGGACGCTTCCGAGCATCGTTTGTCTCAAGTCAAACGGGTACCCACAAATTCTTTGCAGTTCTCAATGACGCAGTTCAAATCTACATTGAGATGAACCCAACGGGAGAAAGAAAGATACTTGATGCTGGATCTGCCACTATTGACGATTGGGGTAGTAGGTATGCAAAGTTTGTAAAAAGAATTGCCCTCTTTCTTCAGTTCTTCATTTGCCAGGTTTTCAATATTGCAGGAACAAGTGGAAACATTTTTAAATACAGTTTATATACAGCAGCCGTTTCGTCCGATACCCATTACTACATTGCGGCTAGGGAATTTGCTGAAAAATGATCAAAATTTACACCCAACTGCACACAAAGTATCAACTATAAACTCATTTCCTAAAAGACTGTTTTCTGCAGACGACTTTTAATGAGTTTTAGTTGCCATTTGGGTAGTTAATTTTAGTCACCTTCTGATTGTTATCCAGAGTTTCCTACGTCAGGTGAAAAAGATGCTTTCATTTATCAAAAACTCATTCCACATTTGTTTTTAAATGATGAAATAATACCGTAGCAAGTCCAAATTCATGTGGTAGGCTTTTATTAACGAAGATAGGCAGTATTTATGGTACTGTTGAAATAAATTCATTAAACTGAAAGTCTTGCTACAAACAAATGAGGAATTATACTTTCGTTAGCATTCCCAAGTGATAATCTGAAAAGCTATTTGAAATTCTGATATTTTTTACAGTGTAGAGCCAAATATTCTATTCCTTTTAAGCCTGGTTTCCATATAATCGCTGGGGATCGCTGAGAATCGCTGAGGATCGCTGGTGTTTATGATCGCTGAGGATCTTTTGCGATCGTTTAGGATCGTTGAGGGTCGCTGAGGATCGTTAGTTTTTCTGACAGCGTTTTGGCGCGCATTAGTGTGAATCTTTTGCTATTGCAATGGCGCGAATTAATGATGAACAATTTATACTGCAAGCAAGTTTCTTCGTGCTACTTTCTCTAAAGAAGGAAGCAGAGCAATGTAAACGAAGAAAGCATCGATTTTGGGTTCGAAGCATATTTCAGAAAAGGAAGGAACATGATGTGTTCAGTGCACTCGTGCAGGAGCTGCGGTTGAGCGACCGTGAATACTTTTTTAAGCAAACGTGCCTATATGAAAGTTATCAATCTAATGAGAAATAGAGAGAAATCAACTGTGTCATGGGATATTTGGATCACTGAGGATCGTTCACGATCGCTGTTGTGTTTCCATTAATTTTTCAGGGTCGTTCACGATCTTTATGGATCGTTCACGATCGCTGGAATAGAACTCACTTCTATTCCAGCGATCCCCAGCGATCCGATCTTTCACGATCGCTGAGGATCGCTGGACTTTTTAAATGCTGTTTCCACATGATCGTTGACAATCGCTAAAGAACTTCAGCGATCCTCAGCGATCCTCAGCGATCCTCAGCGATCCTCAGCGATCCTCAGCGATCCTCAGCGATCCTCAGCGATCCTCAGCGATCCTCAGCGATCCTCAGCGATCCTCAGCGATCATATGGAAACCAGGCTTTATGTATAATTAGCCATCATCAAAAGGAGCACATTGGATAATTATTGAAGTGGAAATTGAGCGTCCACATTCCAGTATAGAATGTTATCTCTATACCAATGAACTACGAAAGCATTCTAAAATAAAGTTTGATAAACTTTTTTACAAAAGAAGTGCACCTTGCATTTTGTACATATTTGAAAAGCGTTTCCTTAAACTCCTTGTAGAAAATGGTGTGATGCAGTAACCTTGATCAAAGGATTCAGATATGACATCACTGTCTACCATTATGGGAATGGAGAATGTCCAGATTTCTTCAGGCTTGGAGTCCAGTTTCCTGATAATACCGAAGTGAAGCCAATAACCAGTACCTATCTACGGAGATCAATGGGTTAGTAAAATACTTTGTATCAGGATTACATTAATGAATTAGAAGCATTTAGTACTTGGGTAATGGAATACGGAGGTGTGGATGATGGAGATGGAGATGTGTTGAAAATGGATTTTTGTGGAATCAATGTTGATATTAATCTTCTTCTTCTTCTTCAGATACCATGCCTGTTACAGGCATCGGCGGTCATTCGTCTCCAGTCCTCCTGTCTGTCAGCTGTTCTAAGAAACTCCCTCATACTCATGGCTCCCATTTTTGTTCAAATGTTCAAGGTCTGATGATACATCAGTCTCTGTAAACCACGTTACCTTTTCCCTGGATTCTTCTCATCAATACCTTTCTTTATCTTTATTCCGACACACGTGGCCTAGAAAAGTCATCTGTATCCTTCGTATATACTGCAAAATTTATCTCTGCATGCCAGTCTTTTTAAACACCTCTTCGCTTTTTGATCCTAAGCATCCATGAAATTTTCAACATTCTACGCAAAAACCGCATCCCTACTGCCACCATATATTCTCAATCTCATTGCTTATTGTACAGCTTTCACATCCGTATAACAGGACTAGCCTTACATTTGTTTTCAAAATTCTAAACTTGGTTGTTATTGACATGTTTCTATTTTAAATTAGTGTTAGGGTGAGCAAACACAGATTCCATAATATCTATTAAATTTTATACACCAATCTGCATGTTACATCGTGATGTCTCTCTTATTCATGTAAGAGACCGACTCAACACTTTACTTTTGCTGTTTCCAACAATTAACTTAGATCGGCAATTAGCCTTAAAATTTCTTTCTATAATCTTCATATGCCACTAATTTGCTGGAAACAGTATGCCATGCACAGGGCTTTTACAAATAGCCAATGATCTTTCAAAATACAGATTTTGGACATTTACAATAATGTGAAACTTTCTGCAAGCAAACCACAAAATCCTTAGAGAATTGTTACTCCGCAGTTCTTCCATTGATGTAATGAGGTAAGGTTCACATCTAATAGGCAAGCACGTCTCTCAAAGTAGAATCTTGCAACTTACGGTTGTTTACTTTCCTAAGGCTTAGGTTATAGAAAATTTAGAATATATTGCTTCTAAATCCTATCACATTGTGCAGCAAGTAAACGGGGTTCCTAATGGTTACGTATATTGTCTACCAGAAATTGAATAGCGTATTTACTCAATTGTACATTGACACCTTTCACTGTTTTGTCTCTAACTAATGAATTTGTTTCATAAACTGTTTGTGATACTGGTTCTAACTACCCACTATCCTTACTACAATCAAATAAAAAAACAGATTCTTCCTCGCTGGTATTTCTTGCGATTATTGGTGTACTCTTCGAATCTATGCCAAAGGGGATAATAGTTCTACATTTACACTGCCTTCTCTAATTTCTTGGACTGCAAAAACAATATGAGAAAGAACTTCCAATTTTCCCATGTCCATTTTGTGTAGCATTGGTAAATTCCTTTACAATTGCTATTAACAGAATTCTGTACAAGACCAATTCATCCAATCATTTATAGGTCTTGACCTCCTTATTTTTAAAGCCTTCTAATTCAACAGGATAGACTTAGCCTTAACTCCCAGTAGTCTTCCATTCCTTTAGTTGTTAGTTTCCTTCACCCTCTATTAATTTTTCAGTTCCTTTCATCGATCTTTCTTCCAATTTTTTGCCACTTCATATTATTCCGCAAGTTTCCCTTGATCTTTCTCCCCGGTTGTCTATCATATATGTACCCACGTTCACTAGCATTTCAGTTAATTTGATATTCCCTTTTGTGTCCAGTCTATATAAGACCCTACTTTCCTTATTCTCATCTCATACTGATGGCGTCTCATGTTCGAGTTGAAACGTCTATATTGAAAATGTCACTAGTTTAAGTCAAACATCGATTATGTCACTAACACCTCTAATGACAAAGAAATGTCTCTGTTACTCAGGTGCGGATCCAGAGTAAATTTTGACATTCGCAAAATCCTCACTGTTAGAAAGATCACGCCCATATGACCACGCCCTAAATTTTATCCCATTAAAAATTCAACAACTCAAAATTTTTGCTATATACTGTATTTTACTTTAATCTCTCAAAATAAACTTGAATTGTCAAGATAAACTAGCTCTGCTAGTATGATTTAGATAGGCTTTTAACTCATAATAAGTCAATACACAAAAAACCATACCTTCAAACAAAAGGTGAAACCAAATTGATGATGGAATTTTTCAATTCACAATGTAGTTTAAATAATACATTGTTTTCCTGCCATACAAGTCCAGCCACACATATCAAAGTTATCAATGTATCAAAAGTGTACATAAATGGAAAAAGTAACTTAGGCCACTGAGGCCAATGAATAAAAACTACTAAGTGCCTGCCTACAACCCACTTGAGCTATGAAATCTCATGCTTTGGATATACTGACCATCATGGTTTGAGCACACAAGATCTGGCAAGTAGAGGCAAAAGAAATGTAAATTGCCAATGGATTACTTTATACTCATGTGCCTTTTCAAGATTTGGTGCCTGGATTGATATTTCTATCTAGCTGTTCTTCTCTATTATAGCAAAGCCTCTATAAGTACTTACATGTAATTATCCACTTTCAGCAATATGTCATTCTATTCTTCAAAGATTCAGAAGAAATCTCACTTTCGCAGTTCAATAATTTCATGAAATCATGTAATGATTCTACATATAGCCTTATTTATCAATTTGGGTGTCTGCTCTACTGTTAATCAGAATATATTGACATAGAGGACAAAAGACACAAGGAAACTGTCCACAGTGTTCAGAATTTGACAATGAGAGAATTTTGACACCCAATTGAACAAACACATGTGCATGTCTCCACCCATTCAGCAAATTGGCAAATCAACCTTGCAGCTGGGCATGACTTTTAGTTACCCATGCTTCAGATAAACTCAACATCTATCCCAATATTTCAGCATATAATCCATCTTCAATGTAATTTTGTTCATTTGACTCAACATACCTATCAAAGTTTAGGCAACAACTTCTAGTAAATTCTTAACTACTTTATAACATATTTTATAAATAAAACATAAGTAATAGACATCTTGCAGAATCAACAGGAATCTTCACCTTTTGCTACCAATAGCACCCATGCACCTAGGCCCTCAGTTGATCATGCAATACCTGCTTCCTGGAAAACTTCAAGAGGTTGCTAATCTTACCTCAGTTCTCCATACACAATGATGATAGTTAAGCATCTATCAAAATCTCTATGATAACCAGTATTTCTTCATTTATACATATCTCTCGTATAACTATTAGCTAATTTACTTGTCAGGTAGGCTCGATCTAACTCGCATGCATTGCCATTGTATCACGAGTATATGGTGTTCCTATGGCCCATTCCTTGGGGTACCAGTGCCAGTGAGCCAGCCCACGCCTCATTCGTCTCAACATTCGCAACTCGCAACGTCCTTAATTATAACTTATGGGCTATCTAACATCGTTTAAAGCAACTGCATATTGGAGGCATATTAAGCTGTGAGGCCGCATACCCTCTATTACAATCCAGGCGACCAAGATTCGGAAGAAGCTTCTTCCCCATACAAAACCAATAGGCTTTTTGAGGTTGGCGTTGCGGAGTATATTAGCAAAATGTGAAGGAACTTCGCAAATTGCTTGGTAACTGACACGTAAACATTCGCAACTGCCTAGATACCGATAAAAGCTTGTCTAATTTTAGAAAGCGAAACTGCTTCGCAGAGGCAAACACATAAGAAACTATTTACGTAAAATAACTAGCAAAATCACGGATTGAGGAGCCATAATAGGACTATCGTTGCAATAAGTTTTACTTATTCTATCAATTTTCTTATCAATTGTCATTTTCTTGTATGAAAAAAGTTTTCTGAAAATCTGACATTCGCATCTGCGAATGTTGCGAATGTCTGGATCCGCCACTGCTGTTTCTTGTCGCAGATCTGCTTCTAAAGTTCGTCCTCAAGCTATGGTTCCCTAAAGCCAAATCAATTCTTTTGCAAAGTTATGAGATTTCATATGAAATACTTATCTAGCACTTTTTTGTCTCTTTCTATAGTTTGGTAGTGTTCTTTTAAACCATTTTACTTCTGTTTGCTATCTTCATCACAGAGTATTTCTGCTTCTTTGAGATACTATCTGGTACATAAATCGCTGCAATCGCTTTTCGAACTTCCGTAGACAAAAGAGTTTAAGTCGAAATCTAGTACTAGGCAGTGTAATATGGCTTTATTATAAATCATTCCTTGTAGTATATTATCTGCCATACCTCTTTCAACAAAAGTAAAGTGGTTCTGTTCCTCTACATTCTTGGTATACTTCAGTTTTCCTGAAAACTTGCTAAAATTTTCCCTATCCCCTGAAATGGGGATAAATCTAGCCCACCAATCTTTTGCCCTATTGGAATCATTTCACTTGCCTCTAAGACTATGGAGACCATCATTACCAAACAGTTGCTTTCTATACTTCAAACAAATAAGTTATTTTCTGATCACCAGTCTTTCGACAAGCCAGATATACTAGTGACCGTATAGCTTATGCTGTCCATGTTCGGTTCTCTGCTCTAGAATCCTATGGTTAGACCAGAGTGACCTCTTTAGATATTCCTAAGGTCAATAACTGCATCTGGTACAGCGTTCTTCTCGTTAAACTACCAATGTATGGTATCCACCATACCTTCTTGAAATAGATTGGTAGCAGAGGCGTAGCCAGCGGTCGTGCTGGTCGTGCTGAGCACGACTAAACGTTGTATGTAAAATAATTTCGAGTTTCATTTTAATAATAATCTGTAAAACCAGCTTTCTGAAAAGACGTTACTTGAGAGATAGCATCTCTTGTATCCCTGTCTCTGGTCGTGCTCATAACCGAGAGAACAAAGGAACGTTGGAGAAAATATCTCTCATATCCCTGTATCTAGTCGTGCTCTAAATTTAGAGCACGACCAAACAGAGGGTTTCCAAACTAACAGCCATCCTGTTGACACTACTTCAGTACTACATTTGACCGTCTATATCACTGGACACTCTGTGGTTGGTCGTGCTGAAAATTCAGAGCACGACCTAGTTATTTTGGCCCTTATAATATGTGCAGTACATTAGTAGCCGTAGCGGGTTTTGATTGGCTTATGTGTTTCAATTTGTAACTAGTTGAAACCTTTGGTCGTGCTCTTTGGCAATAGCACGACTGCACTCAAAGGTATCGTGATTCAGGATAAAGATGCTTAATTCGTCGATTAATTATGGAACCCTACCAGCAATAGATCAGAGAATCGCGAATTTGGAAGACATCGTCTCTTGTCGAGTAGTCAAACCGTTGTTTTCAACACATTTAACTGAGAAGATGATAAGTTTCTAAGAAGACTGGCCTAGGCCGAAGTTGGTAATGACAATTAAAGACAGAGTATTATCAGATTACTGGTACGATCGAGAAGAATGGCTAAAGTGCAGTGAAGGTAGGAGCTTTGTTGGCCTTGTTTTCTTCTTTGCCCTGGGTGTTTGATTAAGCCATGGTTGTACCAAGTGCCTCTGTTCCAAGGACCCTTTCTTGCTTGAACTCAGACATTTGTTGAGGAGTAAAATGTTCCAAGAACTCTTAGGCTCTTTTTGCAGTATTTCAGTACATAAAGATATTTATAAAATTTTGCTAAGAAACCAAGAATACTTAACTTTCTCCACAAAGAACTTATCATTGGCAAAGCTGGAAAAGGCCATTCCGAATAAGAGATAAATTTCCATCATATAGCCAAGTATAGCTAAGTTACTATTTTGTCATTGGATAGCAAAAATAGATATTGCATCCAACTTGGTCATATTCCTTCTAGGGTATGTCTGAGTTAAGATGTGAAGAGTGATGAGTAGCACAGCAATGTGCTATGCAATCAAGATTGGCTCCTACCTATCAAGTCAAGAAATACTGAAAGTGAAAAGGACTAGACCCATGCCATCTCAAGGACACCTGCCATTCATAGAAAGCTGTTGGAGTTGCCAGAGCCCTTCTTATGTTCAAATACATTGCTTCAGAGAAGGATTTGGTCAGCTGCAAGTGGCACTTGCAGATATATATATATATATATATATATATATATATATATATATATATATATATATATATATATATATATATATATATATATATATATATATATATATATATATATATATATATATATATATATATATATATATATATATATATATACTTTGCTCTTTGTCCAGTTGTTATTTAGAAGAGAGTAGGAACTGCATGAAGCTCTGCAGTTTCCCTTTCTGCCTGCTACTGATTAACTGCCTCAGTGCTAGATGATTTCCTTCTAGATGACAAATAATGGAAAACTTGAGCAAAGAATGAACCCATAATTTAGTATTTTACAGCTTGCCTCAATCACAGTTATGTGGTAGTGGACAGCTGTAATGTGCCTTAGGCAGCAAGTGATGTTTGAAAAGTAAATGGTTTTAAGTCAGTTGCTTCACTGATTAAGAACTTGTTGAAAGAGTGGAAGTTTTTATGTTGTTCATTCGCTACACTTATGTGATCTGTAAGAGAAGTGTATTAAGTGGATGCATTTTGTCATATGTTTAAGTATAAAAATTAGCCCACTGTATCTATAGCCTCTTAAACCCATGATCTGAAATCACTAAGTGGCATGTCTGTATTGTTCATTGCAGCAAGTCTGTATGCAGAAATTGTGCCACAGGGGACACTAGGGGGCATATCCTTTCAGTAGTCTCCTTCATAACTTTTGTATGTTGTCTGAATTTGAGGAGAATTCTTTTTCTTTTTTAGCTATGTCGCTTTTTCTCACCCTTTATTTGCATAGTTTAGTGTAGGAGCATGACCCAAAAAAGCTTCATATACAAAAACCACGCCCAGATGAGTGGCTGGCCCGCCCATGCCTGTATATATCGCTGATAGCACGACCAACCAATTACGGCTGGCTACGCCACTGATTGGTAGCTGTCTCTTTGACGGTTCGATTGCAATTAGGGTTGATGGAAGCCACTCTAGTTTCATACGATCAACGCTGGTGTACCTCAGGACTCTGGTATCTCCCCTGTACTATATGTGACATAGTAATAAGTAGTCTACTGAAATCTACATCTTCTAGTAGTTACTCTATCACTGCTGAGATTCACCTTAGTTAATCTTTTTATCTGATTCACAACACAATGCTTACACTAACCCCCACCCCCCTCCCCTATTGGAGCACTACAGCTTCACTTCCTACCAATGACTTGACAACTATATAGAAGTGGGACGATGGGAGCTTTGTGCTTTTCAATCAAGGGAAGACAGCTCCGGTTGCCATTTCACGCAAACATCACCCAAGATTTCCGCCTGTGCTCAAAATGATATTGGGCTCCACATTTCAAGTTCTTTCACAAAGCATGCTATTGGCCTCAAGTCTTTTCCTCGATATTGCTTATTGAAAAGGCATGGAAAATTCCTTATGAATTCACATATATCCTCCATATCCTCATTAAGGTGAAACAAGGAACTGGGTAAATTCCTTAGTGCTGGAACAGAAAAAGTGCACTCAACAGGGCCGGTGGCACTCAAACTGATATGCTTAACGAATTAAAAATCTGTTACTTATATAATACAGTGCTAAGAGACGTCAAGTATCCTTTGTTAAAATATCTGTGTAGTGCCATCTTGAAACACTATCTAAGATATTTCTTCTTAAAGTATCTCTTATGGAGCGTACCAGGAATTTTCAAAGGTAGGAGTCTAATCCTCAAAAATGGCGTAATAAAACTTTCTGAAAGAGGAATATCTCGGACTAAGAATTTTTCAGATTTAGAAACGGAAAAATTTTAATGAGTTTAATACTTTCTTGTTTCTAGGATGATTAAATCAAGATTTACTAAAGGTCTGCTCACAAGTAATATAATGAACTGTTTCAAATCTTCCAAGAAAGAGGCCACTTTCTTCTAGTAAAAGAAAAGGATGGGATTCTAGATCCCCATAATTCCCCTGTAGTGTCACCTCTGCATGTAATAGGATACGTTATCTTGCAGCATATAGTATCTTGTAGTATGAAGCATAATTTTGCTAAGAACAGCATCGTGGTAATAATTATTTCATTATTTTACTATGCTTGTGATTCCCTCCGGTGACCATTAGCCTTGATTGACCTTTGTCTTATTGAATACGCTTGATATAGTACTGAACCAGTCCAGAAGAAAACTGCTGCGAATTTGCTATTTTCGCTATTCAAGAAAATGTGGGAACTTTTTGTGTGTTTCCGCTAATTCGGCAAAATGTTCCCGCTTTTTCGTGCAAACGTAGAATTCTGTAGTGCCAACAGACGACCCACCAGGCTGCTTCTTGCTTGTAATGACTTTTCAATTTAGCAAAATGTATACAAAGACATTCCTTTTGCAACCCAGTTACGGTTAGTTGATATTGTGAGGCCCTCTGCGGAGTTCTCAAGGGACTGGGTACAAGGAAACGAGGAGAGAGAAGAGAGAAGAGAGAGGTGGAGAACAAAATAAGAAGTAGTAGGACAGTTATAGGGAAAATACTGTTATATATTAAAACAGGACATTGTTCTTCGAGTAAAGAGTTGTTTTTTTTGGTTTATTGTGGATAACGGAGTGGATTCAAAATTATCAAAGTGTCGTGTGTTTTCTCTTTGAGATACTACGAGGATTATTCGCATGTGTATGTTGTGTCGTTGTTGCATATGCCTAACAATATTAATCAAAAGAGGAAACTGTTGACTACAGTGGTCTCTCAAAAATGGTCAGACATGCCCCTTACTATGTCTATTTCTTGAAAGATTTGCTTACATGAATAACAGCCAGTTTCCACATCCTCCCCTAACTACATAAGAAAAAATTGAAGCAGAATACCCACGGTAAAAACACTAGGTATGTACAACTGGAAATAGGCCTTGGAATTATTGTTCAACTTCCCATCGTTTCTTGTAAGCCCCCAGGTAATTTACTTTCCGACTTTTCTCAGATCCCGTTTTATTACCAACCCCCTTCTTTTTCTGATTAAAAAGTAGCATTACTGATAGTGTTAATTTGCAGTGAATTGTAATCCCATTTTAACGAGTCTAGTATACAGGGGCTGGAAGGTGACTTTATCACTTGTATACAACTATGATTGTCAATACCAGAGGCACCTACATATTTTTATTGCTGTAAAAACAAACTTTCACTGTGATTAATACCCTATCTTTTTCTAGAATATTACAAATGGAAAGGACTGCTGGCACACAAATACAACAACTTCCAGTTTCCCACTTATCAAAGTCAATATACATTGGCAAAGGCATACAGTATGAATCCAAGCTATCCAAGCAATCCCGTGTCATATTTATGCAGATCAACATTGTACGAACCAAAAAAAGAGGAATTTGATTACTATGCATTGAAGAATATCGGGTATTTAACAGTTCCGGAAACGGGACATTACAAGTTCAGCATGCGTTGCAATGAGATATGTCAGCTTAACATGACAAAATCTGGGTCAGAGACAGTCCTTGGTGCTTACAACGATGCTCCTGTTCATGGAAGGTAATTACTTTATTCATTTCGCAAAATGAATCATTGTACAGGTCAGTATAATGTAACTTAAGGAAAGAAGAAGATTAGCAGAGCTACCTCTTTTGCAAATTATAGCCGTCGTCTCAGCAGATTGCTTGTGGACGAGAAGAAGTAGATCAATTCTTCTATCTTTGACATAAATATCTACACATGCAACTTTTGAGCAATAATAGTTAGCAACACTTGTTGTACGAAAGATTAACCTCCAAAAATGAGCATTACTATAATACTCAATACTATAATACTACTTAAATACTATCGGCATATTTCAACGTTCATAATTATTTATACTATGGCAACAGCTCTCAAGAGAATTGTGACAACACTTTGGGAGTATTCTTTATGTAAATATAAATATATTCAAATATACATGCAAAAATATAAAATATATATTTACGCATATATATATATATATATATATATATATATATATATATATATATATATATATATATATATATATATATATATATATATATATATATATATATATATATATATATATATATCTATATATATATATATATATATATGTATGTATGTATATATATGTACACACTTATGCTTGGAAAGGATTGCACCGCACTGCTAAAAACGGCGGCAAACAGTGTACAACGGCCTGCCATTGACTATTTTAGTAACATGATTTTAGCAGTTCATGATGTTCACTCGCCGTATGATGAAAATATTTACTTCGTTTCCTCAGCTTTGAAGTGAAACTAACTTTTATAGTATAACTGAGGATTTTGAAAGAAACATTCGAAATTGAACTAAGGAAGGCAGTTCAATGCTTGGGCATTTATTACTCGAAAATGTCATAACAAGATAGTGTAGAAGTACTCACGTCCTAAAGAAAGATTGTGGTGCTTTAGAGGTTTAGAGCCAGAAGTTATGAGGCCTCATGACAGTAGAAAGATTTTTGCTGGACTGGTTTGCCCTCATCAGAATAACATATAATATAATTGTAGGTTGTTGGACAGCTTAAGTTGAGTGATTTATTGTAGTTCTAATGAGCGTGTCATTTGGTAAGGTCCCATTTTCCTGGTTTCTACAAGAAAATACGCCTTACGCCTGGTTGTTTTAATAATGCTTACAATCAAATACTCATATAAACCAATAAAGCTCTTTAAATAGTCATTATTTTTTATTGTACTGATTATGCAACTTATTTCAATACACAAGTATAATCTCCAAGATCAACTCACCTGGAGCTGGGCCATAAACCAAAACCTTCCAGCTCTAAATGGCAAAAGCTCATTTACTGAACATTCACAACGAAGGCTAGGCCTGAATGATTTCACCTTGAAATGCCGGAATATCGTGCTCCTGCATTCAAAAATGCTCCATTGTGTTGTAATTTGCTATCCTTACAGTAATCAGCTACCGTCCAAACTTTTGATAGCAATATTTCCACAGGAATGTATAAGTATTGTTTCACAGTCTGTTTTACTTCTAAACTTAAAAAACTGGCGAATATTCTCCCGCCTAAGTTAAGCTAGGAGAAGCCCTTGCAGCGTGACACTTTCGTTATGTAAGTTTTGTGGGCCAGGCCCCTGGCCGATGTTAGCATCCATTTTTTGCAGGGTAGTGCAATACTTTTTGAACGTAAGTGTATGTAACAGTTGGTTCCATTACTGAGACACAATGTTAATAGAAACTGTTGAATTTTTTTAGAACGATACTATTTAACCCGATAAATATATGTTGATTTGGTCTTACATACTAACCAAGAATTGGCTAAGCAAGTTAGATGTTTAACGGTGATCTTAATAGGAATCTACAATTATTACATTTTGCAGCTCACCTTCTCCCACTATCATGGATGCAGGTACATTATCCACCGGTACTCCGTACCCAATCAAAGTATTTTTCTGCGAAAGCTTTGGCTATGATTACATTCAGATCTTACATCAAAAGGAAACTAATTCTCTCTCAACTTCCTGGACAGGAATGCTTCAAAATCTACCAACAGGTATAATGAATATCTTTTTGTGTTCTCAGCCTCTTTGATTTCTTCTGTAGAACAAGTTTATGTTTAGTTCGCCTAATTCAACAACCTTCCACCTCTCTCATAGGAAGAACATGCACCAATGTGTTCATAAGCACAGAAGCGAGAACAAAAAATCTGATTGCGAACTAAGCTGTAGTGTTTTCCATTGCTTGCCAGGAGTAAAGTGTACTAAAGTAAGGGCCTTGGGGTGTTTATTAGATGCTTTGTAAAAAACTAGCAAGCAAAGATAATGCAAGGTTAAAAAGCTAAGTTTCTGTATACAGTATGTTATAGGAGCGCTCTTTTTCACCAGTCACACACCTGAAATTATATTTGAAGGCAGCAAGGAGGATGATGGTTTCTAGTGAGTTACGTAGATAGTTCCCTATGAAAGATAGACTCTATGTAGAAACTCCTTGCCTTTGTTGTGGGCAGTTCTTCTAATGTACCTCAGCACCTCTTTTTATTCATAAAGTTCCCTCATATGATTTATATTCTTAATTACTGTAAAGTTTCTGTTATTTGAAAGCTGAAGTTCCTCAGATGTGAGCTTTACCAATTCTACTAAATAGCTGTTCACATTAGGTACCACGAATTCAGTTCTCTTATATATCCACGGTTTATAGGATCATTGACATCTTATTCACAGCACATCGATAAGGGAGAAAATAACTAAAGTTCGATAGCTTAAAGTATTACAGGTTCTCTGAACTTGGTCTCAGGAAATATAACGTGTAAGCGAGCTGATTTTCTGTCTTGATATTAGAGCAAGGTACTTTCAACTAACATTCTCATTTCAATCTATAAATAATTGAAATTCTTTAGGGCTCGATACTAATTCCCTGTGGCTTGAACTCTAGAAACTAGTACTAAGAGAGTACTCTCAGGAACAGCTAGTGCTAGATTTGAATCCATGAACATAAACATTGTAGAATCTTAGCACAGGGCCTATTAATAATTCCTATGTTGTAACAATATATGGCTTATTTTCAGAAATATAATATATACTGATTTTGGATACTTGAAATAAGCTAACAGCTCAAAAACATAGTCAAGAAATTCCCTTGAGAATATTTACTTGTGTATGATGTCAATCATTACTATTTTTATTCCACAGTTGAGACTGCCAAAAGCTTACCATTACCGGTCCCTACAATGATAAATTCAACTGCCATTTCGATACAACTGCCTTCAACACCATACCTTCCTCCAAAAGACAATTGGACATATATTGCAAACCATGAAATATGTTACCATAGAAGTGGAGTTCAAGAAGCTCCACAGAAACTGACAATAAGTGGAGCTTTACCACAGACAACTGTTGCAAGTGGACTAAAGAAGTACACTGATTATGTGTTTTATGCACATTACTTTGGTACAATAAACAGTGAAGATCAAAACATCATAACCACATATTCTTCAGTTATGAAAACAGATGAAGATGGTAAGAAGGCTGCTTTTTGATTTGCATTTAGTGCGGGTGTATTTTTAAACATGATCATGATCATTAATCATCATGTATCATGCTCCTTGTATTAAGCATTAGCGTCACCGTCATGACCATAACTGTCATTCGTAAATAGTATTTGCTTCCATGCCCCACTTACAATAAATACTTGAGAAAAGCTTGTAATGAGATCTTGAGGAAGTAGTCAGAGATAGTAAATAACCTTGCACTATACGGCAAGCAATTTCAAGACTGCCACCTGTACTTACAACTTATAAGATGCCGAAGAGCTGAGCTAGAATTTTGCTCGTAACAAAGTATCACATATCAAGTTTGACCATAACGTTCAAAATCATAGGGAACCTCGCTATTCGGAGATGTATCATTAATCATATGCTATACTGTTTATAATATAAACAGCTACTTGACCAATGTCCTATTGAGCCACCATTGGTATAAAAGATGAGATTATTACACCAATTGTCTTATTCTCGCAAAATTCTCTATTTGGAAAACAAGCTAGACAACAGATCTAATTAAAACATTCGTATAATACTGACAAGAAGATCCAATAACATAACTTAATACATAGCTTCCTAAGATAAATACAAAATTTTGCCTTTTCTTTACAGTGCCTGAGTCTGCTCCACCAAATTTGGTATTGGATAAACGATCATCAACTGCAATACGAGCCAAGTGGAACACATTGGCCTCTTTATCAGATTGGAATGGTATTGCAGTGGGATATGAGGTTCAGTATAGGTTGAAGAATGCAGGAAATGGTGGCTGGACATCAGTGACGACAACAGAAAGGCAGTATACTGCAAACAGTTTATTGAAATATAGAATATACGAGTTCAAGGTTGCTGCAAGAACAAGTAAAGGAAGTGGTGTATTTAGTGCAATCAAAGAAGAAAGAACAATGGAGGACGGTATGGATTGTAGTGTTAATATGCATTAAGTTCAATTTCTGTTTCTAATGCTGGATTATCAATGGAACTTTATTGCCAATTATGAATTGATAAAATTGAAATTAGGTACAATTGAGTAACTGCAAACTCTACACTCGATAAGTGTCAGATGAGCTGTTGTGTCCTTTCTTTTTCAACTACTTATACATTCATCAATTTGTTACATATTATCTCTAATCTAGTTCCAACTGCTGCACCCTCCAATATCATGGCTCAGAATACAAGTTCCTCGAGTATCATTGTCTCTTGGGATGATGTCTCTATAGAACACCAGAATGGAATCATAACTGGATACAAAGTTTACTTAAGAAAAGATGGAAATAGTGGCCAATGGGCTACTGAGGATACAAGCAGTAAGCAGTGGTCAAAATCAGGACTTGAACTATGGATATTCTATGACATAAAAATTTCTGCCAAAACGTCAATTGGAGAAGGTTCTGTGAGCGCTGTTGTGAAAGTCAGGACAGACGAAGACAGTAGGGGACACTTTAATATTTCTATTGTATCTGTCTCGACAGAAACAGTTAAAATTTTAAGCAACAGTTGAAGCTTAGGAGTTTCCAAGAATATATTACAGAAATATTTATGATGTCATCGATCCTTATTCTTCGCAATGCATCCTAATATACTTTAATGTTCGTTCTTTACCATCAAATTTCATAATGGATGTTTGAAATTGTTAAGCTATTTAAAGCTTTTTAGCTTAAAATATAATTGAACTTTGTCCAAGTAGCTTTATATCATTCGGTTTATGCTTCGATCTCAGATCCATAGCATCCTCACCTCTTATGCAGTGGCAGACACTAGGTGGCCAGAAAGGTCTGCCACCCCCATTTATTTCAAAAACCAATGTTATTTTGGGGGTAGTTGCTAAAAGTTTTCCTCGGAGGAGACTTCTTTGTAACTGCCACCCCACCCAGTAATTTCAAAGAGCAATGTTATTTTGGGACGAGCTTGCTAATAGTGCTCCTCGGAGGTTCGCAAAAGACTTTATTTGTTAGCTTGCCCCCAAATAAACATCAAAGTGTCTGCCATTACTCTTTTGGTTTATTGCTATATTTATCAATCTCATTTTTATCTCACAAGTTCCTGGTGCACCACCTAGAGACGTCTTAGCAGTCCCACTGTCTGCAACATCCATCAACATCACGTGGTCTGAGATAGTAGCAGAGATGCGTTATGGCGTCATTATATCCTATAAAGTAGTCTACAAGAGAACCGATGGAATTGGTGTCCAAACTGAGGTGATCGTCAAGGAGAAGTTCTCAGTAATCAAAGCCTTGACTGCAAGCATCGAGTATGAGATTATAGTTGCCGGTATGACCAGCAAAGGTGTCGGTGTATTCTCTTCAAAAATAACCCTCTTAACACGTGAAGATGGTAAGACAAGCAACCTCGTTGCATTTGATTTTTGTAGCCTATTCAAGCTGTTCAACATTGGGTACAGTGTTAGCATGGAACTAAATGCTGTGTTTTTACTCTATTTTGCACACCGTTGTCGGTAGTTATAGCACAAGCACTATAGAAGCATTATAGGCAATGACGATAGGATTTTGGTAACGTTTTGCATTGGAAATGTCCTACCACTAAGTCAAGGCAATGGCAAACTGCGCTTTTACTAACTATTCTACTAAGAGTGACATCTCAACTACTGTTACGTTAATCTGATGCAATTCTACTCATCCTATTTTCTCTTGGCTTTCTAAATAACACAAGATATTTGTCGGTTCTGTGTGTTCCGTATTTCTTATCTTCAGTTGATATACCTTCCTTGAAAGAAAGTGATGTAGCTATATTAATGAACAGGAATAATTGCATCTGCTTGCTGTGTATTCATTAACCAATATTTCCATGCATTACTTTCACATAAATTTTTAGCTCCGGATGGTCCACCAGTTAACTTGACAGGAAACTTTACCAATGCAACAGCAATCAGAATCTACTGGGATCTTGTACCAAAAGCAAATCGAAATGGCATAATTACAGGGTATAATGTTCAGTACAGAATAAAAGACAGTAAGTCAACATGGCAGGAAAGAGCTATTGGAGCTAATCTACTGACATTGCACGTGACAAAATTGGAGTACTATACAATTTACGAGTTCAGAATCGCAGCAGAAACTGTAATCGGTAGAGGTCCATATAGCAGCTTGACCTATGTCAGGACAGATGCATATGGTAAGAAATATTACGCACAGCATAATATAAACAGATGACTTGTCATAATATGGCAAATACATGGGATAACAGCAAGTTGCAATTCATCGTAATACGCTTACATTGATAATTGTTATACTGATATCGGAATGGAATCGTTAATAAGTAGAAGATCTTTACATAAATTGGTTCACACAAATTAATGCAGCTGTAATGAGAATTTGCAGAAGATAGAAAACGGTTACAAGGCATCATAATGTAGAGAGGAATGACTAACAATGTGAAATGTAATAGAAATGAATAGATGTCTCTTTGTTGTATCTATAAAGAGTAGTCACCATATAACCAATATCTTTTATTATTGAGATTGGTAATTCATGAGCTCTGTAAATACGCCTCTAGTACCGTATTCACAATAGCAAATATAGCAACGACTTTGAAGATGCAGCTGATTGTACTCAGTTTATCCTAACTCCACTGCAACGATTTGTGTTTCAGCTCCATCAAAGCCTCCAATGAATTTAACAGGGCACTTTTTGGATCACCAATCGATTAACATGACATGGTCGAGAGTACCAAAGGAGCATAGACAGGGCGTGATTGATGGTTATAAGCTGTACTACAAAGACAAAACCCTACCTGACGGACCTTGGAAACATATTATTACACAAAACAGACAAGGGGGTGGTGATATGTTCAACCAGACAGTCACAGAATTGAAAATATATACACCATATGTGTTCAAAATATCCGCTTTTACATATAAAGCTGAAGGTGTGCTAAGTGATAATGTCACCGTGTGGACTGATGAATTTGGTAAGTCATATCAACTTTCAAATGTTTTATCATTTCTTTCAGTATTGAGACCTCATCTGTGGTCTAAGCTTCAAATATTTGTAAAGGTAGCAAATTGCATTTTATAAAACCTCAAGTGACAATGTCATAAATGTTGTTACATATAAGATAATTAATAGAATAGAAATATGGTAGATGCAAATTGGGAACGACTCTTCCCTCATACAGTCATGTTGCAGCTGTAGTGGCAATGAATGCCAATGGATAGCATTGCTCTTAGACTTAACAACAAGAGAAGCTATTGATGAATCTGAGATATGCGATAGAATGTCAGTTCACTAGCTTCTCTTTCAGCCATCAACAGAATACTACGGAAGTATAACTAAAAGTAACTAAACTTTTTAACATACTTTATTGCTAGAAACTGCATTGAAGAAAGCTGATTGCTGATAATAGGAGAATACAGCAATCGCACTCTAAAACACTCAATAAACTTTGATACTTGCAAGATTTCAGCAGCATCATATGATGACTGGCATCATTCTAAATCATAATAAGAGGAATCATTTTGCACTACACTCATCTGTGCAAAAACAGTCAGATACTGACCAGAATGTGAGCAGAAGTAAATAGCCACATGTGAACCAAAGCTCACATGGCGGGAGGAATAACGTGCTTATTCGGCACTACATTGGTCAAAATTCACCTAGTAGCGCTTCACTTCGATCATGTGTTCAAAGGAGAAAACAAAATATTTCTGTATAGGCAAAGCAAGATTGTGACATCAGGATATGTGCTTAGCAATACTTTTGTTCACATTTCGGCCATTATCCAATGTCTCACACTCTTAAAAGCACCTTACGCTAGGAGCACTTTCAGTATTTTTGAAAGTGCCTTCTCATATCTGCAAAATATTGAAGAAAACAGTTGATACAAAATGGTTCTATGAATTAGACAACAATCAGGTGACATTTTAACGGTTACTGTGATAAGTTCCATGGGAAACATATGTAAGTCAAAAGATAAGAGTATATTATAGGAATGCAGCACTGTAAAGGGAAAGCCTATGAAGCTCTGTTTTTCTCCCAGAACCAAACGAAACTCCCAAAAATATATCTGGCGTTAATGCAAGCTCGACTGGTGTTATGTTAAAATGGCAAGATATGAAAGAAATTGATGGAGAAGCAAACGGACAGGTATTTGGAAAATTTTATTTCGTCATACGGAAGACTTGCGAGATGTAGCAAGCCTATTGAACTTGCAGACGAGAAAGTTCAAGTGGTCAATCCTCAGTAATATTGCTAGTAAATATTTTCGAGTCGATTTAATTTTGTGAATAAAACAAATAGGTCTTAGTTCCTTAGTTCTTTAATTATGAACAACCATGACATGGATTCAAGACAATTCACCCACTCATTCGTACCAAAAGTCTTCATTCCCATATGTAATGAAGACTTTCTAGTAAACTCTACCAAATCAGTTCATTTGGAAGACAATGTTTACTTATCTGTCAAGGGGCATTAATTGTAAATCTTCATTCAGTGCATAAGGAGGTGAAGTCGTTTGATACTATTAGACAAGTGAATTGTTTGGGTTCTAATTTTTTGAGTCCTGCTCATGTACCCGGACTATAACTGAAGCTTTCTTAGTTATAGTTAAACCGACCTCATGTAAACGAGACATATAATAAAACTCTTTAAGAAGCTTAATGGTTTGGGTTCGCACTTTTAAACCGGATCAATACCTGTTGAAAGCTAAATCCTAGATAACTGAGATGAAAATTGGTATTACAAAAGCTCAGCATGTCTCATTACAAAACATTTTTAATATTTGCTAAGCAACGCTCCACCCAAGATACATAAACTTGCAAACCTTAATCTGTAAACCAAGATTAATCAATCCACATTTCTTACATTTGATAAGATAAGTAACGTTTGGACTTTTCGGACTATTTGTAGGTGCTTGGTTATACCGTGAAATATAGAGTTGTAGACTGTCACGAAGATAGGCCTGAGGGATGTGATGAGAATCAAGTGTTTAACATTACAACGAATGGAACTTCGCCAGATATAATTATACCAAACCTTAGGAAATACACAACATACAATTTTAGCATTCAAGTGTTTAACAGCAAAGGAAGAGGGGATTTCTCAACTACGATAACTATTACAACTGGTGAAGATGGTAAGTTTTTTGACAAGACCATCAAATGCCCATAAGAAAATAATTTTAAGTTAGAGTAAGCTGAAACCAATACATGCAAGCTACTCGTGTCTTTTCTTCAACGATTATCATCTGTCAGACGTTGCTTGACTGGTGCACCAATTGTATATTAAAGCTAAGCACGGCATGTAATATCAACGAAATGTTATCTTATTTTTTCTCACCTTCTATCTTGTTCACTTTGATACACAATGACAGTGCAGTATCATTGTTTAGCCTTCTACTTTGGTGAATCGCATCCAACTATATTTACACCTTTGGTGTCACATCTAGAACCGTATATTCTAACATTACATCAGGACTCAATCCCTGTTCATTCAGGGTTTGTAGAACTGCCTGGGAATGTGATTAGACTATGTAACTTTTCTTTTCATAAAGTACCAGATGAACCACCAACAAAAGTAGAAACATGGCCATCTCAATCTGATTCTATTAAAATCTTCTGGAATCCTATCCCAGAATCACATAGAAATGGCATCATTCTCGGATATAGGGTGTTTTATAAAGCAATCGATGAACCTCAGCGTCATTATGACAGAGCACCCAGATCAGTGAATCAGTATGAAATTTATGGAGCACTTCCTGGTGAGAAAATGGTAGAAGTAAACAGCAGCTTAAATTCCGTTGAAATCAAAGAACTGAAAGATTATTCCTGGTATCAAGTGAGGATTGGTGCATTCACATCAAAAGGATTGGGTACTACATTTACCATTAATGGTACCACTAAGCAAGGAAGTGAGTAATTTTGCAGCTGCCTTTTACTTAACAGCAATTGCTCAAGGTTAAATTTCTAGGGCAATTGAATCGTATCCAATCAAGCTATTCATAAATTCTTTTAAGTGCGTAAATAGTGTAGTGATGTGTAATTCTGTTTCATAGTAAGAGTTCAACAGGAATCAAAGTAGTGTCGTAGCTCTTCCGTATCTATCGACAAATTGAATGATGGCCTAGGTGGTAGACACGTATGCAACAGAATGTTATATGCAGATCTAGTGGTAAATTAGGTTTGGCAGAAGTATCACTCATTGTTGGAAGTGATGATAATACCTTATGATCAAGATTTATGTTATCTTCCAAATTTAGCTCCAATTGAAGCACCAGTTTTGCAAGTTACTGACATGCTTGGATTTGAAGAGATTTCAGTCACGTGGAAAGAAATAAGCAAATCTGGCGCAAGAGGAGAAGTCCTTGGATATAGAATACAATACTGGTTATCAGAATTACATGAAGATCCAGTGATTCAAGAAAGAAAATATTACTTTGATGTATTGGAACCAAATAGGACAGCAGTAATTAAAGGCCTCAAACCATTCGCTCAATATCGCATTCAAATACAAGCATTTACTGAAAGTGGGTTTGGAATCTGGTCTCCAGAATATAGCGGTGGTACGTTTCGTGGTAGTGTCATTTATGTGTTGTTAAATAATAGGAACAGTCTGAGAGACAAGATACAGAATCAGGGAAGAGAGAAGTATAGAATAGTGATTTATGCTTAGGTTTTACTGCAGGCTGACTTGCAACCATTGAGGTAATTGTATTTAGTAAGCTGAGCCCTCTTGTGGGTGTCACCAAGGTAAATTAACTCTATGGCGAAAAGGCCGGAAGGACTCATTTCAAATCATTTCGGGTATGATTTAACTTGTGATAATGAATAATAGACCATTTCGCTTTGGTCATTAACTTTAGTGAAATGGAAAGAATAGATATAAATGTGTTCAATTTCGTGCTGGAAGCACTGATGAGTAAGGTTTTTTGGGATGGTGCTCTAAATTGCGCTACGCTACTGCTTGCAATAGTCACTTCATGGTTCCCTAACAGTCATGATAATTGTCTTAAACAGAGAAACTGTGCAATGGACTTTACTTAAAATGATAACTAAAGTCACTAAACTTTAGCTGGTTATATAATTTAGTAAATAAAATATTATCTACTTCTATATACTCTCATGACAAGTTACTTTGGATGAATGCACAATCTAAATTTGAATATGGTATATATCTAGATGATTCAATAATGTCATGGAATGTATAATGCTGCATAGATTGGTATTGATGCATCCTTCTGCAGGTACATGTAGATGCTCTAAAACGATATCATCTGCCAAAATCATGTTGCCTCCTTTGGCCAATGGTAACGATCTCGAGATTCTGCCAGATTTATTGGACAAAGCAATCACATCTTGTTGTGGTAACTGCTCTGGAAAGCACGGTCTTACTCAAGTCAATTGGGACAAAGACGGGAGTAATGCGAGTTCCATAAAGTACAGTAAGCAGGAAGCTTTAGATGCAATCGCTTCAGGAACAAATTTGGCTCTTCCAATATTTAGAGATTCATTTGAAATGGAAGGCGATGTCGAGAAGAGTGAATATATTATGGTTCCATTGTTGGAATCAAGTTATATAGCGATTTTTGTCAGAAAGTCATCCAATAAAGAATTGGGCAACGCGGCATCATCAATTGTTACAAGTTCGCTCTGGAATCAGTACCCGTTGTTTATACTATCGGGAGTGATGACACTATTAGCTGGAATATTATTCTGGATTTTTGTGAGTGGAATTCTCTTTTGCTATTACATAGCCTGCTCTACTATGGATTAGTTTAGGCAGTATCTTGGTATTATCTTCTGGTTTTGTGTAGTTTGTTTTGTTTTGGATTAGTTTAGTCTGAGTATGTTTGTCTAAATACCTCTTTCAGTGTATCTGTAGCATTGGTGACGAACTTAACATCGGACTGCCGTTGTTCCAAAAACTAGCTGTTACCTAAAGTATAGTTCTGATGTTAAAACATGGCAGAGCCAGTCCATCTTCTCACTGTGCCTGTTTTCTAGCAAGTTATTCACAACTTTTCGTACAGCATTGAGACTTAGCAATTGCAATTATCTCATTAACTTAATGTATTTATAAGAAGCCTGCAAAAGGTACCGATAAGCTGATGAAGTATGTTTGTAGCTATAATAACTGTCATTTTAAGTAACTCTACTTTTGACAACATTCTAGATCTCAGTTATCTTGGACTTGTGAACTCAGTAGAGATTAAACGTTTTAACGTATATGTTTCAGGAGAGACGCAAAAATAAAGCTGAATTTTCAGAGTCATTTTTTAAAGGTAGTGGCAGTGGACTATGGCTGGCATATATTACAATGACAACCGTTGGGTAAGATCATTTACAATAGTTGTCAATAATGCTGCCAGAGAGGTAAAGAGGGATATGCAGCAATGCTCAATACGCATGAACCTCAAGACTGTGGCACCTTCCAGAAATATTCTGCTTGCTATACCGTCTTTCGAATCGTCTAATGCACACATCAAACCATGCTGTCGTGCTTCTGCTTTCCTTCAAGCTTCATTGCTCGTCTTTTTGATCATTGATGGTTTAAACTGGCGTTTTAATTCTCTCAGAGGAATTTAATAAACTAACAAATTAATAGTATCTGATTCTAGTACTTTTTGGCGGAATTGAATATTTACTATCATGATAAGCAGATTAATTTCCTAAATGAAGTTCTTGGGAGCGCAACTCATTGAAAGTGGGAAGATTCTAGAAAAGCACAAGATTCAATCAAAAACTGTAGCTCTCTTTGCCAGAACAGTGTATCTGACAGAAAAGATGACCCTATTCATTCTCAATGATCCACTACTTGTTAGCTAACACTTAAGTGCATCATCAGAGTCTCAAGATTAACAGATTTCCTCCGTGATGATGATAGGGAATAAGCATAGTTGTTTCTATATGTTGATGACTGACAATTCATGGATCCTAGTTTAGCACCTGTCTTGTAATATAATTACTACCCTGATTAGCACCTGGCAACCAGGATGTCAATTCAATTACTAGAAAGGATGACAGCTTGTATTATACGTATGATATATGTATTAAGTTTCCTTGTCTAACTTTGTACGATTGACTATATGCTATTTAGCATAGACAGTTATGATTTCACAGGATGCTCTGCTCTAGCATCCTATTAACGATGACCAAGCTCTGTAACGTTTTCAAAAGCAAACGACGGCAGTTCTTTACATCACGCTTGCCCTACAACTATAATTATGATTTCTAGATACGGTGATCTAACACCAATAACAAGACTAGGCAAGATGCATGCAATGGTCTGGATGCTGGTTGGCTTAATTCTGACATCCATGATTATTGGAAATATCTCAAGCATATTTGGCATAAAATTTATTCTCAGTCCAGATACTGTAAAAGAAAGCAGCAAGGTAACTTATAGCTGATAAAACACAGCGTCATATATATATATATATATATATATATATATATATATATATATATATAGCTAGCTACTGATTGTATATATATATATATATATATATATATATATATATATATATATATATATATATATATATATATATATATATATATATATATATATATATATATATATATATATATATATATATATGTATGTTGTCAACTGAAGTACTTTGCTCAGTCATTTATTCATGTCATTACTGATTTGCATGTATACATAGATAGATGCGCTTATAAACTTGCAAATATACAAAACCCATGCTTGTAGTTACTAATGACATGTTCAACTATGTACTCTAATAGTACATGATCCTCATCTTTATATACTTCTAGTCATTATAGCTATTCGACTTTTTAACGCTTCCGTTAATTTTCAGGTTTTGACATCTGAAGAAACATTAATGAGCGTAGCTCAGCTCAAAGTTGGACAAGTAGTAATAGGTAACTGTAAATTCTTTGAAATCCCCATATGTACTAACTAACTTGTCAATCATACTTGCTTTGAGAAGGAGTTCAATAAGTCCTCTTACATCATGGCATTCTGTTCGGCTGCAAGTTTTTCGGATAATCTTTCTTTTTCAATATTGTTATTTATACAAAACATCTAAGCCTAATTTACAGCAACAGTTCTAAGAAGTGAGTTATTTCCAACCTAAGCTAGTAATCCTTCCTTTAAGGAGATCCGAGTTCAAGATCAAGGAAATTGCTCAAAATTCAAGCTTTCCAATTTTTATATTTCTTTAATTATCAAAGTATGCAAGCAAATTATTTACAATTTTCATGCACACGCTGAGTAAAACGGTACCTCTCTAATTTCCGAGTAGTACTCGATGCTATAACGTAGAGGTATCAAGAGGCATATCGCTGCTTTAAGTATTGTTAGGTAGTCAATAAGTTTTGTCCAAATTCACTTCAAATAGATAACATTTAAGTGTAAGCAGTGTTTTGAGATGTTTCAGCTCTTCCAATGTGATAAATTCAGCATAAATATGTCGTATGTTGTGAAAATTTACAAGAATTTTCTTACTTTTTACTTAAGAAAATTCATAAGCCCTTCTATTCCTTAGCTGACTGTTTCTGATTTTCAGTCATGGATAGGAACTGTATATTTATGACGTCGCAAAAATTTGAACCAACTTTTACCCCTCCCTTTCCCAAATAGAGCAACGTCATCTCAATAAGCTCCCCTCGGCATTTCTAGCAATGAATGAAGTCAAACTTTTGATAACTCCTCCCTCACTTCACCCAAGTAATACATGTAAAGCGGAGAAAATACCAACTCTAAAAGCAACAGATTATGTTAACGCTTTCTCCTAGATAGAATTAATATCTTTTCTAAAGAAGATTAGGGACGGGTCAGTAATTACTTGTGGAGAAGGGGTGGAAGACATTCTCATAAATTTGAGTATTTCATCCACCCTCTCAAATTTATGTAAAACTTTTGATTCCCACTCTAGGGCTTCAGAAGAAGCTCCATACTCCTTCCTTTAAAATTTCTTTATTTTTCATACTCTCTCTGTTTTACAGAATTTTTGCCCCCCTCCTAGATATCTTCCACCCCCTCCCCTGGAAGAATTAATCACTAGTCCCTTAGTAGTTTTTTAAATCCAATTTTATGTCCCTTTGCAAATCACTCATCTTAAAACAACATAATTAATGAAGAGTACGGCAACCGCAATATGGCATATTCTTAGAGATGATCATAACTCTGCACAAATTTCGAAAATCCTTCTGATGACTTCGACCAGAGAAAACGCCCTTTTTCTTATAAGTATACGTAGTAATTACCGGAGTATTGGCAATACTCCTCCCTTTACTGCATGACGTCATATCAGCAAAATAGTATGGTCACTTAATCAAAAACGTAGCTTCATCTATCTATATTGTATTTGATAACCAACTATCACCCACAGGCAATACGTCTGATGGAAGATTTGTCCAGCAATCATTGTTAGCAGGCAATATAAGCAAAGTTGCATTAGACATCTACACTGCCGGTGCATTGAAAGATTACTTGAGTCACCCTCAAATTATCATGAAAAGTGTGGAACCTATCACAGCATCCTACAGTGTTGCTCTCGCCGGTGAGACAAAACGAATCAGGAAGTGTATTGGCAGAATTGCTGCGGAAAACTCTAAATCAGTACTGAAGAAAGTTGAGCAGCAAACGTACTTGCATGAGGTGAGCAAGTAAAAACGTATTTGCTAGTGAAATATAACTGTTTATGTAATATACTGTTGTGTCAATTCCACAATTTCAAATTCCATTCAGTTTTACTAAAGAAAATTAAACCTTAATAGGTTGATAGCATCGTTCCTTACTTGAATTGCAGCTGTTAAAGCCACAAGACTCCAAGTAATACCACTCGCAAGCTAAAAGTAACTTCCATAGGAAAGGCCTCGTGAGAGCTATGGCTGAAATCTTAAGGAAAGTCTCTTTAGAACACCATAACGTCCTCCGAAAAAAAGCAGCATAGAGGAATCTGTATTAAACTTGGAGACGAGAATTGTCAATCGTAAAACTACTATTGCTTTTCGTTATACGATTCGGCTGATTTCGTATTGGATGTATAGAATACGTAGTTAGATAATGGAGAGGGAAATGTGCTTGGCATGAGAGCAGTTGGTTAGAGACTTACTTCATTGCAAGTCTACATGAATCAGTACCCCTCTTATGCTAACATTGTGCTTGACTTGCAGTGCGTTTTCTACAATTATATCCCAGTGGTGATTTATATCGTTATTGTGCTTAGCTTTGCAGTTGATGATAATGCTTCAACTTTACTTCTCATACAGATTGGAAGTGTTGAAGCAACAGCACTTCATCATCACATCGGCTCTAACCAGTCTGATGTCATGGAAAATTCCATTTTATATTGTGGCATTTTACTGGCAGCACTTCTCGGCCTTGGACTCATTCGAGAGCTAGCAAAATACGCTAGAGGTGACTTATCTGTTTTGTTCATTCTCTACATACAACGGTTACTTTTTGTATAATCATGATGCCCCCTCTCTCTATGTGATTAACCAATTTCGTCCAATTGTGATGAAAGAAACAAAGATTGCCCTTTTCTTAATTAACAAGAGTTGGCTTCTGCACGAAATAAGACTTGGTCCATTTATTGGACAATTCAGACACTCAAAAAATTTCAGAGTAAAAGTAAGATTTCCTAGTGTACCTGAATCCAATTTCACGTCATTATGAATAGGTTGCGGGGCCAATATTTTCCTATCATTTTTCACTTCAAACATGTTTCTTCTTGGATAAAAGTCAGTTATAATAAAGAACTGCCTCCGAAGTTTCTCAGGAAGCAACACAATAAAAAATTAATTAATAATAAACCAGATCATAGGCAACATAGACGTAAGAAACTCGGGGGACTGAGGGCTACAGCCCTCCCCCGGTTGGGTACAAATCCCATTCATTCTTGTAATTTCTTAAGAAAACACGATGGATTTCCCGAAAATAGCTGCAGATCAATTCGGTTAATAAACAACTCATTCGAGCAACAGGTCAGTGATTGGTGCAAATAGTCTGCACCCTCCCAAAATTTAAAGCCCCCTTTGCCCATGATGGGGCACAGAGTAAGGAACAGTAAAGCAATCAGTTCTTCTTAATGTAAAAAAAATAAAAATGCAGTATCAACAGGTTGATTTGAATCCAATAACCTGTGTTGAATATCAATTTCTAAATTCATGGAAAATACGTTTTCGTTTATAGGTGGGAAAATAGATTATAGGAAACGATAGGACCAATGATGAGATAAACTGTTCGTCTGAATTATATCAATGGCTTTATTGTTTTTCATTCAGAAAGAGGAAGAGTTCAAACTGATTTAACAATCATAGAGCGCTTGTCATCTGAAACTCTTGAAAATATCAATAATTTGGAGAAGAGCATTTCTGAAAAATGCGAGAAAATTCAAGAATGCCATGCACAAGAAAGAATTCAATTGACCAAAATGAAAATGGGTCAACTATCAGCATTGGTATACATGTATCCTGCATTGACAATGTTTGACCCCGACATGGCGAAATTGAAGAAGGATGATGCAGACACTGATGCAAGCACAAATTCCGTCGCATTTTCAAGAAGATACCACTCTTCTGATGAAGATGATAGTGACTTTGACGGGCCTATGGACTACAAAGTAGGCAATTAACTAGGCACCATTCTTGTTCTGCACACTAAGTGTTTCTTTTGATAAGACACCTATTTGAATTTCTATGAATAACTTAATCCCTAGCACTTAAAGCCGTTACTAATCATGGAACTCTCCGTATATCATATCACATTTGCATGTATTGTAAGGTCTGAAGGCTAGTGATTTTAGCTGACTCCCCACCTGGCTAGTCACCCTATTAGAATGTTCAATTCAACGAAAGCAGCCGGTATCTGCTAAATATATATAATCGCTTCAAGGTAGATTCTCTCTTGAGATCTACCTCGTAAAAATCTGTGGAAATCTGTAGCATCTTTTATAGTTTGTTCTTTCTCCTTTATGTCACAGGGTAGCTCTTTTATGATGTATTTAGAAATGATTTTGTGAACAATAACAACAGTACATGCTATCTTATAAGAAACCTGGCTCATGGCCTAGTTGTTTTAGGTCCTTGCTTTTGGGTCTGGTTCAACCACATTTTAGTGCCTAAAGCTTCTGACTAATGCCTTAACTTCTAGCTGCACATTTATTTCTATAAAGAGATATGAAATGTGCTACGTGTTAAAATTTGATATTATTGACAATATAAGTTTCAGCGGAACTGAACTGACTTCACAGTACGTAAACAATTAACTGTTTCACTATAGAGCAATCTTGCATGAAGAAACTCGACCAAGAGAGCTTTGGCAATTATGATTATTTCTCATTTTCTGATTGTTCCAGAAGTCAGTAGATAAAAGGAGACTATCAACGATGTGTTTACAATTCAATAGAATCGCTGTCCGCAGCAGCAAATTCCGTGACATGAGCAAATAACTCAAAATAACGGCCATTTTGCAAACAGTTCAAAAAATAAAAACATACCTCGAGCATTGTAGTGTTCTTGAATACTTGTTAAGCGATTTTCTTGCTGTTCTCGTGCATGTTTGTACTTGTGGTTCTTGAGAAATAACCCAACCACGAACAGCTAGGCAGATATCCCAATGTGCTCCATTTTCACAACGTGGTGACTAAACACAATAGCATTCGGATAGTGATTGTCCAGGTTTAATCACAAGAGGCTTGAAACTTGCAAAATCTGATCATTAGGGTGAAGCTATTGCCACTTGTTGGAATTTAAAACAGTGGGGCTTTGTTTTTAGGCTGAACACTTTACATATGTACAATAGTCGAAGCTGGCCGAACTATACATAGCATTGATTTCAAATTATGGCAAAATTTGACATGTCATTCAAATCATTATTTTCTCTACACACTTGACTGATCTATAGCTAATAAAAACATAGACAGAGATGTATGGAGACCGGATGTACTGGGGTCACATAACTGAAAAACGTTGAACAATTGCTCTCAAAAAGAGAAAATATGTTGTTTATCAGGAGAAATATCTATTTGCGAGGTCCTTACAAACACAAAGTTCCCCTCTTCAATTATTATGACACAAGTACAGGACAAAACTTTTCTTGCACTCTTTACTATCCAGCTTGGATCTTCCCTTTCATTCTTGATTTTCAATACGCATTTTACTATGTCACACAATTTTGCTACGGCGGGTGTTGCTCATAAGATGTAAAATGTAGCATAGCTATCCGCCTCAACTCATGCACCCTTCCACCTTCAAAATATTTCCTACGTCATGAAAATGATGCGGATGTCTAAAAAGAAACAAGATTGCGTTTACAGCGACACCTGTCTGGGTATGACCCTACAGGATCTCAGGCCCATGAATACTTGCAAATAAGTATAAGTCAGCTATAATGATGGAGAGTAAAATTAAACTGCAGTATAATTTTGATAGGATTTTAACTGATCTGGAGCTCACTTGGAAAATCAAGATGTTTTTTCTTAACTAGAATGTTACTACTTTCGAAATGGTATTAAAAGAATATTCAGAGTGTTTCTGATCTGTTTGAATTTTTGTATTCGCTTAGCGGTGAGCAGTTTTCACTACAAATATGACCTTTTGTGCACCTAGATATCTTTACCATGATAATATTCTCTATCATTTCATTTACAATAAACAGCTCTTCTTTACAGCATACAACAATACTCTGTGCAACATTGTATAGTACTGGTGCGGATACATGCAATAGAATTCCGAATAAAACGCAGAAACTCTGATAGTGCTTAAACATAGACTAGGGATGACCAAGCTCCGGCTCCTGGTGGATTGTTGACCTATGAACTGCGGATCGAGCAACAGTTTAAGCAAATAGACAGCTATGGACAATTTTTCTGAAAACTTAAATGTGAGAAAATTTGCTGTTACACTCTTTTGCTCTATATGTACCATTAAAAATGAGGTTCAGGCTGGCTGTTCTTAATTTTTCCAAAATTTTGAGGCTGAATTGTTCTCAATTTGTTCTTAAATTATTGGGGTGTAAGTAATTTAGACATTAGACAATATATATAAGAGAACATTGGGTATTTATGAAACAGGTATCATTATCAATACAATTAGCATAAGACAGAAGATATAGGTTCTTACAGGTATGTAATCCTTGCTAAAAGTCTTGGCACACATATGGCTTTTTACACAATGGTGATTTGGCTTTTCAAGGACTTTTGGCAAACATTGTAAAGCTTAAGAAGTGTTATATCAATTTCAAATCATTTTACGCTAGTGCTTCAGCCTCAGCGTTTTCTTAATTTGTTCTTAATTTTCCATAAATTTTGAGACACTTGTTCTTATAAAATTGTTCTTATAAAACAGAGTGTAGCAATCTGTTTAACAGAAATACACATTCATAGGTCTTTCATAGAGGTTCATGTCATTCAGTTCTATGTTGAAAGATGAAATAAAAATATTTGTTTATTAACCTCTGGCGACTCTCAATCATCTGAATCTTGTGATTCTTATCGTAAAAGAGCTTGGTCACCCTTACATAGATAATGCATATATGAAAAGTCTGTTGGTACTACAGAACTTCACTATAACACGAAAAAGCGGGAACATTGAAACGTCGGATAGCTACCGAAAGGTGAACCAAAATATATAGCCAGATGCGGCTGCACGTGAAATGATGAATAATGTGTCCAGTTAGCCATATGATTGGCCAATTAGCACCTATTCACCATTGTTTACTTAAAGAGTCCAAGTGAAAAAACGAACTCTTTTTGTTTACACAAGACTGGGTTTTGAGTCTTAATGTAAAGTGATTCCAAAACACGTAAATGAAAGGACGATCTTGCTTGCCCAATGATCCCAAAATTATCGTCTGTATATGTTTTGGCGCATTCTGGATTTGCCATAGGACAACATCTTATTACAAATCCAGAATGCGCCAAAACATATACAGACGATAATTTTCGGATCATTGGGCAAGCAAGATCGTCCTTTCATTTAGGTGTTTTGGAATCAGTTTACATTAAGACTCAAAACCCAGTCATGTGTAAACAAAAAGAGCTCGTTTTTTCACTTGGACTCTTTAAGTAAACAATGGCGAATAGGTGCTAATTGGCCAATCATAGGGCCAAATAGACGCATTATTCATCATATCACGTGCACCTGCATCTGGCTATATATTTCGGTTCACCTTTAGGTCGTTATCCGACGTTTCATACTCTGACGAGTGTCGGACGAAAAAAGCTTTCAGTATGCTTAAAGAATGTTCCCGCTTTTTCATGCCATAGTTACAATACATATTGCTAAAGTAACGCAAATCATTTTAAGATAGTGCGTACTGAAAATATTTACGATTATTCAAAATAATACATACGAAATAGGTTTGTTTTAAGGGCATGGTTCCTATTTAGTCTACTCTTTACTTTCTTACTAATTCATTACTTTATTTGCTATATATGAATAACTTGCAAATGGAACTACTTATATTGAACCAGCCCGTTAGTCAAAGCTGGTGCGATTGTCAGAAAATTTGATTAAAGGGACACTTTCTTAAAGGTTCTGTTGCTGTTATTAATGCTATTAAACATTAAGCGTAAAACTTCTGTGGTACAAGAAAACTCGTGATGAATGGTTCCTTTACAAGAAATCTTATATAAAGCTTCATATTTCTCATTTTAAAGGGGAAAACTGACATAATTATACTATAGTGTAAAGCTGACTCAGACTATGCTAGGACTTGGAAAGAGGACTTAATTATTTGGTCATTCAATTCAATTTTTCTCACTAATCAAATTTCCTCAGTTTTAGTAAACATTCATTCTTCTAATAAGTAGTATCATTGAATCAACATTTTGTTATTCTGACTTATGTTAATGTTCATCTTGAAGAATTAGAGTGTATCCAATGGGCTATGTTGAAAGAAACTTAAAAATATCAGGGAGAAGAATTTATGAACTGCTGCTTCTTAAGGTACAAACTATTTTCTCCGTAAGGCAGTGCTTTTTATCAACTTAGTATGATTTGAAATGTATTAAATTGTAATAAGTTTCACAAAGTCCTTCATTGAACTTATGAAAGCCACCATTTTTACCTCTAAAACCCGTCTATTTTATAATCAATAGACATATTTTCATCATCTTCATCGCTGGAATAGTCGCATTCGATTTGAAATTCACTCCCTGTTCTAATCTTGTACTGTTCTTCAGAATGTTTTTTTAATTTTGGCATTGCCGAATCAAACAAGTGCAAACTCGGATACATTGCAGCCAATTTTGTATATTTTGCGTACTGCAGTTTGCTCAACTTCATTCTTTCTTTCTCGTGAGACTGTTCAATCTCTTCTAACTTGGACGTAATACTGCTCTCAAAGCTGCCTATATCTTGGAAGATCTCATCCGAAAGGTCTCCCATGATGCTTGCATCGGTTTCAACTTTGGCTCTCTCTGTTTACAAGTTTGAAGAAAATTATTTATTACTTTAAGCAACCAAAATATCTTTACACTTGAGATAAAAATTTACTAAAAAAGTATGGAAAACATTGGTGAACACTCCGAGACAAGAGTTCTCAATAATTTTAGAAAACAACGGGTCTTTAAGGACGCAAATAGTTAAGTATCCCTCGGAGATTGGCTCAAGTTATCTGGTGCTTCCGTCCCTCCTCCCAAGAAATAAACGTCCAAGTGTCTACTGGTTGGAGCTTCAAATGCTAGAGACTTGATGAAGATGAATTTGGCAGTTTTTGCAGATAAATGCATTTCTCGTCATGAGACTACAAGGTTCCAGTATCAGTAAGTAACACATTTAATTTCTCCAGATTACTATATGCCATTTCAAAACATTTTTACCAATAGAAGTAGAGAATCTTTGGTTGTAGCATTATAGCCGTAGCTATAAGCTTATGATACTCATTAAAAACTGGCTAGGAGATAGCTCATTTCTTTAAATTGTATTAAATTTTAGAAGAGACAGTATCCAATCCTTAAAGCAACAGTTTTTGTGTCCTTGTTATGTAGATCACTAGTAAAACATTGTAATTTCATAGTCAGATCTCTTGAGAACATACCTCTGAAGTACTTTACAGCTTCATATATGGTACCAAGGACAACGAGACTGGCTAAAACTATTCCTCCGTAGAGTGTTAAACCTTCCATGATATCTGAATCCGGGGAGGTCATGTGGTGGATAAGATCTTTTGATTGTGCATCTCCAGGCTATGATGAAAAAGTGATCAGCAATTATAGTTTAATGAAAATTCAGTCGTGATCTGCAACCATGAAAAGTGTTTTTACTTGGCAGAGGTACTCACTTCAAAGTATTGGCTTTAGCTATAAAACGTTGATGCACAAAGAAGCGTTGGTCACCTTTTGAAACTGATATCAGAGAGCATCTGTCGATTTGAATGGGAGGTGACCGAGTGGTCAGAGGCGTGCCAAAGTAGAGGGGGTGGGGCTGTCACATCTGCACTTGTAGCAGAATCCGTTAGTAAGTTGTTGGCTTATAGACAGTTTTTAAGTTTGTTGGTTAAAGTTGGCATATTGATCATGCCTTCTCAATAGTTGTTGTACCTTGCTCGTACCTGTCGGTAAATATCTTGTGCCATGCCCTCCAATCAAAAGTCCTTCGCCACGCCACTGCTAGTAGTCAGAGTGCTCTGTCGTGCTAAAGATTGAAGATTCCTAGTTTGAGGTGAGGGGTATGGTTATAACTTTAATGCCCGTCATTATCTTCTGTCCAAATGGCTTGAAAAAGCTTGTGGGTTAATGAATCTCCGAGAAAGCTATTCTCAATTTGTTCAAGTGTTACGAAACACTGACAACAACAAGTGTTACGACAGCACGTCCATTCTGAAATTTCACCTGTTCTATATTTCGAGGGTCATATCGCATGGATCCATATGACTATTATATTCCCCAGTTATGGTAACCTTGAACTAGTTACCCAGGAAAAAGGAGAATTTTTAGCCAGCATTTGAAAGACAGAATTATGTATTCCGTTACATATACATCAAAAGAGGCCGACGTATGATTACCTTAAATACGAAGGTATTCTGTTGGACTTTTTCGAACAATGACTTGGAATTCTCCATTGCTGCTCTACTGATACACTTTCGAATGCGTTTTACATCGCCAGCTAAGACCACACCATAGGATCCGTCAATTCTTACAGTCTTCTCTAGAAGTATGTTTGGGTGCAGTAGGTAGTCTTTCAATAAACCCGCTGAATAGGTATCCAACACAACTCTGCTTATGTTTCCTGATAACAGGGATTGTTGGACATATTTTCCATTAGTAGTATTGCCTGTGTTGAAGATCGAGGCAAAATTAGAAATTTAGAGTGGAATCTTCGTTTATATGAGTATCGCAGGTGCAATCCTTAGCAACCAAATATTTTGGCAGGCTGATCAAAATTAGTGCTGCGTAACTGAAGAATAATTAGGAAAAATATAAATGAACATAAATCAAAGAGAACATTGATACGTGGTAAATTAAAGACAAGATGAAAAAGCGATCTAGCTTGGAATTGTAAGCAAATGTAGGCCCCATGGAATAATCAGCCAAATTAATACCCATATATATTTTATATACGTATATGTTTATATACATATAAAAGGTAAAGGTGAGTCCCATGTACGATTCCGTACGTTGTGGGAGTGCACGTTAGAGGGACACTTGTCCTGAGCCGCCGGCATAGTAAGGTAGGGTGGCCAGTTTCTTTCCTCGCCGCCTTTAGCTTCCCCAGTGTTGCCACCAGTTGCCCATTTGCTGCTGGGTGAACAGTGAGCGAGCATCCCAACTATGATCCGAGGGTTTGGCTCGAACCATCGATGTTTCGTACAGAAGTCAAGCGCTCTAACCACTTGGTCACTCGCCCATATATACATATACATATAAAAATATATTTATACTGTATATATATATATATATATATATATATATATATATATATATATATATATATATATATATATATATATATATATATATATATATATATATATATATATATATATATGAACTCAGTAGCTTGCGAGTAACAAGGATTTCTCCTTTTTCAGTGCAGACAGGAACATTATTATTCTAAGAAAAATTAGGAAAAAATAAAATTTGCCACCACCGGGAATATATATATATATATATATATATATATATATATATATATATATATATATATATATATATATATATATATATATATATATATATATATATATATATATATATATATATATATATATATATATATATATATATATATATATATATATATATATATATATATATATATATATATATATTATTTGATATGAACATATTAAGCATCAAAACAATAGTCGAATTTTTAATTTTTTGTTGCATCCTCCTATTTATCAGCTGTCCTTTGTGATCATTTAATATCTTCTATGTAATCATTTAAATTGCTAGTAGCTTGGGCGAAAAAAGCAATGGAGATTTTAACCTATTTTCAAGTTTCCTCCGTAGATTTTCGTAGCAGCCATAAATGTTTCCCCAGATGTTAGGACCTAAAATGGGGAGACAAGTGCAAGAATTAACATCATCTACTCGGACATACACAGAGATTAAGCAAAAATGAACACTTGGGAGAGTGGTCACTCGGGCACGCACGTTCCAATACTTTTCAGGTACTATGACATTTGCTTGTCTGTATAACTATGGCAATACCTCGTACAGTAAGTAAAACGTGTCTCATGTTACTTTGCAAAAACCTCAAGAACGATACCATGGGAACCAGCATACGATGAATACCCCTTGACTAATACAGAAAAAACGCACGAAAAGAGCAAAGAGCAACAATGATGGTAAATTAAAAAAAAAAAAAACGCAAGACTGGAATTGAACATATTACATATAGCAAAAGCAACTAGTTGACATTCAATAATTCGACAACTCGAACAAAGGCTATTAGAGCTTTGTGATTAATGTTTTCTCGGATTTTAGTCCTTAGGCACTGGATATTTCATTCCACGAATAAGCAGCCAAATTGCCAAGGTGGTTTTGGATCCGGGTGGTTTTGGATCCAAGTTTGATTGCGGATACTTCTGAAAGTTGTGATATTTAACGAATAGCCGCATTATTTTAGAAATTTCATAAGATCTACAGGTAAAAAGTCATTTTTGTCAACAATGTACTTTTCTAGGAGGGTGTGATATCCCGAACACCCTGCTCAGGACAGGCTCGCATGCAGAGATATCGAAATGAAGACGTTGAATATCCAATCTTCATTATACATGTGGGAATTAGAGACCTAATCCCCAGATGAATATTGTCAAATATGGGTTGTAGCATTCAAGAGATTTACTAACCTTTCCATTTGCATCAAGATTGTCAGGGTGAAAAACAAACTCGATGCAAAGGATACTCGATAAATTCCCAATAACCAATGATGTCAAAACGAGGCCAACAAGCATCCAAACTATAGCATGAATCTTCCCCAACTTTGTCGTTGGGGTCAGGTCACCATAACTGGAAAGGAATATTCTGTTTAGAGTCTTGGACACTTGAAAAGGATGCTAGCTGCAGAGAGCAAACTACTTACCAGCTTAGCTTCATTCAATGGCAAATACAGTTATAAGTGACGGCTAGCAATCAGCGATGTGAATGGATGGTAAGATAATGATTCTATGACACGAAAATTCTGCAAAATTACTTAGCATGCTAAAAGCACTTTCTCATCTGACACTCATTAAAAGTATGAAACGTTAGAATATCCCAGGACACCAGAGGGAGAAATTTAATTCTTTCTGTCTACACTCATCCACTTCTGGTTATATATTTAACTTCGCCTTTTGGTCCTTGTCGGATATTTCATGCTATGGAATTTCAACATTTTTTCTTGCTATAGTTAAATCCTTTAGCGCAAACAGACTAATCACTTGATACAGCACAAATAGCATTAAAACCTCTGTTTTGGTCTAGTTTATCTTCTTGCCAAAGCTATGTATACCAACAAGATAAAAAAATACATTCAACCATGGCACCAAGAACAAGACATCAAATTACCTTTACTTCTAAGAAATTGCCGACAACTTCGGCAATGATTTTCAGATCATGAAACTACAGTTTCCCTAATTGTTATGGTTGTGAAGCTCTGTTATGAAGTGAATATCAAAGGTAGATGCTTGATTCTAAACTAAATTATGAAAGTAGTAAATAATTCTTATACAGTAAAAATCCGCTCATAAGAACTTTAGCTTTAGTCAGTAAATAATCAGTCACACTAATTGGTGTGTCGTTGACAATTTAAAAATTTATGAACCTGGCTGTTTTTCTCTAGTTCATCCTGCGATCCTACTCGCGGTTGCATTCATTCATAAATATATAATAAAGTTGCGCTTTCCGATTGATATTTCAATTTCAACTTCAGCTTTATACTAAACTAGGTTCTTATAATTGGTTTTATTTTTAATCCAGTGAATAGTTTATTTGCCAGTCAACCCCTTTCAAGGCTTTTCCATACATAATACGTACATAGCTGTGATAGACATGGCATGAGAGGGTAAGACAAGGCTATGAACATTCGCCCTGATTGCTGGAACTACCTCATCTCACAAGAACATGAACAGGCTCATTTCAAAATTCTAGTTTCTTATCTGCGGGCTTTCACCGAAAGATATAGGATAGAAATTCTTACCCAACTGTTGTCATTGTAATGTATGCAAGCCATAGTCCACTGCCAGTACCTCTAATATAGGAACCGGAAAACTCAGCTGTATTGATGTGACGCTCCTAAATGAAAATGCAGAAATATGAGTCTCTTCACTGTTTTATACTCTACAATCATAAAGAATATAGACTAGAATCTGGACTCATTATTTTCCAAGATTATTCAGAGCTAAGGCCCCGATTCCACCAATTTGTCACTTATTATGCCAAATTATGGCAATACAGTAGCTACGCTTTCTAAAATATCTGGGTCAGAATGCATTCACTAAAACGATACGCTATGATATGTAAATTTTTTCAAAAAATATACGCTCGAAGCACTGCTTTCCAAAATACCCATTTTTGGCCGTTTCAGTGGAAACGTTAGGCAAAATTTGATAAATCTATATCGGTTGCACATTTATCCAGATCAGTGGAAAAGGAGCCTAACAGGGTAAAATTATTTCACTCTGCCCCTTGATTTGGGTATCTTGAGAATATTAGTAATGCAAAAACACTTCCTTTGTTTGCTTTAATTTGATCGAGGTGTGTAAATAGACGCATAACTGTCCCTAGATTGAAGTTTGGAGGTGTTGTAAGAAAAATGGTACGTCATTTGGTAAGATATTTGTATGGTTCACTAGCGTATTTACGATTTACTCCAGTTGGCGAGCCAAATCGTCCATACCCCATCCCAACATTTTCTCGATCCTGTATAGACTACACTTTTTACCATTTTAGTTTTGTACTTTCATCCTTGTACATGTTCTATACTTTTATATAGATGCAGATATCTGAGATTTATGGTTGCAAAGATGGATTCAATGAAAGTATCAATTTCTTCAAGAGTATCTAATTATAATGATTTGGGGGAATGGCATATCTGACTTGTCTAGCAAATTGGGATATACCTAGTAACTCAACTTGCAAAGATTTTGATTACCTTGACACAATTTTTCGCTACCTACTCTCCTTCTTAAGTCTCCTAGTCTGCTACTGGAACTTTCATGAGGATGACATCTCTAGTTTCAAAAAGGACAAGAGCCGGCTTTCTTAAACCAACGTCTTTTCTAGAGCAGCTATCTTAGACTTTTAAGGAAAATGCTTATAATGAATTCAAAGGTCTAAACCTACTGTGGGGCGTGGTGTTGTTACACTCCCAAACTATGATTCTGTACTGGCAAATCACCAAATTTATCATTTCTGTTGGCAAGGTGATTTAAGGGTTTGTATTCCAGGAACCTAACGATACAATTTAGGAGCTGCAGCGTATCAGAAAGCTTATGAATTTGCTGCGTGTATGGATTCACATTTTTACCACAAATTCAGCATACAATTCTTAAAACGTTAACAGATATCTCATAGATCTTGGGTCCACGTCCATTCTATGGGCAATTTTTGGACCCTACACCACCTCCTACCAAAATTTCTAGGCACGGTCTTGCAGATTTTTTTAGTATAAGTGATACTCACAAACAACCAAAACAGGATCGCTGCCAATATCGTGAGCACAAATGAAATCAAAAGCAAAGGGTATTGTCCCCAGAGGAAACGTGAAATGATTGCCGAAGCTGCGTTTCCTAGTTCCTTCTTAGTCGGAGTCCTGGAGAAAATCTTCAAGTATTTTGACTCCAACAATGGCACCACAATATATTCACTCTTCTCAATATCACCTTCTATTTCAGATGAATCTCTAAAGATTGGAAGGGCCAAATTTGTTCCTGCAGCAATTGCATGTAAAGCTTCCTGTTTACTGTACTTTATGGAACTCGAATTACTCCCGTCTCTGTCCCAATTGACATGAGTAAGACCGTGCTTTCCAGAGCAGTTACCACAGCAAGATGTGATTGCTTTGTCCAATAAATCTGGTAGAATCTCGAGGTTGTTATCATTGACCAACGGAGGCAATAAGATTTTAGCAGATGATATGCTCTTTGGACATCTGCATGTTTCTGCGAAGGATACAACACACATAGCGTAAAAGTACTCACATAACAATATACAATTTTGAAAGGTGTTTGTGCATATTCGAATTTGATGAGTTGTTCCGGTAATGAGGGTACAGGCTCTAAAGACTAATTTCATTCCTGCAGACCTCTCTGCCCATAAATAAATCCATGAGATGGATTGACTGGTATACAGGCAGAATCTATTTTCAATGGAGCAAGAGTAAAACTGGTTAAAAGAACCTTGTTTAATATGGAGCTGAAAACGTCCTAAGTCACTGAATGTCAGGCTGCCGGTTCCTAGGAAATTAAGGTTCTTAGTCTATGCGGGTATATTCGGTATTTTACACTGTCACGAAATGATATAAAGTCATATTTCTCTTGGCCCTGTATAATGTACTTTCTACACAACAACAGCCCATGTTTATGGACTTACCTCCATTATGAAGCTTTGACCAAACACCAAATCCACCCTCTGTGAACGCCAATATACGAATTCTATATTGTGCATAAGCTTGAAGCCCTTTGATTGTTGCCGTCCTCACTGGTTCTAGAATATCGACAAATTGAATTTTACTTTGAGGAACTGGAACTTCGTGCAATTCTGACAACCAGTATTGGATTCTGTACCCGAGAACTTCACCTTTTGCATCGGCTTTGCTGATTGGCTTCCACTTCAGTAAAATTTCTTCAAAGTCATGCATGCTTATCACTTCTAGATCAGGAGCTTTAACTGGGCCTAAGTAGAAATAGAGAATATCGTTATAACTCGAAGAAGTGAGAACGTTCTTTAAGCATACCTAAAAGCTCTTATAATGGGGACCGAAAGGTGAACCGAAATATATAGCCAGATAAGAATAGGTTCATGTGACAGATGAATAATGAGTCTAGTTGCGCCTACAACTACTAGACGCATTATTCATCATATCGCATGTATCCGAATCTGTCTATATATTTCGGTTCATCTTTCGGTAGTTATCCAGAATGTCATACTCTGACGAGTGTCAGACGAAAAAAGCTATTTAGTATACTTAAAGGATGTTCCCCCTTTTTCGTGCTATAATGAAGTTCTGTAGTACTAACATACTTTTCACAAATAGATAATACATATTTATTGACTAGCCATACCTTCATGTCTCTCTATTTATAAAGAATAGTGTTATGAACAGAAAACTCTATGTCATGACCTGGTATGATAACAAAAAGTTACCGTACATTGTATATTTATTGAAAGATAGCATATTTCCTTCCATCCTGATTTAGAATAAAAGCATCAATTGCATATCTGCCTGAATCTAACAATCGATGCCTTAGACAGTCGCAAATATTAATGCTATGCGGTAAGAATACATTGAATGAGGGTTAAAATATTTATCTAAATGGAGCAATTTTGGACAAAACACGCACTGAGCAGACAATGAAAAAATTAAAATCCTCTTTGAAACAGAAAGTAAGCCTGATAGAATACCGCCTCTATTTATATGCTATGGGAAATGGTGTAAAGCATGGAACAGAGCTGTGTGAAAGGGATTTCAAAATTTTTATGAATTTCAATTAAAATCTGCTTTTCCCTAGTGTACATGTAGATGAAATATTATAACCCCCAAACTTTCTGATTAGGAGCTTTTAGAAATCTAGGAGGAAACTTTCAGTAGATTCCATAATGATAGATGATGACGAAGATGCTAAAAGCGACCTTTGTAGTAGTAATTTGCATAGAATAGGACTTCAAAACGCACCTCATGAACTTAAGTTAAATTGCAAACAGATAATTTTAACTATTGTACTTTAATTTTAACCCTATTTCTTTGCCGTTATTCTTTGAACAGCATTGACAATAGTTATGTGCCTTACTTAGAGTTTCAATGACTTACTTCCTTGCTTGGTGGTACCATTAATAGTAAACGTAGGACCCAGCCCTTTTGATGTGAATGCACCTATCCTCACTTGATACCAAGAATAATCTTTCAGTTCTTTGATTTCAACGGAATTTAAGCTGCTGTTTACTTCTACCATTTTCTCACCAGGAAGTGCTCCATAAATTGCATACTGATTCACTGATCTGGGTGCTCTGTCATAACGACGCTGAGGTTCATCGATTGCTCTATAAAATACTCTATATCCGAGAATGATGCCATTTCTAAATGATTCTGGGATAGGACTCCAATAGACTTCAATTGAATCAGATTTAGATGGCCATGTCTCTACTATCGTAGGTGGCTCTGCTGGTACTAAATGAAAGCGAATTCAACATTTAGCACGTATCCTTATTGGCATGCAACATGTTCATACTACTTGTTTATGTCAAATTAACAATCCTATATATTTAATAGCAAAGTAATATCCTTGCATATATGCAGTATCATGAAACCTACTCTGCTCCATTATCTGCAGTTGCTTTGATGATTTGCTGCTTGATAAAGTATCATATGAAGCCGAGAGGCAGGAAGGATTTGGAAAGTCACAAGAGCTGCAGAGCACTTATACCACACCCTGCAGCTTGAAGGCCACATCAAATCGTGCCAGAACTGCATTTTACACTTATAGATATGTTGAGAACAAAGAATAATAGAGAACGATATTAAAGATCAAGACAATACAATAAACATCGAACGAAAACTTTACTTGTGTCACAACAATTAAAAATGGATACTGTGCGATTTTGCAAAGGCCTCTCTTATAGATATTTTCACAGAAAGAGGGTATGTTTCACATTTTAAGGTAATTTGTTTAGCATTTGCTCAAAGTTGAGAGACATGTATCCTCACTAACACCCCCCCCCGCTCCTTCGTCTCTTTTGTGAAGCGCTTTGGTATATTGGGATGCTGCAAAGTGTAGCTTATTTTTGTCTAGCCATATTTTTAGCATCCTTTCACGTGCTTTTCTGCCATAACAGTTGTTCTGTACATCTCTAGATAATTTTCTGCCTTTAACAGCACAAAACTATCCTAGTTCAAGTTATCAGAAATTTTTCACTCTGGAACTGCTAGTTGGTTGCTTTATATTGTTTTTTTAGGTTTAATTAGTTCATTATGTATTGTTTTTCAGAAAAAGCCTTTCAAAAGGCCCATTGGAAAATCAGTCCTTTGTAAGGCAAAAATCTTAGAACGACATTAAAGCTATGTATTAAATTGTTATCGACTATTTGATTAACTCAAATTGAAAATACAAGTTATTTGGGGAATATTTCATTTATTTTAGCAATGGACTCTGTTCTTTGCAAATAGGTCTTTTGATTGTCCCTTGTTAGATGGTATTTATACATCAAGACATCATAACCAACTTACTGTCCTCATCGGTTGTAATGTTAACAGTTGTTGAAAAATTCCCTCTGCCTTTACTGTTAAACACTTGAACTTGCAAGTTGTACGTTGTGTACTTCATAAGGTCTGGTATCTTTACTTCTGGTGAGCTTCCATTCGTTGTAATGTTAAACACTTGATTTTCATCACATCCCTCAGGCCTATCTTCGTGGCAATCTACTACTCTGTATTTCACAGTATAACCAAGCACCTGAAAATGATCCAAAGAATCTAGTATCAACAATAGCAATTAGTTTTGCCGAATCTCGTAAACCAAAAGGATCTGGTTTATGTGTTAGCACAATATGAATGACTTACTGAAATTACCACGGCAAAAGCTAGAAGTTATTTCATACTATAAAAACTTTCACATCCCATTCTAACTAAAATTAGCGGTGACCCTACATGTCTGTTATGTAAAGTAACTTGACAGCAAGTGTATAAACAGGAAATATTCGCTATTTATCAAGCGCTAAGAAGTTCATACGACAAAAGTGCTGAATGCACTACCACCAATGAAGCATGCTCTAAATTGCAGTGCTAGAAGAAACGAGTGAATTTGATTAGAGGTCACTAAACTGTAAAGTGAGTTGTGCACCAATGCAAAATCAAGCATGGGAATCTGCACATTTGATAAGCTCTCAGTTTTATCATTCCTAGCATGTTTGCTGGTAACAAGAGCTGTAAGCTGCTAATGGTTCATGCATGCCAAAGGTTTTCACCTCCATAGGCAAAGTAAAATCACAGCTCAGTACTTTGAGGCTGATGATCATAAATGTTCGTTGTCATTAGCATACGCTTATTTTTAAGAAATAGTTTTTCGCCCAGTAAAGAATTTTTCTTATCTTTTTCATGATTCTAGTTTTGAAACTCTCTTAGACTTTACTCTCTTAAGATTTTCTTAGCAAGAATAGTCGCTTAACACCGCAGTGATACACATTCTGACGGGCACTGTTGCACCGACAGAAAGGCACTGCACAAACAAAAATTTGATCTCTTGTGGTTACTTATGTGCTCTATTACATAAGCTACTTAAAGAAATGTAAAAAAATTAAGTAAAAGCGATCAGTGTCTAGCGCGAATGCTGGAATTTGAAAGGTGTGTGACTTATCGACTTTCTTAGGTCTCAACAATCCAGCACCTCAATATTTCTACCTCTTATAATCTAAGGTATTTCGTTGTCCAAATGACCATTAACGTACTTTGGAAGAAAACTCCACTAAATGTCTTTAGTGGAAACCTTGCATTCTTGCCTTAGGCACGTGCAGGCGTCCTTGTCTACACTTATAATGGTGCAAAATACGATAACCAGTTTCACAATTTTCTAAGAACAAGGACACAGCAGTTTGCTGAAAAGGGCAGGGGTGCAAGCTCCTTGAACACTGGTACCTTTCTTAACAGTCAGTACTGCTTTCCTATACCAGTCTCTCATTAAAAGTACGTGTAATACAAGAAGAATACCACACCTGTCCGTTTGCTTCTCCGTCTACTTCCTTCATGTCAGTCCATCGCAAAATTATTTCAGTTGAGCTTGCATTAACACCTGATATGTTTTTAGGAGGTTCCTTGGGATCTGAAAGGACAGTAACATCTTAAAGCATTCCCTCTTTCACTTTGTTTTCCACTTATCATTTACCTATCAATTGGCTTTCTGTGTAACACTAAAGCCAGTCAGTAGAATTAAAATCTCGTTCTCCTGATGGCATCATGTAATCTATACAGTTCTCATCAATCGTGTGCTACACACCTAAATTAAACATGACAAGATGCAAGAAATCAAAACAGCCTCGTTTGAGTAGTTAAATCTGCATCGAGTAGGCCATCAGCAAACTAGCAGATAACGCTATCAATTAATTGAGAAACAATGCCCAAGTGATTCATATGTAAGCTATAAGAGATTCTATAACTATTGAGAACAATTGTACTATCTACTGCCTGAGAAATGCGCTAACTTAACAACAGACATAGAATCTATCAACCATTTCCAGAGATTCAAATGACATACCCGATTCATCAGTCCACACAGTGACATTATCACTTAACACACCTTCAGCTTTATATGTAAAAGCGGATATTTTGAACACATATGGTGTATATATTTTCAATTCTGTGACTGTCTGGTTGAACATATCACCATCTCCTTGTCTGTTTGGTGTAATAATATGTTTCCAAGGTCCGTCAGGCAGGGTTTTGTCTTTGTAGTACAGTTTATAACCATCAATCACGCCCTGTCTATGCTCCTTTGGTACTCTCGACCATGTCATGTTAATCGATTGGTGATCCAAAAAGTGTCCTGTTAAATTCATTGGAGGCTTTGATGGAGCTGAAACACAAATCGTTGCAGTGGAGTTAAAGTACAAAACCCTTGAACAAAATCTACCAAACAGCATAGCTAGCTTCTTTTTTCTTGCTGTAAAAGGTTGCTGTTACAATGATGAACAGACATGTTTCAGTATTGGGCACAAATCAACCCACATGTACTAGATTAAACATTCGGTATGCTATGCTAAACTTTACTTAAGTCTGCTTCCAGACTTCGTTAGTTATTAGCTGCAACCGCATTCATCTACCTGAAACTAAATCTGCAATGAACTATTGCCATTTAAGATCCCAATATTGCATGGAGCTTATGCTATTATACTCGCAAACCTTACCATAGGCATCTGTTCTGATATATGTAAAGTTACTAAACGGGCCTCTTCCGATTACAGTTTCTGCTGCAATTCTGAATTCATACGTTGTATAGTACTCTAATTTCGCAACATGTAATGTGAATATATTAGCTCCAACAGCTATTTCCTTCCAAGATGACTGACTGTCTTTTATTCTATATTGGACAGCATAACTTGTAATTATTCCATTTCGATTCTCTTCTGGTACACGGTTCCAGTTCAAGTCTATAGCTGTGGCGTTAGTATAGTTCCCTGTAAGGTTTTCTGGTGGAGCATCCGGAGCTGAAAAATAAATAAAATGTAATGGAGTCCTATGGAGAATCAAGCAACTCGCACAATGCTCAAATATATACCAATATTTTGCGAACCTAGACTCCTTATTATTTGTGTATAGAGAAATTCCACTACCTATGTGGTGTGAACTTTTAAAATTTGATTGTAACTTCAGCATCATGGATTTTGGGGTCCCTTCTTAAGTAAATAGTAATGTGTCAAAACGACACTGGCTAAGTCCCAGAATGAAATTCATCCCAAATTAACACAGTGGTGTCCATTTTTCATCTTGTCTCTACGCTCACAATACCAGCCAAAAGATAATGGCTCCAAGGAGGATCGGAAGGCTAAACAAGCACTGCTAGCATTTTTAATAGAATTAATCATTGGTACTTTTCTATGATAACTTTCAATTATTGCCTCCCGTCTTGAAATACCTCCGAAGCTTCACTGCTTATAAACATTTGTTATTCACTTTCTTACCACTTGCAAGTGTTGTAACAGTTGTTTTGGAAGAGTATACACCAATGCCCTTGCTAGTTATCCCAGCAACAACTATCTCATACTCTTTAAGCTCTGCTAGACCAACCAGTGTGGAAAATCTCTCATTGACAATGACTTCATCTTGTTTCCCTATGCCATCAGATCTTTGATACTTCACTTTGTATGATGTGATTATACCGTAACGCCTACTTGCGATGATTTCTGACCATGTAACATTGACTGATGATGAAGAGAGTGCAACTGCTCTAACATCTGTCGGCGATGCACCAGGAACTTAAATGATAAGTAATTCATTAGTCAATTCCATGTGATATCACGAATATAATTTAAAATCATTTTTTCTTTTAATTTGAAGCTGCTTCCAATATAGTTATAAATGAAAAAGCAATAAATTAAAGTAGGACCTATTTGAATTGAGTAGTCAAAGTAAGAAAATGGACTTTTCATTAATAAATTCGATTCACTACTTCTATGTAATCACATTTCTAAATATCCATGAAGATTTCATCAAGAATCGAGGGATTTATTCATGGACCTTTTTGAGGAGCATGGCTAAAATAAATGCGGGGAAAATTCTATAGAATTGTTTATAACCATACATAAAAAGATTCATGACGTCAAGAGCAGAAGTAGTAAAATCATCACTAATATCATCAATTATACACCTTTCCATAAAACAGTGGTTGATAGGAAAGTAGTAGTCGACGTCTCAAAATTTAAGAGCGTTCAGTACTGAATTTCTAAACTAATTAAGTCTATAAGTTCATAGTCAGTTAAAAACTCTATTCTTCACGAAAGTCCACCAAGTAGTTTGCTCAAGTTGTATAGGTCCCACCTGTATACGAGCACATTGCTAATAAAGAAAATAAGGGGAAAATAAAATCGCTATATAAGTCAATAGAAGCATATTTTTAAGTAAGATTCCCAATGTTTGCAAATGAGAAATGGCTCTTCATTTTACCCCAAAAACATTAATTTTAGCAGGGAGACATATGATTGCCCGTAAGCAAGTTATGTTGATTCATGCAAAAATCTTAGAGGTAGCTCTTTGTTGTGTTGTTGCTATTGCATTGTTTTGTTCGTTCTTTTAACGTTTAGATGATGTAGTAGTATGTAATGTAATTGGCTATATTCGTTGTTGCCTAGGAACGGAGAGGGAGGTTTTTTTGAGGAAGCAAGGAGGTGAGAATTATGGGGAAAGTAATTACACTTGGAGTTTTAGAATTTTCGTGAACTGAGAACAATTATTGGATTAGAAGTTGGGATTCGCTTTTGGATACATTTATGTTGTTGCTGTTCCTGCTGACCTATTGCTGTACATACTTATAATATATAATATCTAATTTCTTGTTCTGTTGTATTGGCCTATTTGATACTGTGTACGCTTCGCTTTGGGTTCGGATCGCACCTACCCTTTACCAAAGGATAAATAACACATAAATATACAACATCTTACCATCTTCGTCTGTTCTCACTTCTACAATAGCACTCTGCACACCTTCTCCAGCCGATGTTTTTGCCGAAACCGTAATGTTATAAAGCGTCCAAAACTCAAGTCCAGATTTTGACCATTGCTTGATGCTTGTGTCATCTGCCAACCATTCACCAACAGATTCCTGTTTTCTTATATAAACTCTGTATCCGGTAATAATCCCGTTTTGATGGTCTAAAGGAACATCATCCCAAGTGACAAAGACAGTTGAAGAGCTGGAATTTTGCGCAGTGATATTGGATGGTCCAGCGCTTGGAACTAAGATCAAGAGAGTAACGGATGTAAGGTTAATAGCCGGAAAGTCATAGTATAACTGTATCCTTAATACAACCGTGAAGAGTCATCGAGGTAAAAGAAAAGAGAAAGCTGTTAGAAAGTTAGCCTTTCAAAGCATATTTACATTAATTCAGCATCATTCAGAGTCCCGCAGTGACAAATAGGCACTATTGAAAAGAGGGGTGGTGAATGATAAGTAATACACAGCTATCATATTCTGTGGCACAGCAATTTTCAGCCCTACAATTTGCGACATATAGCCTTTGGCATTCATTTAAGATCAACGAGAAAATGAGCGATGCAGATATGGCAACAAAAGAACTTTCACAAAAGTACCAAAATTCTTTTTTGCAAGTTGCAAACATCAGATGCAATTAAACCCAAAGTAAAAAGTATAGAGAGAAAGCTTACTAGAGATGAAACCTGCAGACCTTCAATGTTTCTTCCCCTTCCTCCCATTTTCACTTACCAAGACCACGCTGCTCATCAATTCATATTTATTATTGCACATCATTTAAATACATACCGTCCTCCATGGTTCTCTCTTCTTTGATTGCACTAAATACACCACTTCCTTTACTTGTTCTTGCAGCAACCTTGAACTCGTATATTCTATATTTTAATAAACTGTTTGCAGTATACTGCCTTTCTGACGTCGTCACTGACGTCCAGCCATCATTTCCTGCATTCTTCAACCTATACTGAACCTCATATCCCACTGCAATACCATTCCAATCTGATAAAGAGGCCAATGTGTTCCACTTGGCTCTTATTGCAGTTGATGATCGCTTATCCAGTACTAAACTGGGTGGAGCAGATTCCGGCACTATAAAAAAGAGATAAAATATTATACTATTCTAAGAAAGATAAATATCAATTGCTTCCTGTTGCTCAGCATTAATTGAAATGCCTTACATAGATGTGTTCAAACATATATCGGCATCTTATAAATTTCAGGCAATGGTAGCTCGATAAGGCAGTTCCCAAATAGTATTTCATTTCATTTATAGAGTAATATAGGATCCGATTTTATTCACATCTTGTGAATGTTTTGATCGCAAATGGTCAGTTAATAAAAAAGTATAGGTGAATGATAATGATGCATGTAGTAATTCTGATGGTGATGAATAATAATGATTGATGATTTTATTAAATCCCTGACGACGCCAATGAAGCAGATGGCGGTGCTTATCTTAGCTTCTGAAATCCTAAGCCATACGTCTGTTGATAAAATGAAAGCTACGGAGGAGGGGGGCTGGTCAACTGTTATCTAAATGTGTTCAACTTCTCAATCTATTCTTTCACATCAAGCAATAAAGAGAATGCAGTCAGACCAGTAGCCAAGGGGGCCTGGAGAAAGGCCCCTGGACTTGTGAAATTTGACTATGTGCCTCCCGTAAAGACATGAATTATATAAATATATGTATTATCTATATTGGCTGTGCTCCCATTGTGAATTCAATCTGGCTAAGGACCTGAATGCAGTTAGTACCATTTTATAGTATTTTGTACGATTTGGCCTGAGATGGAACCCAAGACTTGCAGGTTGTTATGTGAAAACCCTAACCAATATGTCACCCCTCTCAACAGTTAAACAACTTCTTACATTTAATAGTGCATTTATGGTTTATAAGATCTTTAACAGTCTCTGTCCAGAAAATCTATGGAACTCCAGAAAATTAATGGAAGAAATTCCTTCTAAAATCTCACTACTCCAGATGCCATACATGATTCTGCAGAAATATCCAGATTCTTAAGTATAGTCTAGATTATACCAAGAAAGGATGTTTGTACTCAGCTCTTAAAATCTGGAATGAAATCCCCTTGAGCATAAGGGAACTTCCCTCGCTGGGCCACTTCAAACAACAAATGAAAATGTATTTGATAAGCTGAAAACAAATCAAGCAAGACCCCCTAGAAGAGTAGGTTCAGTAATGACCCCCTAGAAGAGTAGGTTCAGTACTGGTATAATCTCTCTTTCCTAATATAGGTAATATGTTAAACTACATATATGTATTATTTGCTACATTTTAGAATACGCTGAAGGCTTATCGTGTAAAGATAAGTTGCAATGAAATGAAATGATCCAATTGTAAGTATCTACTGTATAATAGGAGGTGACAGACTTAGAGTTGTATCTTGTATAGTTTATGGTCATCTATTTTCTCTAATTGCTTCCATAAGATCTAATTTAAGGTTTCTAAAGCAACTGACTATGAACAGATGATGACAATGGTTATGCTGATTTATAATTATTCATAATGATCAATGATGATCATGATGGTGAATATAATCAAACTTTAAGTGCAAATCAAAGAGCACATGTCATACCATCTTCATCTGTTTTCACAACAGCGGAATATCTTGTTATGATGTTTTGATCTTCACTATTTATTGTACCAAAGTAATGTGCATAAAACACATAATCAGTATACTTCTTTAGTCCAGTTGCAACAATTGTTTGTGGTAAAGCTCCACTTATTGTCAGTTTCTGTGGAGCTTCTTGGACACCATTTCTATGGTACAATATTTCATGATTTTGAACATATGTCCATGTATCTTCTGGAGGCAGATATGGTGTCGAGGGCAATTGTATGGACATAGCGGTTGAATTTATCGCTGTAGGAACTGGCAATGGTAAACTTTTTGCAGTATCGACTGAAATATTCAAATGACAGCTATTGATATGAGATCAATTTTAATTCCTCTGATATAATAGACAAATTTTATCAATGCAGCCTTTTCCCCCAAAAAAATTTGGATAATTGAGTAGCATTCACCAAGTAATAAACGTGAGTAGAATACAAAAAACGTTCGTGGCTATAGCAGAAAGCCAACTTCAATATTCAGTTAATCAACATATTTATGGAAATACTTCATCAAACATATTTCGCTTGCGCGTCAGTACAAATATATTTGCAGTCTCCTATCATAAATTGTTAATCCTTCGAATTCTGAAGGGAAACATACCTGGCAATAGATTATTAAGAAGTCCATTCCACGATGTCGAAATGGTCCCACTGCCCTTCTGGTGTGAGATCTGAAGGTAATCATTGCCCCAGCTTTCACAAAAAAACACTTTGATAGCATATAAGTTGTCTTTGGATAATGTACCTCCATTCATTTCGGTGCTGCTGCTGTGAAGATGAAAGATATACTGAGAAAAGATCAATTTGAAATATACCCTTTGAATGAAAATCAAATATCTTTCATCAACGTTCTCCAGCCGTCACTTCTAGATACTAAAACCATCGACTTGAAGAAGTTATCCAAGAGGATACTAGTCAACTGATCAGGAAGCCTTATGAACATAATCTTCTCTAATACGTGGACCTCTCACACGAAATAAATAGTGATGCTGTTCTTTACACATGGGTAATTGTCAAGTCCGAATCAACTATTGCTCTATTTAAGCACCATCATTCCTTAACATTTTTAACTGTACAGTAAGCATTGTGAACATAGAAAATTTAATACCTTCCATAATAGGCATCGTTGTAAACACCCAGAACTGTTTCCGTGCCAGATTGTGTCATGTTCAGCTGACACAGCTCATTACACAACATCCTAAACGTGTACTGTCCAGTTTCAGGGACTGACATGTAGCCAAAATACCTCAAACCGTAGTATTCATACTGATGCCCAGAAGGATCATACAGCGTCGATTTACATAAATATGATGAAGGATTGCTTGGATAGTTTGGATTCATACTGTATGCCTTTGCCAACGTATATTGACTCTGAGAACTGGGGAATTGAAAATTGTCATACTTGTGTGCAAGCAGTCCTTTCCATTTGTAGTATGCTGGGGGAATAAATATATAGGTCGTCAAGTGATTTGACAGTCAAAAAAGCGATGCACACTCTCGATACAAATATGTTTTATTAAACTCGCATAGCTACATAGTTTAAAATTAATCGTATTGGTTAGAAAGTTAATGCAATCAATACGCATATGTTAAGTAGCTAGTGCCCAGTTGATCAGTTTTTGTCTGATCAACTACTCTAGCATTTTTGACTGGAGCAGTTATGGCAAAATGCTTATAAATCTTCTACATGAAGCTCAAAAATTTCTGCAAAACATTGCTGTGACTTTTTGTGGTGAACTTCTGTGTCTTAATAGATTTGAATAATCCATCAGCACTTTTAAAGAAAATTGTTCCTCTACTGCTCTCTCGAAGTGTCAAAAACCCCTATTGTTCATATGACCAGTAAAATTTCAAAGCATCGCATCTACTAAATGCCCTTGCATTATCTGTATTTTAAAGTGCGATATTTCTCACATGATATTTAGTTTATCTATTTGACACCCATGCTACTTGTTTATTTTATAACTAATACGACCAATTATATACAGCAAGACTACCTCTTGTGATAAAGTTCAAGGGGAAAATTGGCCAGAAGCCCTTTAACTGGTACACCTCTCAATCAGATTCGCATGGGAGCTATGGAATTTTCTCGTAATGCTCCGTATGTAAAGCACAGCCAGTGAATTCTCAAGAGGATTTCAACTAAAGACGGTCTAAAAGCCAAATTTAGGCTTTACATGCCCACACGATTAAGAACGATTGAGAACGGAACATTAGAAAGTGTACATGGAGACCATGGAGATCCGAATCGGCCACAGATTTTGGAGGGGGGAGCAAGGTGAAATGTCCCTCCCAAAGGAAATAAGTCTGTCAGCTTTGTGCCATAAGGTTGCAAGATTCTAAGAAAACAAAGTTTGGATTCAAGACGTCCAATGGTGTCTTTAAACTTTCGGCTTTTCTAAAAGCTTGATATAACAAAAGGAAAGAAATGCCTGCAACTAAAGCCAAGAATACACTGCAGCCCTAGGCCTAAACGGTAAAATCTCATATCGACAAATGATATGGAAAAGATTCTTTGTTCCATCTTATACAATAGCTGGCAAGCGTCTATCAATTCTTCACCCCTTAATGATATACAAAATCCGCCACCATCATGAGCTACCAATAAGAAAAAACTTTGTTTTAGACTGGAAAGACCTAGTTATTATTATTAATATTTTTATTATTAAAATACAAAATAATAGTAATCGTAAGGCTGCCAAATATAGCTCGCTGCTTAGTGAACTCTCTTCTTCTTATAGTAAAGTTACATTTATCAATCTATCTATGGGTGCTATTGGAACTATGGGTTCTTCTTGTACTTCTTTCTTCTCCTTACTCAATGAACTGAGTTTTGATAAGACCATCCAAAAACGAGTCATTATGAAAGCTAAGACCATCTCAATAAGATCAAGTTACTTCATCTTTTGCCAAAGAAATAAACCTTGAACTAATCCAGACCTCTTAACCATCTAATTTTGATCTTTTCTGGAACATCTAACAGGTTTCTTTTAGTTATTTCTTTATTCTGTTTTTGTTATACATGTTAATTTCATAAATATACTATGTATTCTCTACAAGCAAGCCAATTGTACACAGCCAAAATTTTTTGAGAGGTGTATTTTTGTAAGTAGTTTTATGTATTCAATATGAAGTTTCAAAAAAAATATTATATAACATATTTTTACAGGTTAACTTTTTCAGAAAATACAGTCTGCTATCAATAAAGGACCTGCGTTTAAAGCTCTGTAATACTCTACAAACTGTCCTGAAGTTTCCCATCATTTCCAGCCTTGGAATATTGACGTATTTGTCCAATATTACTGTGAAGAACACCTCATGGACCCATGATACTCATCCCTTTAGTATTATGATGTATGCTGGATCCAACAATAGAATCATCTATATAAATAAGTTATTGAAAATTCAAGTGCAAGGTGGACACGTCAGTTTTCTTGACATGTGTGGCAAAAATCAAGCACATAGAAATACTGTAACAGAAAGACAGTGTGCTTGTCAAATTGAACAATATTTTTGATAGTAGAAATAATAAGTCTTAGAAAAACGTGTACTTAAAGACTATAAGAACCAGCTCCTACTGTTGTCGTGAGCAAATGTTAATGATACGTCACACCCAGCATCATGAGTGGTAAACAAAAGATAAGGAAAGTACCCTTATTAAGTCCGTTCCTGACAATAACAACGTGACTAATGTATTGATATAGTCTAAATACAATGCACTATACTAACTCATGGATCTCCGCAGATTAGTTCTGGTTATTGGCTTTACTTCGGTATTATCAGGAAACTTAACACCAAGCTTGAAGAAGTCAGGAGTAGCTCCGTTTCCATAATGGTAAACAGTGATCTCGTATCTGAACCCTTTCATTAAATGTACATCATTGCACCACTTTCTAAAATGAATAATAATCTTGTTTGTAACATGTACTGAAGACAATACGATGTATAAAGTGTTGCTTTAAGTCACTGTAAAGCACCCAACACTGATTACTATGCAATGCAGTTGTATCTCTAGTATTGTACAAGACGACGGGCTTTATGCAAAAGTTATTGTATCTTAAGGGAAGCTTGCTCTGGAATACCCTTGATGATGGTGCCAAAATGAGCCAATAGTGTTTGCATTACAAAAAAATAGTATCAAATATTGGACTGAAGAAAATGCACCAGCAGAATATGCCACTGATCTTTGCATATAGTAAAAATTTCTGGCTTATCCAAATAGTTTATTCAAATTAGTATGCTCTCTATTTCCATTGCAAATGCCAACTGTAAATATGTATGATGCAAAGTAGCACATCTTCATGTAACGGCGAATAGGTGTGTATACAAGATTATTAAAATTGAGAGAAATCATTCAGATGTATCATAAAGATACTAAAGTAAGAGTGATAATCAACCCATGTAAAGGTGGCTTGCGATAACTAGCTACAAGTTAAGTTATGCCAACAATCTAGTAATGCAGTCACCTCTGTATTAATGAAATATCAGCCCACTTAAAAGACGCGATTTGTACCCATCAAACTCTGTATAATATATATGATAGAAAATAAGCAAAACAATGAATTGCGTAATATAGTGAAGTTCTCATTTAAACTATTCAACGGCGCTCTGCGGTTTGTCTTTAGCTTTTTCTTAAATATCTGAGTATTGCAAGCATTCTTTTACTTCGTTGGGAATTTCATTTTATAGTCGAGGTCAACTCACACCTACTGGTTTATTTGCAAATGATTTTCTCCTTGCTGTCGGAGTGCCTAGTTTCGTGGCTCCATGTGCATATTGTTTTGATCTTTCTTATCGCATTAAAGCATTCTGCAGTAAATTACACATTAGAATACCTATAATTTCTTTACAGTACTGCTAAGACGATACCACCATGGGAGCAAAAGACTGTGACAACTCCATAGTCTTACGTAAAAACAGAAAGACTACAATTAAAAATGTCTGACATAAATGCTTCACTATAAAAAAGAGAACGCGAAAAATATCTATGCCCTAAGCTTAAGCACGAACCAATTGCTGCTTTAATTACCGTCACAACAAAGAACCTCGAAATCACAACGGTATCTTTTAGAACTAGAATTAGGCCTTTTTGCTCAATTCTGAGATGTATGGGTGGGTAACAAGGGAAGTTATCTTGTATATATATAAAGCTAATTTCATGGGCTTTTCTTTTACGCATAACCCTGGAAACTAGCACTTGCACTCTTTGCATTCTACTTATTTAGTCTTCTGTAAAGCCTATTAAAATTGCGTTGAATAATCTAGGTAGGAAATTTACTTACCGTTCGTTCCAATCATCGTAAGTGGCATAACTAATGTCAAGAATCTTTTGTAGCCCTGTTGGATTCAGTTCGATGTAGACTTGAGCCTTGTTATTCAAAATAGCAAAGAATTTATGGATCCCAGTTTGAGTTGAAACAAATGAAGCACGGAAGCGTCCATACTGATTTTTACTGTATATATCGTTGTACTCAAATTTGTCTGAATGCGAGATAAAAGTGGGACAGTCCGGGTAGTTAGATATTCTATTGAATTCTGACATACTGTAATAGCTTGAAGACACCCATCTTTCGAAGTAAACACCAGGTGATGGTTGATAAAAATCTAGAAAGATATGCATATGTGGACTCTCTCAAACAGGCTTTTTTGAAAGCGACAGACAATAGAATATCATAATATAAGGGCTTGTACTTTCTTGATTACTTTAGCTTATATAGTTGTCTATTGCTTTAATTACATGATACTTAAATTTCGAACAAATTTTTACTGTGTGGTAGAAAGTAGCCCTCCTAGACAATTTCATCGCAGCAGGCGTGCCTTTGGTTGTACTCTAAAGTGCTAGCACTCCAAAAGTCTAGAGATTCTTCTTGATTGAACTTTGTAGCTAGAGATTTCTTGCAATCATTCATCACTCTTTGATTTTTATAGAAGATTGCAATCCTAACATTTCCATTTCTAAACTCAAAAAAATTGATATGATGCTGTATCAAAAACGTCGATTGTTTTGTGCCAAATAGTCTCAATTAGCTTAATTTTTTGCAAATAGCAGAATCTAATCTACATTTGCATAGTTTTTAAAAGATCCACGGAGTTTACTTTCACATAGATAGCATCTAACCTTGAAAGCTACCTCTATTGTCGGTCATTTTATCCTAAGAGGGAACTTCACCAAAGCGCATTGTAAGACTTTTTCATTTCTCTATAGAACATTTTGGCAAATACTAAATGAACCGATACTAGGCTATTGTTTCAAAGAAGCTTTAGAATGCAGACTGCAAAATTCTGCCAATCTTTGTCAAACTGATAAATAGAGTCGAATTTTACTCTAAGTCAGCAAATCTCTATCATATCCGTAATTGGGCTTATAGGAAAACCTGTCTGCACTCTAACTTATTTTTCCCTTGCCATTCATGAGTAAGTTCGGCTCCTTGTTAAAGAACAGCACATGAAGAAATCCCCTGAAAGGTTGCACCTTAAACACAAGAGTTCCTGCGAACACTTACTTGATGGTAACGCTGCATTACATAGAATTCCCAATACCATGAGTGACAAAATCACCAGTAGCAGAGACTGCATCTCAATATCTGCTTTTGACAGAACTTACTTTTGCCAATTGTAATGATGACTGTTATGCTGGACCACCTATAAAAATATTTAAACATTGTTTAATTCCACTTTTATCACAAATAATATTTGAAATATACCATCGCTATTACATTCATCCAGATAGTAATTGTGGAAGAGTAATCAAACTGCTGAGCAAGTAATTGTTGAAGGTATATGTACATTGCCGTATATAATACATAATGTTAGAATCGAATGTTAGTTTCGCTTAGATAAACGCTATCCCCCACCTTGCGACACTGCGCCTTTTACAGTTGACGGGCAGATGAATGAAAGTAACCAGTGCGCAATTTATGCAATCGTAAATACTACCGGACAAATTGCTTAAAACATTTGCGTCCTATTTTGCAGAAACTTTACTCACCAGTTAAGTCATCTTCCTATACAATGTTTACATTCAATGCGCAATCTATAACAAAATGCAAGAGTGTATCAATCCACAAACTTCAAGTAGAACAGGTTCTCATTTTCATTCATTAACAAAATAATCAATAGCGAATAATTTATTGTATTTAATCAGTGGTTTAAGTTACCATAGCTATATTTATTTTGATATCCTGCTCAGTATCCACTTCAGCAAGGCTTATTTTTCATCACATTTATAGCTTTGATTGATTATCCTAATGATGACCTCGTGCCTTGGTTGCATGACTAGCGCTATCATGAACATTTTTCCTGCGCTGAAATAGAAGCTGGATGCTATGAAAAAATTTTATAAGCTCTATTTTTCACATGGCATGAGCAACTTTAAACCGAACATATACCGGACGTCAAAATAAGGAAAGCGGGTCTTTGTACCAAGGAGAGTTGACATCCACCCTTAGAATCTTTTCTGAATCTGGAATTAGAATTTGACTTTTTCGTGATTGCAATGACATTTTCCAGAACAACATATCAAATGCATTGACTTAACTGCTATCCAGTTTATAAATGCATTGAACGGAGAAAGCTCTTTCTATACTTTTATGGCTCTATCTCTCCCTGAAAGATCATTATTATTATTTAAAAAGAGATTCTGCAATGACTAGGTAGCGTAACTATGTTGCGCGCGCTTCTCAAGTCTAAAAGTGATTCAAAAGAGCATCCATAGAGCCTACTAGCTACATAAAACCACCTATTTACTTTGCTATGATACCGAAATACCATTCTATATCGCAACTGTCCACAGTACTAACTATAATCGAGAACTAAAACATAGTATCATATCAAGTTTGTATGAAAGAAGTATATTATTTATTATATGAAGCATAGAAACAAGGGATATTTGAAGGTGAATAACTGACCTCTCCATTTAAGGAAATTAAATTATCTTTATTCTAGCATCGCAAAGAAATTTCAACACCTATAGAATTCTTTGGCCATAATTAGAATAAGGCATATACTCAACCTGCAATATAGCATTTAACATGAACAGGTTCCACTGCTTAGATTGAGCAGGTAGCCGAGTAGTGTGAATGTCACTTTCGCTATAACAACAAATCTGTCACTGTTTTTAAGCTGTACAGAAATTACCCATGACTCCAATCTGAAATACAATCAACATATAGCAATACCATCCAGGGCAAGCTGTAGTCATTGCTGCTTCTCAATTCAATTGAAGAATTCTATATCACATTGGGAACTATCTCTTTATTCATCAAGCAAGCGGAAGCAAACTAAGCTTGCAGTTGTCTGCTGAAATTGGCTAATAGGTGTATGATGTCTAGAAGGAAATGAAAGGTGTCCTTTGGGCAACGGCCTACATCCACGACGCACAAGTTTCTAAGTGTCTCACCTTTCATTCATTTTCTTTTAGAGGCATTCAGGCTCGCGTTACTATTTTTATCTTAGTTATTATAATTTGCTACAAACCAACTGTAATCAGAGATTCATGTCTGATATGAGACCTACCATCAAACTTACTCAGTTGCGTAATACATTTATCCTGGCAATCTGACACTTATAATCACTTAAGGTATTTTTACTTTCTGATTTCTATTCGTGCTTCCATATTGCCAATTAAGTATAATTAAAGCGTGCTTGAAAACTCTCTGCATAGGACAATCGTATTTCAATCCCCCTAATATTAAAGCCTCAGAGTACTACCTCCATAAAGAATGCTTATTTCGGCAAAAATTCTTTGCAAGATATGTTGATTATTATCACAGTCGCAGATTAAAACTAGTTTCACTGCAGATATGCATTGTCAAACTTCTGCAACTTTTAGGCCCTCCCTTTATTCAAAATTATGTCACTGATTCTTGGCAAATTTTATAATGTTTAATTATTCCAAGGTCCTAGCATTGGAAGCAGGTGCCTGCGCGTAACTCTAATTTGCACCCAAATTATGCTTTAATATTGGTGCCCAGTCCCCAGGCAGGATGCCATGAGTACACTAACTTCCATTGCTTGCAGAAGCTGACAGTAATTTTTGGATAGTCAGTAAAATTTGGCGTAATTTTTGAGGCTTGTTGTCAATTTTGGTGCCTTTTTCAAACCTATGGGTAAATTTGTTTTCCTACACCCCACACGTAAACTGCATATGGGCTGTGAACATGGTAATGAATTTTATTTTTTGTGAAAGGGATTTAACAAGAGAAACCCCAGTATGAAGCGACAAGCAAATCACTCTATACGATGATGCAAGATTGAAGACTACTATGCATTATCATTCGCCGCAAAGTTAATCTTAAAGTAAAATGTAGTGAACAAAACTTAAACGTGGAAGACATTTCTTGCAATGCTATGCTCAAAGCATTCATAGTTGAACTACCAACCATATGCTGTGGTACCGTTATGTATAATCTTGCTGTGGAGTTATCCTCTAGAACAGTGCATTGGTGTCGTACCTCATAGTGTGGTAGGTTAGTGTTCTTTAGAATTGTGCAAATTCAAATTATATTACTGACGTCCAAAATACTGAAATTCATGTCTTGCAATAAGATCAAGAGGATATTGCAAGTGATCGGCATTATTTATTTCGCATAAATTCCTATTGTCAACCTTGATGTGGCTGAAATTGATGGATAAACATATGCAATAGTCATCTATATCACATTGGAAGCAGTGGCGAAAACATTCCGTTAATGATTTCACTTGCTTGGTCTTGGCCACGTGATCGGTCAATGATTTGTTAGTGTACTGTATGTTTGTGTATAACTCGCCTGAAATAAAAAATGTGAGAGATTTAGGTTTCAATGAATCATGGAACATCACAATTCAACATTTTCATTAGATGACAATGTGAATCTTTGACACAAGTACATAGTTGGATACTACATACAGCTAAGTAACTTTAAGGTGCTAGGGAACAACCAAGCGTTGTTTCACTCTCCGGCACCTTATCACCTCCCTCTATTATCAGCAGTATGCCCGATAATCCTCGCTCTCCGATATGTTGCTTGAAATCCCACAACTCGAACTTTCTATAACTCGAACAACTGTGCATGGTCCCATGCGTGTTCGAGTTACTGAGGTCTTACTATATTACACAATATAATGCATTGCATTAGGTCATATTTGAATAAATTCTTTCAAGCAATATAATAGTATGACATATAACAGTCTATTGGACATCAAAATAAAATCAAATTTCACTCTAGTAATGCAATTTACTTGTTTTGTATAGCATACATTCAATAATTTGCTATACACCTCTAGAAATGGCGATTTTCGATAGCTTAAGCACATGCAGCTAAAGCTCTTTTTAGTATTACCACTTCTGATCAGAAAATAACCAGTTGGATATATAAAATTTAATTCAAAGTTCTTTCTGGTTTAGACCTGTGTCCTACATGAAATTGAAGGAAATTGGGATTCGGGTGTTTTTTAACGATGCCAGACTCTGTGAAATACAATCTTTGCTGCAAGTACTTTGTTGTGTAACGGCCTATTTCTAGATTTTTCTTCAATGCTTGGTTTTCCAACATCTGTAAACTAACCTAAGCATAGTCCTTTAATCAGCTTTTTTAATGTCATTTTCTTTTTATTGCTAACTGCTCTTGACTCTATATTACAGGACATGAAACCAAGAACTCTGATTAAAAGACCACTCCCGTAATGACGTCAGAGTGACTGGTACTAAAAAGTAAACTGGTAGTGGTAGTCAATTTCCTATCTTGTTTATAATCCTGATAGTTCTCCTATTTGATTTCGATGAAATCGAAGCTATCATAAATATTGCCGCAATTAATGAGTTCAAAGACATGCGATCTATCTTTCTTAAAAACCCTACCGGGATTCTGGGTCTGGTAATGAGTTCATAAGATAGGCGAGCTGAGGTGCTAGATATTTTGATGAGAGCGTAGGCCAATTGTAGGCTAGATGGAATTGGGTAGAAGACGTGGATTTACATACAGCATCCTTCAGTTTTTAGTAACAGTAAAAGAGATAACCATTCCATTTTTGCGCTATTTTCCCGATTTTGACTTATGCTGTCTTTCGTAAGGATATCAGTTAGACAGTTAGAATGGTTCAAGGTCTCCAGAGACCTGTTTCTTGTGTTTGTCCCTTTCCGAAGAAGTTAGGCCATGCTTTTGCTTTGATAATTGAAGATTGTTAATTATTAAAACAAAAACATGGCCTAACTTCTTCGAAAAAGGGACAGACACAAGAAACCGGTCCCTGGGGACCTGGGACCATTCTAAATGTTGGAGATAGTGTGCTTAACGGTGTGGAAGAGCGTAAAATGCCATACTACGTAAAGGTGAGGAGTTTCCCTGGCTCAACTGTTAGAGACATGTGAAGTCGGAGGAAAAGGCCATCTCATGTACTCTTGCATGACGGTAGAACTGATGCTGTTAATTCTGATTATAGCGCCATTGTCAATCAGCTCATTAACCTTAAAGAATACATTGAGAGTGCACCTTATCACTACCAGTAATGAGAGTCGACAATACGAAGGTAAATAAAATCCTAGCTGCGGTCAAGAATGCACTAAAGAAAACACCAATTTATACACTAAACAATGACAACATAAAGAGTAACCACCTTTGTTAAGTTGGATTGTATTGAATTTTTATGGTAATGCAAAATTCGCAGTCAATCTTTTAAGTAAAATAAAATCCATTTAGTAATAGTGCCGGGGATGAGGGGGATAAATTCTTCCAAGGGCACTCTGACTCGTTACATCAGTATCTATGCTTTAAAAGAGGTCTTACAATTGCTTCTCTAAATGTGAATGGACTCCGTAGCCATCATGATGAGGTTCAGTTGCCACTAAGGGATCATGATATACATATAATGGCTATAAATGAGACTAAATTAGATTCTAGCTATTCCACACAACCCACGAGAATTAATGGCTTCGAGCATGAGCGTAAGAATAGGACTTCCAATGGAGGAAGTGTTGCAATCTATATTAAGGACTCCATTCGGTACAAGCTACGAAAGGATATTCCTGATAGTGACCCTGAATTGATCTGTGTAGAAATTTCATCTCCCAAAGCTAAGTCCTAGCTGGGGTGTAAAACTATGAGCTAATCGACATTGAAGATGAAACATTGGTTTTTAAGAGCTTAAATGAAGTTGCTCCTCCATATTTACGCAGTTTGTTTAGGAAAAATTCGCAGAGTACCAATGCATCATAGTGTGTGTTTCAATATTAGTTGGAAGACTGAACACTAAAAACAATTCAGCAAAGACGTATGACATTAAGACCCATAGCAAAAACAAGAACAAGAGAGAAATTATTTCTTGAAGATCATAATCGGTCATTATGCAAGTTTTGAGATAAAGAAGCTGAAGTAAGCGTAAATGATCCTTCTCCTGATATTTATGAAGAACTACCTGAGAATTGTAACCTTCTGAAAGAGTTAATAACTATTGTATGAGAAAATAAAACACTGAGGAAAGAAAACTATGCGCAACAGTGTTATAGCATGAAAAAGCGGGAAAATTCTTTTAGCATACTTAAAGCTCTTTTCGTCCGACACTCGTCTGAGTATGAAACGTCAGATAATGATCAAAAGGTGAACCGAAATATACAACCAGATGCGGGTACACGTGATATGATGGATAATGCATCTATTTGGTCATATGATAGGCCGATTAGTACTTATTCACCATTGTTTTCTTGAAGAGTCCAAAAGAAAAAATGAACTCTCTTTGTTTACACAAGACTGCGCTTTGAGTCTTAATGTAAACAAATTCCAAAACACTTGGAACGAGTTTACATTAAGACTCATAACCTACTTGATCATTTGATTAATTAATTAATTAATTAATTAATTAATTAATTTATTCATTCTTTCATGCATTCATTAATTCATTCATTCAATTATTCATTCAATTATTGGCTGACTGATTGACCCGTCAGTTGATGTTCTTTCAATTATGAGCATGGCATAAAAGCATCATACATAATTTGTAAATTTTCCGCGTTTTCTCTCACTATCATTATTTCTATTAACTGCATTTTCCAGAGTCAATAGACTCCATCTTAATTAAAATCAACAATTCAATACTTTCCTCACCAATTGCATCTGTCCTTATTGAGATGGGGATGCTGTAAGGTCCTTGGCCAACTGAGGTCTCCCCAGCTACTTTAACATCGTACAGCATATTGAACTTCAACTTTCCCATCTCAGCTCTAAATGATTTGGAATCAACTGATAATGTTTTCCAGACTTCGGAAGAGTTTGTCTGTCTAAATGCAACTTTATATCTCTGAATGATTCCATTCTGAGACTGAACAGGTATAGCAGCCCATGTGAAGTAAATTGACGTATGATTTATGAATCCACCTGCAACCGAGGCTGGCGAACCGACTGGTACTGAAACATAATTAAAGCTTTGATTCATCGATATATTTGTCAAAAAGTTGCGTAATTTGTAATTATTCTGCTTTCAACTTAAATATGATTTAGTTGCAAAATATATTTTGTATTCTCCTAGCGAGTTATTTTTTTTAAGGAGCACAATTTATGGTATTCACGAAATTCATTCTAGCCGAGCTGTATAGAGTTCCTTCCTCTCGCTTTGTATGGCTGAACTCACGGGGGTGTGGGTATGAAACCCTTCCCCCTTCAAATGCTGCCTCTTGTCTGCAAATCACTCTTCCATCCGGTAAAGCAATACATTGATTCGGGAATGCTGCTTCAAAAACTAACCAACAATGAAAGCTCTCAAGATTTTTATGCAGGGTATCGCACGTACATCTATAAAAATTTGTAGAGAAGGTATGGAGCTTTGGGGTGTATGGGAAGGATAAATACACCCTACCAAAATTTTTTGAAAACTTTGGCATAATTCAAAAATTTATAAATACTGTAAAAGCTGCTCGCACGAATATCAATCATGTTATTGATAATTTTAATTGACGTTTTCCTACCAAACTAAGAATATTTCGAAAGTCAAAGTTAGCCTTTGCGTACAATCAAAACCGACAGACCCCAATTACTTCATTAAGGGCTCCGCCCAGGGACCACATTATTCTCCCAGGGACTATATTTCCTTTTACATCCTCCTAAACAAACAGTGGCAGATCCATCCTTGATGAAAAGGGAAAACCTGGACAGAGACCCTCTGCTTTATGGGAGCCTCTGCTAATCGGCGCCTGAATAATCTTTGTTACTTGTTTTAGCAGCAACCTTGATTTCATATATCACGTACTTTGGTAAGTTGCTCGCAATATATTGGGTGTTGGGAACTCCTGAATTTTTTACAGAAGGTAAATACTCCAATCCGTTACTCTTCAACCAATACAAAATGTCATGTCCCAATGCTTACATTTCCACATGGATACTGCATAGCGCTCTCCAAAGAATAATAATCGATGTGAATGATAGTTTTTCCATAATAACATTGGGTAGGAGAGCGTTTTTAACTGCATGGAAGAAATATTAAGCTACAATGCATCACATGATAGATAGTTTCAGCAAAATAAAACGTTAAATGACTATGAATATATGAAAGAATACACTGATCATTTGCAAAATAGAATGAAACATTTATGGTTATACAGCACATTGATCCTTGGCAAAAGTATTAAGAAGAGACCTGGTGGTGGTGTTAAATTTTCAAAGTAGAGTAATATGATAAAACTGTGTTGAGTATTTGTCTATTCCACTAATCGCAAGATTCTTCTTACCGCCCTCGTCTGTTCGTACTCTCAAAATAGCACTCTGTAAACCTTCTCCAACTGATGTTTTGGCTGATACTGTTATGTTGTAAAACGTCCACGGATCAAGTCCAGGTTTAGAGAATTGCTTGGTGCTTGTATCATCTGCAAATGACTCCCCTTCAGATCTGTCTTTCTTAATGTATACTCTGTACCCGGTTATGATCCCATTCTGGTGCTCAATAGGGACATCACCCCATGAGACGACGATGGTCGAAGAGTTTGTACTCTTTGCTGTGATGTTCGATGGTCCAGCGCCTGGGACTAAGATCAAGAGAATAATGGATGGAAAATTCAAAGGTGAACAGTGGTTGCATAGCAGTTTATGCGTTTACTCTAATAAACGCCATGGCGTTTATTCTAAATAGCAAATATTGAATGCGGCGCTCAATAGAAGGTGTGGTTTATCAGAATACGGCATGTATTACAAAATGAAGATGACATGGAATCAAGCTTTGCAAAATATCCTCTTTTGCCAAAGTATATAAGAAAGGATAGTATGGCAAGCATTCTGAAGTTTACAAACAATGTGCTAACGTATGAAAATCTTAAAGAATGTCAATAGTTGTGTAAGAATTTCTTGACAGAAAAAGTACACTCGTGTAATCCAATTTGTACTCTATGCTTAGTCGGTTTTCTGATAACCGTCGCTCTTCAAGGTGCGGCGATTAATACAGTGTGGCGTTCAATAGAGGATAGCGTGTATAACAAATGTTTCGTAAGTCGTGCTGTGTCCTGTAGAGGGCGACGGTTGTTAGAGGGCGGCATTTTTAAAGGAAATGCGGTACTTAATAGAACTGTGAAGAGTGGTAGGAGTAAACGAAAGCAGAGCTCTATTGGAAAGTTAGCGATTTCCAATCATAGCTACAATACTTCAGCATAATTCAGAGTCAAGCAGTAACAAATGAGCACTATCGACAAGACCCATTCAGTGGCTTGGTTACGGAGTTAATGGGAGAGCAATTGCTGCGGTGGTCCATCAAAAAAATTCAAGTTAAGGAAAACAAATTCAAATTACCAAAAACAAAACGTTTGAGAAAAAAAATTAACAATTAACGAAAGCAGTTTCAAATTAGCGAAAACGCACTCAAATGAGTGCAAATCAAATAAGGCAAATTTTAACGAAATCATAGAAGCCAATAATCTTCTGTAATGGGATTACCCTACTACCAAGAGTATTTTTAGGATAAGGGACTGGTGCAATTTACATTGGTTAACTCCTGCTAATTTTACTTTGTTTCATTATTTTCAAGTTTTTTGACCGGTATAAGCTACCGTAAATTGCCAACCCCAAAACGTTTGCAACGCACGGTCATCGGGAGTTATTTTAGGCCAAAGAGAAATTGGGCTATATACGTAAAGTAACAACCAAAGGATGTCTCTTTAGAATATATTCCTACAAATGCTCTGCTTTATAGACAAACTTTTACAAAAGTATCAACATTCCTATTGCAACCGGCAACTATCACATGCAATAGAAAACAAACTTAGTCACTTAGTCCGTGACATTTTATTGAACACTAAGCCTGCAGACCCCTTAATTTCCCGCCCCTCCCATGTTATTTACCAAGACCACGCTGCTCATCAATTCATTATAATTACTGTACATCATCTAAGTCCATACCGTCCTCCATTGTTCTTTCTTCTTTAAGTGTACTAAATACTCCACTTCCTTTGCTTGTTCTAGCAGCAACCCTGAACTCGTAAATTCTATATTTCAATAAACTGCTTGCAATATGATGCCTTCCTGATGTCATCACTGACGTCCAACCACCATTTCCTGCATTCTTCAACCTATACTGAACCTCATATCCCACTGCAATACCATTCCAATCTGATAAAGTGGCCAATGTACTCCACTTGGCTCTTATTGCAGTTGATGATCTCTTATCCAATACTAAATTTGGTGGAGCAGACTCAGGCACTGAGAAGAAAAGACACCGTGTGTTAACAAAGATAGACGTAAAGTGCTTTTCTTTTTGTTCAGTAATACATGACGTGCTGTAACATACATATGTTATCTATCTGGTTATCGATATCGAGAACTTTATAAGACTAAGTCACATTGTATCATAACCTTATCAATCAAATACATTGGTGGCTCGTTTGGCTATTTTGCTTATAGTTGATATTGTATCTTATATGATTAATAGTTAAATTTTTAATTGTAAGATTCTGAGTAATTTAGAACGATATGGTTAAAAATTGATGCTTGATAAGTTGTTACTGGCAACATGCTAACAAAGCTTCTCGTCAACTTATTTTTGTGTTTCTCCAAGTGCTACTTGACACATCTCTACATTATGATATCATTTTCAACGAGAGTAAATTGCAGTTCTGTACTTTTTAAGTACAGCTGACAAACTTCGAATTACTTGCTGTCTAGTGTATGGTTCTCTATTGTCTCTGATTACTTCCTAAAAGTCTCATTGCTAGCTTTAAAAGCATTGAGTACAAACGGACCAATCAAGTAAATGGCATAAACGAATGGCAGTCGTGATGATGATGATCGTTGTAATGATTAATATGGTGTGAATATGGTGATGATGATTCGTGATGATCAATGATCATAATCAAGATAACGAATGGACTCCCAACAAAAGCAAATCAAAGAGCACATGTCATACCATCTTCATCTGTTTTCATAACTGCAGAATATCTTGTTATGATGTTCTGATCTTCACTGTTTATCGTACCAAAGTAATGTGCATAAAACACATAATCAGTATACTTCTTTAGTCCAGTTGCAACAATTGTCTGTGGTAAAGCTCCACTTATTGTCAGTTTCTGTGGAGCTTCTTGAACACCACTTTTATGGTACAATATTTCATGGTTTGGAATGTATTTCCAATTGTCTTTTGGAGGCAGGTATGGTGTTGAAGGCAGTTGAGCGGATATTGCTGTTGAATTGATCATTTTAGGTACCGGTAATGGCAAGTATTTTGTTGTCTCAGCTGTAGAATGCAAATAATAACAACTTATTTGAATCTTTTAGAAAAGAAAGATAACTGTCAATATATTGTAATAATGATAAGTTTTGGTTTATTATCATCAATAGTAGAGGCGGGTCAAGGCATTCGCAACACTCGCACTGTGGAAGGTCAGATTTTCCAATTGAACATTTACTGTCAAAGATATCTGTGTGTAAAAACTACCTTTCATTCTTATTTGAAAAGAATCCTTTGAAAACCTCACTATCTATCAACAACCCCATGTCGTAACCGTGGTAGCATTATCTATTGTTTATCTTTGGCAATATTTGTCATTGTACGTTGTTGTTGGCCCCTCTCAAGTATTGGTTGATTTTGGTGATCCCCAACATCATAAATTTTAAAGAACCAGTTATTGTGTGCGACCTTCACATAAAACTAGCATCCATTTATCTGTGCATGCGCAGAAAATAGTACGTGAAAAGTGTACTCCGAAAGCCGTGCGAACTTCGGAATGAATGGTGCTATTAGTCTATCACAAATCAATAGGAAAGTGCATGGAGAAAATGGTAGTGCGAATGTGCCGAAGGTAGAGGCGATGGATGTTATAAGGAAGAAAGCGGGGAATACCCTATACTACTATGTTTTCTTGATAACCCTCTCTTCTGCTATTATCTTGTGCGTACAGCTTGCCCAATTCTCGCAAATATCCAGTTGACGAAATAGTTGCATTGTGCAGTTGCAAATTGTGGCATGGGATGCATCCAAGAAGGTCCATTAGTAGTCTCCATATGGGATGTGAATGGCTTTACAAGCACTTATACCAAAGACCATACTGTGGCTGCTCTATTTGTATTGGTGACATTTCTTGCCATCGATTTCAGTTAGGCATGTATGGTAAGTACCTGGATTACTGTCGATTTCTGTCGGGAAGTGTAAACCAAACTTCCGTTTTGTTACACAAGAATATATGCGAAGACTACAAGTCATAGCACTCAGTGCAAATTAAATATTAAATAGCATTTTCTAGATGTTGAGCGCATGCCCAAGGCTTGGGCCGTTGTGGGCCTATTCGTTGTCTGATTTATTTATCGGCAATCCTCACCGGCTGACAATTCGATTTACTCACAAATATTTATCAAAAACCTAACTAGGCCTCAATGTAAACTCACATCACCTTTTGGGGAAGGTGTCTTTATCGGGTGATGTTTACTGGAAAGAAATTATTACACATTATTATTCTTTTGGCTTAAAGTGGTCAATACGAAAATAGTGCTCTAAGATTTTGGATAGAGATTGTTCCAATAGTTCCTACTCCTTGCTGCTGACTGAAAGTGAAAAATCATTGCATTTATTATGTAGATATTATGGTTTCTCTCTGCTTTATATGGGATTGTATCAGGTAGCAGCAATTGGATTGGAATAGGGAATCTGCAGGTGTGGTTTGTAGGTATGACCTATGAGTATGGTTTTGGGGCATGGAACTTATTTCGCAAATTGTGCGAATGTCAATATTTGTCCTGGATCCGCCCCTGATCAGTAGTAATACAAAAACAAGACGCTGTTGGGTTTTAATGTAGATGTTTGATTGGTAGTTACAACATAAGAATTCGGGGTTGGCTCTGCATTGTGGATCTGCTCTGCGAAGGTTGAGGGGCTAAACCCCAGCACTGATCTCAATCATTATTTGATTGTACATACCCAAGTGCGTTACCCTGCATCTTTCAGGTAAAGATAAGTGCCCGGACGAGCAGTGCAATTGGACAGTCCATATACCAAAGACAATTATTACGTAAGAATTGGGAAAAGAACTACAAGCTCTCTGAGTACATTGTCTGTGTTCAACAGAATACATAGAGGCAACATATACCTACCATAGAAACGGAAAGTAACAGGGTAGAAAGAATTAAATACAAGCTTTTTCTCTCCAACAAACCTAAAAAGACACTGAACGCAAAATATAGAAATGTTTTCTACCTGGAAGTAAATTTCTGAGCATTCCAGTCCAAGAAGTCGAGAAAGCACCACTTCCCTTCTGGTGGGAAACCTGAATAAAGTCGTTCAAAAAACTATCGCAGAAAAACACCTTGATAGGATACAGAGTATCATTGGACAATGTACCACCATTCATGTCCGTATAAGGTATACTACAATAAAAGAAGTAACAATCTTAAGTTGAAGTGTCAAATTACCATAGTATAATAGTGAACCGGGCTGATCGAACACATCCACATTTTGTTCTCAGTAAGTCAACAGATTTGTTTACATCAAATTTTTAATCAATAAGATACTTCCAGTTTCTACATCCTTCATTGTGGAGCCATTTTGAAGCATACTAATTGTGAAGAAGTCACTACTAGGAACTACTGGGCCGGAAAAAATTTTGCTCAATTACAGAGACGAACTTTTAATGCCAACCTTGTAACTACATATTACATTGAAATCTCGGAGCCCTAAGCTGAGAAATGGATGGCTTCCAAGATATTCCACATATCGAGTAGTACCCATTGTTTAATTTATGTACAAGAGGCCCTTGCAGAACCACCCTTAACTGTTCAAGAGTCAAGAACGTATTCATTCATACACAGAATGTGCAACTGACTTTTACTACTATCGATGGTGATTAATAAAAGAAATGGAGGTCTGGGAGCAAAATCCAGACAAGTATTTAGGAGGACGCATTCTGACCTTCTATAAGCAAACCTTTTAATTACAGAGACACACACTTGCCATGTTCGAAACGACAAACGAAATATAGGATGGGATAGTATGAAACTTCAGTAGATCTAATGTTTCCGTATGTCGATTCAAGTGACGAAAGACGACAACGAGCTACATAGACCTTGAAGAATGCAATGAGCAACCTAAATAATAGCTGTAAAGTGAAAGAGAGCAAGAATTACAGAGAGCTGGAAAAGATGTCAAACTGATAAGATCGTATTGGCATTAGGTGAATATGAAAGTGAGATTTTAGACTCAGCATAGACATACTACACACCTGAACTTTTTCTATTTCTAAGCAAAGCAAACTTGAACTTTTTAGCAAAATATTGATTGCAGGTGAAAGTCTCCACACGCCCGGTAACGACGTATTTAATACTGTAAAATGGCTACTCTAATTATAACATGCAAACTACCTTGCAGAAAATGCATCGTTGTATTCTCCGAGAACTGTTTCAGATCCAGATTTTGTCATATTAAGCTGGCATAATTCATTACAGTGCATTCTGAACTTGTAATCACCAGTTTCAGGAACAGACATATACCCGATATTCTTCAATGCATAGTAATCAAATTCACTTTTTGCAGGTTCGTACAATGTTGATCTGCATAAATATGATGAAACACTGCTTGGATAGCTTGGATTCATACTATATGCCTTTGCCAATGTATACTCACTTTGACCATTGGGGAATTGAAAGTTATCATACTTGTGAGCAAGCAGGCCTTTCCATTCATAATATTCTAAAAGTGAAAAGATGTGTGTCCTCATATGACTTAGTTAATGTAGCTAACACAATGCGGTATAAGGTTAACGGAAAGTGACATCTAATATAGAAAACATGCCACGCAGTGCACTTCAAGGGCCATGTCTTGGGCCATACTCATAGAAAAATTATTTGTGCTGGTCATATTACTCAGGCGTACGCAGCTAAAGGTTTGAGTGACTTAGCAGAAATCATTAACTATTAGCTAACTAAGGAGAATTAAAATGTGGCTGCATAGGTGCCATTGAACGTTGCCATTGAAGGCCGTTTGCTGTTTGCCAAAACAACTTCCAAGCCGATAGGTATAAAAAAGCATTACAAGACAAAACTAATGGAGAACCCATTAGGATGGAATTCAAGACATCCAGAAGGCTAAGTAAGCAACCACAATTCACTAAGTATTTAGGTATTTTAATTGATCACCAACTAAATTGGAAAGATCATGTAGCGGCAGTGTCGTCACAAGTTTCTCTAGTGGTAACAATCGTCAACTATGCTAAAAATTTCCTCCCGATTGACACGTTGAATTTGCTCTATCACGGACTGATCGATTTACTGCTTGGTTTGTGGCAGCTGTGGGGCTAGTACACACAGAATATTTGAGGAACTACAAAATTCACCCGTACGAATAACAACAGATAATTCATATGAGGAACGAGCTTAACCCTTTCTGAATAATTGTGAACTGATTAGCACGAACTAGATGGGCCAGCGGGAATCTGCAGGCATAGCATGGTTTAGAAATGGCTAAGAAACAACTGTAGAGCAGCCAAATCGGCCTGTTCATAGGACATAAAACCTTCACGCAGGATATCATTAAATGTTCCATACAGTGATAATTCTCTTACGGTCATGTGCTCTACTGATATGGACATGTGAACATTTTCTGGAAACACACAAAGCTAAATAGGTTTACGATATATTTTTTGCAAAAGTCTAAGTTTGCATTTTGTGAGCACTAGCCATATAAAAAGCACCTTAAACTGAGCATTCATCCAGTCAAGTACTAAAATACGAAACGAAGAACGGATATTTTAAGACTTGAAACTGATTTTTTGCAGTAGAGTCAAACTATAAAAGCTGAAATAGAATTTCATGAGAGAAATAGTAGCAAGAGGATATTAGCGTTCTATTTAAAGTATTATCTGCAGATTGCTCGTGGTCTGCAAGTTATGTATTCTGCATAAATACATGGTATTCTATAATATTCCACCTAAGTAGATGAAAAAAGAGACCAAGGGCTTTCTTCAAATTCATTCAAAGCTCCATTCTTAACAAGTGTCATAAGTTTTTAATGCTGGCATATCTTCATTTCAGTTTATAACCTACAACACATTTTTATCTCACTTATCCACCTCTTCAATCTAATCTCTAATTCACGTATTGCACTAACCCATCGATCTCCTTAAATGAGCATTTGTTATTGGCTTCACTTCAGTGCTATCAGGAAACTTGACTCCAAGCTTGAAGAAATCTGGGTATGCTCCATTTCCATAATAGTAAACAGTAATCTGGTATCGAAATCCTTTCATTAAGGTTACGTCATCACACCATTTCCTACAAGAAATTTAGATAACTGATATCACATCTATGCAGCATGTCACATCATACATTCTACTGTGACCAAGTGACTTGGAAATAACACTTAAGTTGGAGTTAGTGCTGCAGTGGCTGAGGGTAGAACCTGCATGATTTCTTCAAATACCACGCCTGTGATATTTCTTCAAAGGTACGAAAATAATATAGCACACCTAAGTTTCTGTTTTCGTTCGATTGTAAATTTAAATCACTTGCTGAACGGTGAGCGGAAATATGCAAATACAGTTGTGTGCACATAAAACTCACATATAACTTTAAATTATCAGACCCCAAAACTCCTAAAGACTCTTGAATGAAGACAGACTTAAACTGGTCAGAAAATGCAATGCCTGCCAAAAGTAGTTGGAACCCCCACGCATTTGTCTGAATTTCCACTTCCTCCCTCCGCTTTTCCATGACACCCATCAATATGTAGATCCAATAAACACTGTAGATGTAGATTCGATAGCGAACACTCGAAGCTCTCTACACATGCATCACTTAGGATTGCTCATATTTGCTTCATACAATATTGTTTAACGGGTGGGGGGGATGCTATAGCTTGTCTATAGCGTAAATCATAGAAAGTGTTCCAAGAATTTTGGTAGGCATTGTAGTAGTAGACGCCTATTAGTCAATGCAGGTGGGAAATCATTCATATGACTTGGGCTCCACAACTGTGCTATTCAAATCACTGGTCTACTATTACCCAATATTGTCCATCTGATGAGCATCGGAAGAAAACAGTTACTAGCATGGTAAACATGGTCTCTCCTCCTTTGATATTGAAATACCGCAAAAAGAGGATGCTTAGAACCCGGCCAGAGTACCAAAAAGTCAATTCTATCAGATTGATCAAGTTTACTAATAAATGGTACTTCCAGTGTTCTAAAAACAGTGAAAGATCCAGACTGAGTCCTTTGCTGTACGGAGCTCAGTCAGGTATTCCAGGCAAAACGAATTTTTTTGTTATGTTATACTCATACACAGAGTAGTTTCTAAATATTTATTTAAACTAGTTCATTAGATACGAAAATACTATTCTTTGTGTGAGGGTCTTTTTGTTTTCTCTTTCTCTGACAATGCGCTAGGAACTCACAGAACTCGCAGTAAAATCCTTGGGCAATGTATGTAATCAGGACAAACCACCCCTTGCTAATTGGAGGCAGACGCACCACTTGTCGCGCATTTGGTTGCACGAGGTGTCATCCAGCAAGCCTGTAAATGTACATTCTAACAGCTCCATCCCGTAGCAATTTAGCAAAGTATAAAGTATATATATATATATATATATATATATATATATATATATATATATATATATATATATATATATATATATATATATATATATATATATATATATATATATATATATATATATATATATAGCAGAAATATAGAAAAGGAAAAGACCAATTCTCTGTTACTCTGAGTTTCGTGCCTAAGCACTCATCAGACAGACTATAACTGAATAACATTCCAAATGCGCAGATTCGATTAATTAATAAGATTCTAAAACAAGGTTGATTAAGCGAATTGCTATCAAGGGATATATCTATTACGTATTATTGTTGATTAAATAATATTTGTTTTCATGTCTGCACTTGGAGATTAGTTCGGAGCGTTTGTTTAGGGTATTATTACTGTTGCTTTTGATTATGTGTAGCTTTTCTGATGCACAAAGGTCACATCTTCTTGAAATGTTGCTATATGGTTGAGCTGCGGTGATAATAGACCATTGAATTTGGTATTCTGTATTGTTGTCCTTAAGTTGCCAGATGTATTTGGAGAGTTCCGTGCTGTTGGAGTATTTGTTGTTCTTAAATGACAGTTTATGTTGGGTGAAACGTTGTTTGAATGTCCCTTCAGTCGCGCCTATGTAATTTTTCCCGGTTGCGTCCTCGTTTGTGGTCACTTTGGCATTGTAGACAATGTTAGTGGTGAGGCAGTTATTATATCCGTTATTATATATATATATATATATATATATATGAAATGTCTTTATATCCGTGGTTTCTAGCAGCAGAACGAATAAAGAAAGACATAACAAGACATTTCAGAAACCACGGACTAAACATCACAATACAGACAAACATGAAAGTAGTCAACTACCTGGACGTTACATTCAACCTCAACAGCGGAACATACTACCCTTACAGAAAACCCAATGACCAGCCACTATACATCAATACAAAGTCCAACCATCCACCCAGTATCATCAAACAACTTCCAAAAAACATTAGCCACCGAATCTCCAGCTTATCCTGCAATGAAACAGAATTCAGCAAAATAAAACCAACCTATGAAGACGCCCTAAAATCCTGCGGATTCAATCAGCCCCTTACCTACAGCAACCATGACCCAGCCGCAAGTATAAGGAAAAATAGGCAACGGAACATCATTTGGTACAACCCTCCATATAACAAGAACATACGCACTAACATCGGCTACATATTCCGCAAGCTAATAAACAAGCATTTTCCTAAAACCCATAGATTTCACAGCATCTTTAACAAAAATAACCTGAAAATTAGTTACAGCTGTACAGAAAACATGGCCTCCATCATTAGCAAGCACAACAAGAAAATCCTCAACACCAAACCGCCCATCACCACATCAAAATCATGCAACTGCCGTATAAAAGACGACTGCCCTTTAAACAATAACTGCCTCACCACTAACATTGTCTACAATGCCAAAGTGACCACAAACGAGGACGCAACCGGGAAAAATTACATAGGCTCGACTGAAGGGACATTCAAACAACGTTTCACCCAACATAAACTGTCATTTAAGAACAACAAATACTCCAACAGCACGGAACTCTCCAAATACATCTGGCAACTTAAGGACAACAATACAGAATACCAAATTCAATGGTCTATTATCACCGCAGCTCAACCATATAGCAACATTTCAAGAAGATGTGACCTTTGTGCATCAGAAAAGCTACACATAATCAAAAGCAACAGTAATAATACCCTAAACAAACGCTCCGAACTAATCTCCAAGTGCAGACATGAAAACAAATATTATTTAATCAACAATAATACGTAATAGATATATCCCTTGATAGCAATTCGCTTAATCAACCTTGTTTTAGAATCTTATTAATTAATCGAATCTGCGCATTTGGAATGTTATTCAGTTATAGTCTGTCTGATGAGTGCTTAGGCACGAAGCTCAGAGTAACAGAGAATTGATCTTTTCCTTTTCTATATTTCTGCTATCAACGCTCTGTACTTTGTACATAGAGCTCTATATGCTGGTGAAGACAATACCTTCTATTTGATATATAGAGCTCTATATGCTGGTGAAGACAATACCTTCTATTTGATATATATATATATATATATATATATATATATATATATATATATATATATATATATATATATATATATATATATATATATATTGTTCCTTTGTTTTTATCGTTATATATGCGCTGTATGTACCGGGAATGTTATAACTGATGAAGGCTTGTGCCGAAACGTTTTAAAAGTTGGAATTTCTTCTTGAGGGTCTATATATATATATATATATATATATATATATATATATATATATATATATATATATATATATATATATATATATATATATATATATATATATATTATATATATATATAATCAGATAATACGCGAAGAAAATCGACTATGCTTCTAAACTTCCAAGACATGTTTCGGCTTGGTACTCAAACCATCATCAGTTGAAATGACTACGATAACGTTACAACAAATAAGAACTATACACTATCAATCGAATATATTAATCGAACAGAGGAATGAAAGAAACGAAAAAAGAATGTGGCGGTTAAGCAACGAAAGCTAAAAGCTCAATGAAATATTATAATGTTGCAGTTGTTTATTTAAGTTAGGCCTTTCCCACATGATGTGGAGTGCTTCCTTAATTTTTAAGTTATGATAAGTGCTTGCTGAATCTAGTACCTTGAAGCAATTTTCACTGCAAAGATTTTTACACGGGGTTGAAGTCTTTAAATGTTTAAAAATATGGGAATTCTTATCGGTGAACAAATGCTCACGCACTCGTGTAGATAAATGACGAGATGTTTCGCCAATATAAACGGAATTACATCCCGCACAAGTAAATTTATATACTACACACGAGCGAAGCGATTTGTTCACACGATCCTTAACCGCAAGCAAGTTTTTAATTTTAAGAGAAGAAAAAGCTAATTTAATATTAAGATTATTGCAATACTGTCTAGCAAGCATACGTACCTTACGCTGGGTAAAATTAGAAAGCTGAAGGAATGGTAACTTAACATAAATGGTAGAAGTATCAGTAGCTGATTTAGAATTATTAGAACTATGAACATTATCAAGATAAGAATGGACTACTCTACTTATTAAGCCTTCAGGGTATTGATTCTTTTTTAATATATTGAAGAGTTTTTTAACATCATCATTAAATTTAGCAAGGGTGTTATTAATTTTGTAAGCTCTGTCAACTAAGGTGCAGATAAGACCAATTTTATAAGAATAAGAGGTAAAGCTGTAGAAATTAGTAAGAAGTCCAGTAAAAGTGTTTTTACTGACGTTAAAAGATTACAAGGATCCTTATTACTGATACAAACATCAAGAAAAGCCAACATCTTAAATTAAAGAATACCAAGGCATCTTGTTCATTATTGAAAAGGCAAAAGGTGTTATCAACATATCGTCAATAGAATTGAAGAGAAGGACCTCGATATTTGTTAAGCCATATATTTTCATGATGTCCTAGAAAAAGATTAGCCAGGACAGGTGCAAGAGGAGAGCCCATAGCAACACCATCTACCTGATCATACAGTTTACCATTAAAGAGGAAGTTAGTTTGTGACGTAGCAAACGAGAAAAGTTTAACAAGATCAGCTTTGGAAAGTTTGAGATTAGGATTTCCTTCTGCAATATAGGAGACAGCAAGATCAATAGACTCTTTAAGTGGAATGTTAGTAAACAAACTTACCACGTCAAATGAGACCATAAATTTGTTGGAAAAATTAACCGTTTTAAGTTCTTCGACGAAAGAAAAGGTATCAGAACTATATATATATATATATATAAAGTACGGCTCCTTGTTACTTTTCTGCGTTTGGCCTTCAGTAAGAATGCTTTGGACACCCTTGCTATAGGTGTTTTGAGGTCTTTATGCAGATGCGCAACTAGGAATTTTTGAGGGTAGGGATTTAATCAAAAAAATGGCACACAAAGCACCTCGTAAAGAGAATATAACTTTAAGTCATGCTGTTCAGATTTAGAAACGAAGGAACTGCTAGGGGAAGTTTCAGGAGTTCAGTACTTCTATGTAACGAAGATTATAAGCACGTATTTGTGTAACAAAATTTTCAAACCTGGAGCTCCAAGCATCCATAGTGCTGAAGTCATTATCAAGTATCTTTCTTGCTCCAGTAGGATTAATCTCGATGTAAACTTGAGCTGCATTATTGAATATCGCGAAGAACTTATGGATTCCAGTTTGAGTTGAAACAAATGAAGCACGAAAGCGTCCATACTGATTTTCAGTGTATGAATCAGTGTATTCGAACTTGTCCGAATGTGAGATGAAATTGGGACAGTCCGGATAGCTAGGTATGCTATTAAACGCTGACATAGTATAGGTTGTTGAAGATACCCATCTTTCGAAGTAAACACCAGGTGATGGCTGATAAAATTCTAAAATGTAGGGTTTATGTTGCTCAAAGGGATACAAAAGTTTATCAGCATTTAACAAGAAGCAGCTTCTATGACATTGTGCCTAAGAATCAGACCCTTTTATACGAGTAAATTGATCCTTTCCAACGCTTAAATTATAATGTTATATTCAGAAAATGTTGCTTAGGAAATAAAATGAAGGAGTTGCATAAAAAGGAATGTCTGTGACATTCCATTTCTACGATTAGCTGTCATTCATCTGAACAACTTTATTAACTAATTACTATACTGTCTTCCAACTGTGATAAAATTGTCACAGTATAAAACTAGCACTTAGTAGGAGAGAGATCAATAATACTTTCTTTTATTTTTAGATTAAAATGACGCAATAACAGAAACCCACGTACATAATGGCATAACCAATATATATATATATATATATATATATATATATATATATATATATATATATATATATATATATATATATATATATATATATATATATATATATATATATATATATATATATATATATATATATATATATATATATATATATATATATATATATATATATATATATATATATATATATATATATATATATATATATATATATATATATATATATATGTATATATTTATTTATATATTTATATATATTTATATATATAAGCATAAATCAGTATAAATTAGTCCAACAAACGGAATAAATTGCTACAAGTTTCCATGCAATCAGTAATGGCAGTAGAATGAAAATCTGTTGCTTCTGTAGCAACGGAAATATAACCTTATAAGCAAAAGCCATAGCTACACAGCACACGTTGTCTATGACGTTCAAACTTCACTAAAAGCATTCCTCACATGCAGACTGGCATTGCATGAGATAGTAATGGCAAATTAACATTAGCAGTTGACCAGATTCAACTTTATGATTTACTAATGGTTGAAAAAAACAATACTGAAAAAATAATGGTAGTTTCTCTTACTTACTTGATGGTAAGGAAGCACTACAGAGCACTTGAAGCGTATAGAAATATGCTGAAAGTAACACGATACATATCATCATTGTCCGTCTTTAAGAGGAATCGACAACTTCTACTTCTCTGAGCTCATTCAACGTGTGCATTGAGAGATTCTTCCCAGTATATAATGCAGAGGACGAACTCAATTGGGGCTGATCAATCAGTCTGCGGAAATCCATAAATTATTTTCTTAAACATTAACACATTTGTTCTACTTGCATCCTCAAGTCAAGCGTGCAATACTGGCCAAAATTCATTGGGACACTTACAAACAGCTAGCAACATTCCTCCCCATTTCGTCATCGTTGTAAATATATGTATATATGCACGTCAACCTTTTCCCTAGAACATTGTTAGATTTTCTATTGGACACTTGAAGTCGACGTACACATGAGTACTTTTCCAAAAAACCAACATTATTTTAAAGACGGAGTGTGGTACAAGTTGATTGCAAAATACAAAAATTGCAACATGTCCAGGAACTGTTAATGACTGTTATAAACAGTTAGTCTGCTACGAAGTTCTGTGATATTACTCTCTATTAAGCATAGCTAGCATTTTATAGTAATAACCAATTGTGTCCCATTGTCAATATCAAAAATTTGAATTACTTTGATTTTTTTGGAACAAATCTAAATTACCATTCATGGTTATTAACGAGGATTACAATTTATTGAGTACTAAGTATCATAAACTGATTACCATCCTATCGTGTACATGGCTTTGCATCTATGAAAACGGTTTGTCGATGAATCTCATTTACGGAAATTCGCTGTCAATTACCAATCCTAGTAATCTTCTAAACAGGTGTTCACTTTCATTCGAAGTATCAATGCAACCAGAAAATACCGATTCATATCTACTGAACTATTGATTGCCAAAATGAATACACAATCAATAGCCATTACTTTTATTCCTCCGGGAAAGCTTTCTGGATAATTAAGTCACAGGCTGTCATTCCAGAAACTTCCGTAGCTGGTAGCTGGAGAATTCTGTCTCATACTGGAAATCATCTCTTTATTAGCAAGCAAGCGAAAGCAACTTGGCCTGCGCGTTTTTAGCTGTCCATAGATATGAGCTAATAGCAAATGCTCTCCTTTGGGACTATTTGTACCTTGCAATGTGCAAGAAAGTCCACAACAACGGACGAAATTCTATAAGCACCACCTTTCCGATGTCTTCTTTTTGATCCACTTGATAACTTTCAAGTTAAATGTTATAAAATGCTATAAACTAACTGTAGTTAGGGATTCAAGTTTCATGTGAGATGTGCCATAGAAGTAATTCAGTTGCATCACGCATTCATTCTAGACCCCTAACACTAGCAGCAATGCCAAGTAAGATCTTGTTTCTTTCTAACCTCTATTCATGCTTCCATTGCCAATTAAAGCATGTTGGAAAACTCTCTGTTCAGGACATTCATATTCCAATCCCTCGAATTTTGATACTTCAGAGTATTTTGTTTTGTTAGTTATGATTAGACTGTTATATCTAGCTTTCTCAGCTAATTTAGGTGTACTGTGCGTGCCGCATCCAGGCATGGGACCCTTATTTTAACCTCCCTTCCGAGTAGTAACCCCACCAAGGATATTTACTTCGGGAAAAGTTTGCAATTGCAAGGCATGTTGACCATTGTCACAGTGAGACATTAAACTAGTTTTCACTGCGTACACTCATATTCCCGCTGTCTCTCTTCGAAGCTCCAAAGTGTTGTCAAACTCTTAACAACTTTTGTAGTACCTCCGTATATTCAAGCGCCTTATATTGCTAATTCTTGGCAAATATGTTAATCTTTAATTATTCCACACTCCTACGATTGGAAAAAAGCGCCAGCTGGTAACTGTAATAGCCATCAGTCCACCGTCAGAATTGACGTTGTGTTACACAAAGCAGTCACTCATCACATGACTTAGAACTAGGGGGCATGCCCAAGTAGGGAAGTGGAAAATAGCATGGTCCCACTTTTGCAGGAGCAGGTAGTACTTGTTGGCTTGTAGGCAAATGCTGATATAATTTCCATAGCTTATAGATAATTTAAATCCCTTAATCAAGCTTTCCGGTAAGTTTCCTTTACTGGACACCCTACTTTACAGTCCTTAAACATGTCACTGGTTAAAATATGCAGTGCAGTGATGTTGTACTGTCTTATTGTAGTATGCTAGTGTGAAATTGAATTGTGCAAATGTAACTGTACATTATATCTCTTGCATTATTGACGTCCATAATACTGAAATCCAGGTCTCTCTTCAAGATCAAGACCGTATTGAAAATGATCCGCATTATTAATCTCACATATATTCTTATTGTCAATCTTGAAGTGACTGAAATTGATCGACAAACATTTACAGTTGTCTTCTATGTCACATTGGAAGCAACGACGAAAGCATCCGGTTAATGAATTCACTAGCTTGCTCTTGGCCACGTGATTGGTTAGTGATTTGTTACTGTAGTGGATGTTTGTGTAGAAATTTCCTGATAAAGAAGAAAAGGAAGATATAAGATGTCAATGAATCATGTGGTATCGAAATTCAAAAGTTCCATTAGATGATAATATTACAAGACTAACAAACGGAGATATTTAGAATCTGAGTATTAATGCATTGAAATTTATCATATTTCAGTATATACTAATGCATAATATCATATTATGAAATAAAACATTACATCGTACATTAAAACTAGTACTAAATAGCGTATTTCGCATGTTCTCTTAACTTCCTATTTGCATTCAGCATCTGCTATTCATTTCGAAGTTTAAGCACCTCAGGAAATGGTAATATTCGATAGCTTGAGCACATGCCTTCAAGGCTTTTTTGAGTTTTAGCATTTCTGATCAGACAATTTTCAGTTTGTTGTAAACACCTAAGTAAATATTAGTTCTGCTTTTGACCTGTGCCCTACGTGATACTCAACAATTTTCCACGCAAGGTCCTCAGCCGATAAAGATTGGAGTACTATTTAACAATGCCAGACTCTATGAATTACATTCGTTTATGCAAGCAAAGCCGACAGAACAACATCTTGTATTTTGTAGTATACTGTATTTTTCTAAATTTTCATTCACTTCCTAGTTATTTAGCACCTTTAAACTTTGGATAAGGTTTTTATACTATTTCTAGTTATTGTTTACTCTTTTTGGCTTTAGATGACAGCATATAAGACTAAAACTTCTCATTAGCTACTGGACTGATTGATTCATCGATTTATTCACTTATTCATTCATTCATTTATTTATTCATTGGCTGACTGATTGACTCGTCAGTTGTTATTCTCTACATTACGAGCATGACAGTATCATACATAAATTTTACATCTCTTCTTTTTTCTTTCACAGTCATTACATCAATCAACTGCATTTTCCAGAGTATATGGATGCCATCTATATTAAAACAAAAGAAATTCCATATTTTCCTCACCAATTAAATCTGTCCTTATTGATATAAGAACACTATAAGGTCCTTGACCAACTGAGTTCTTACCAGCAACTTTAACATCATACAACGTTCTAAATTTCAAGTTCACAATATCAACTGAATACGTCTTGGAATCAACTGATAATGTTTTCCAAGCTTCGGATGAATTTGTTTTTCTAAATGCAACTTCATATCTCTGAATGACTCCATTCTGAGACAGAACTGGTATAGCACCCCATGCGACGTAGATCGCTGTGTCATTTACAAATCCACCTGTAAACGAGGCTGGCGAATCGTCTGGTACTGAAACATAATTGAAGTTTAGATTCACCCATTAATCATTCAGAAAAGAAGTATGATCTGGAAGTATACTGCACTCAAACTCTATTAGATTCAGTTAAAATATACATTTTCAATCTACTTGTGAGCTACTTGTTTAAGCAGAACAAGTTTTGTTACGTGTAGAGTTGGTTCCAGTCGACTTGTTAAGAGTTCATTTCCTTCCTTTTCTGCCAAGACTGAGCTAAGAGTAGTAGCAAATTTTGTTACTTTGAATTTGTCAGCATAAATTTCTTTTCCAATGAATCCCTAATTTGACATAGTCATAAGATGCTGCGATCGACTGGAGGAGGAAGGGAATACAATTTATATCTTCACAAATCAACAAAGAAGATAACAGGCATAACTACAATTATTTGCAGCTATTACACATACCGTCTTCCATTGTTCTCTCTTCTTTAATTTCACTAAATACTCCTCTTCCCTTACTTGTTCTAGCAGCCACTTTAAATTCATATGCTGCATATTTTGATAAATTATATGCAATATATCGGGTGTTGTGAGCACCATGTGTTATTACAGAAGACCAATTCCCCGATTCTGTATTTGTCAACCTATACAGAACGTTATATCCTAATGCAATGCCATTCCACATGGTCCGACAACTGAGTGGTCTCCAGCGAATAATAATCGATGTGGGAGATTGCTTCTCCAAAGTGACTTTGGGCGGTGGAGATTTCGGAACTGTATGGAAGATGCATAAAGCTTTAGTGCATTTCATGGTAGGTATTTCCAACAAAACAAAATGATAACTATACTATTAGAGGAAATAAGGAAAAATAGAAAGAAACATTGATGGCTTTACCGCACATTTAACCAAGAGAAAAGTATTAACAAGACACCAAATGGTACTGCAGATCTCAAAGTAGATTGAATAAGTTAAACTAAATAGAATAAACAGTGTTCAATATTTTTCTCCGCTACTCATCCCAAAATTCTTCTTACCGTCCTCATCAGTTTGTACTCTCAAAAGAGCACTCTGTAAACCTTCTCCAACTGATGTTTTGGCTGATACTGTTATGTTGTAAAATGTCCACGGATCAAGTCCAGATTTAGAGAATTGCTTGTTGCTTGTATCATCTGCAAATGACTTCCCTTTAGACCCGTCTTTCTTAAAGTATACTCTATACCCAGTTATGATACCATTCTGGTGCTCAATAGGGACATCACCCCACGAGACGACGATACTCGAAGAGCTTGTACTCCTAGCTGTGATATTGAATGGTCCAGCGCTTGGAACTAGAACAGAAACGGGGTGTATTTCAAAGAATGGGATAAATTGGCTCTTGATTGGAAACAATAAACTGACAAGATATATTCAGATTTGATCTGCAGACAATTGGTAGTAGAATTTTCAATGTATAAAAAGTGATGGTATAAAACATTTAATAATTCTTAGACTTGAATTTACTTGCGTTAAATGAGCATAAAGTAAGGCACAAGTTGTGGTGTATGAGTCCAATGTCCGTGTAATAAAATATGCAAACAAAAGGGTGACAAAGGCAATGCAATCGGCAATGCTATGACATAACAATGAATTATGCCTTGCTATAAATATCACCGAAAAGCTTCTGAACTCGAATTTTGCCGAATTACAAAATTGATCCTGGAGAAGACTTGGCAGAGTGATCTTCTGTAACATTGACTCACAAACTTATAACGTTCACTTCTGTGCAACAACCCAAAACTTACAAAACTGGATAGCAAATTATTTTCTTATACTATATTCAAATTATTTTATTAGCATATATCAGAGCAACAAACAGGCTTCACCGGACTTCTGTTACGTTTAAATTTACCTTGAATAAGTCGTTTGTGAACCATTGCACCACTCCTGGTTTATTCAGTTTACCAATTCAGCACTGGTTTTGCAGACCTTATCAGTGCACTTTTGTGAATCAATTACTCACCTAACTGGCGTATGTTAGCACCTGGCTACAGGAAATAATGCTGCGATACACGTGTTACTTTGCTCTTGTTTCTTTTCTTAAAGATTAATGCTAATTTTTGCTACGGGTGGCACATAATACTGCTATAACGTTATATTTGCCAATGGTATAAAAAAGAAAACAGGAGGTGGATAAGGAAAGCAATTTAATGCTCTTGATATTCCATTTTATCCAACCATAGTCATTTCCATTCAACATTTTCAAGAAAGAATTTCAATGGTGTTTTATTTTCACTCAGCCTACAGAATCCTTGACTCACTGATAATAAATGAGAGGAACAGTGTCTTGGCTATACTTATGGGAACGACATTTATATATCAAATCATACTTCAAAGGGAATATTCCTATGTTGCTTTTGTTGTTCTATTTTATTTTGAGTAGGCTGTGATATCTAGCGTTTCCAGCTAATTCTGGCCTACTGTGCATGCCGCATCCAGGCATGGGATCCCTAGTTCAACGTCCCTCCTAAACGACGGTGGAGTGAGTTGCTCTGGTCGTTTATCTGGAAAGTCACCCATCCAGTTGCTGACCTAACACAGTCAAGCTTAACTTCAGGTAGCTAACGAAAACTACCTGAACCGCTTAGCCACTCATCCCCGCTTCTTTCTGGATGCATAATGTAATCTGCACAGGTTAATGTAATCTACACAGACTAGAAACAATTTCAAAGGATACACAGAAATAGCACATGCTACATAACAGTACGCACCATCTTCCATTGTCCTCTCTTCTATGATGTCACCAAATGGTCCCTTCCCTTTACTTGTCCTAGCAGCAACTTTAAATTCGTACATTCTATATTTTAATAAACCGCTCACAATAGAGATCGTGGTATTAGCGTCATTCACCAGCACAGAAGACCAGACTAAGGACCCTGCGCTCTTCAGCCTAGAGTGAACTTCATAGCCCAACGCCATGCCATTCCAAAACGATGGACTCCCCAATGTACTCCACGTCACCCTAATTGAAGTTGATGACTTCTTCTCTGCAACTACATTAGATGGGGCCAACTCTGGAACTGTAAGAGATAAAAGCAATGTTGCAAAGGATAATGATAAAAACACATAAAAGACAATAGACAGGGCTTAGAATAAGAAACGCATAAAGGCTCAGACTTTATAAGAGAAGTAGTGGTGATCCTTCCTTGGAACTTGACAATAACCTTAAACTTGGAAGTTATCAAAAGGGCAAAATAATAAATCTTCATGTCTATATGTATAAAGATTATTTGATCTAAACAGCATTAACTTTTAATATGCATCAAAAGGCATATATTATTTTGTGTTAGTTTTGGTAGCCTAACTAGCACGCATAATTTAGATGTGTGTTAGTTAGGCTACCAAAACTAGCACAAATATATGCCCTATTTATAAATCCACACTTTCCCCAATTGCATGTAAACATTTTTGATCTACAATCCCACACTCACCCAGTCAGAACCATGCTTAAGCTAGATCCTGAAAGACAATACATTTTCTTTTAAGTGCATGGTGACTACTTAGTGAGAAAAAACTCGCATCCATGAAGAGGTACCTTCTTGTATCATACTATCGATTGAAAGATTCTCCTAGGGATATAGGAGTTGGGACATTCTGACAATATAGGCAAATCTTTAGTTCTGCATACTGACAAAAGAGAGCAAAAAACATTGCCCTATACGATAAAGAATGTTTAAGCTGGACACCACTGAGTCTCAACCGGGCCGTATGTCCTCTCATATGGGACCTGTAGGTGATCTTATGTTACCATGATAACTAATTGAATTGGATGAATACCCATTTTTCACATAACCTGTTTCCAATTAATATTTACAAAACGAAACTATATCAGAGGTATATGCCATACCGTCTTCATCTGTTTTCACAACAGCGGAATATCCTGTTATGATGTTTTGAACTTCACTGTTTATCGTACCAAAGTAATGTGCATAAAACACATAATCAGTATACTTCTTTAGTCCAGTTGCAACAATTGTCTGTGGCAAAGCTCCACTTATTGTCAGTTTCTGTGGAGCCTCCTGAACACCACTCCTATGATACAATATTTCGTGCTTTTGAATGTATGCCCAGTTGTCTTTTGGAGGCAGGTATGGAGTTGAAGGCAGTTGTATCGATATTGCAGTTGAATTTATCATTGTAGGAATTGGCAGCGGTATGCTTTTCACAGTCTCAACTGAAACGTGCAAATGCCGCTATTTATGACAAACTAACCTGGCATCAAACAATATTCAAAGCAATCGATTTATTATCCATTAGACTTAATAGCCCTCCAAGGGACTAAGTTATGCCATAGATACAAAGTAGAATTTCCAAGAGAGATAAAGACAGATATGTGGAGAGATCTGCATCCTTACAGAGTTGAAAGGATTTGATAATATTTAGAATAAAGCTAAGCTTCGAACTGCATTGCATGTCCTAATGACATTCCGCTAATATTCAGTTCAAGCAATTGCCTTCAATCAGAGATATTTTCCTATAGCTCAAATTATTCAAGAATTTATTTGAATTGCCTCATCATAATGGACAATTGAGGTTCCTGGTGGATCATGTTGAATGACTACAACACAATCAGTATACTTTTGTAGCTAATGCATTGAGTCCCAATAGGATTCACTCCCGCTTTTTAACTATCAACCAGTAGTTTCAATTCTTTCAGTAATGTGCATGAAAAGACGCTATTCGTTTCAGCAAAGTCCAACTATGCCTAGGTACTAGTTCCAGACCAAGAAATATCTAGATGACGGTAAGTTCTTGAGCATACGAACCGTTAAGGTGTGTAGATCATTTATAGAATTTTGACGTTTCCATGTAAACTGAGACTTTGCCATGTTTGATCCGCTGAATACAAATACATAGCATATACTAAGCTGGATTAATTAATTTAAAAATTTCTAGATGAACCCGTCCCAATTTCAGCTAAAGCCCTGTTTACACGAACCCGGGTTGGCTCCAACCCGGTGAAGAGGGCCAACCCTTCTCCAGTCAAAGCTCTTCAACCGTTTACATGAACGCAGTAGCCAACCCGGGTCAACCCGCCTAAGCGGGTGACCCTTCTCGATGGTAGGGTTGACCCGGTGAGTCGGGTTGGCTTTCTGCTGAGTTTTTCCATGTAAACGCTGGTCAGCTCAACCCAGGGTCGTGTAAACGCTTCGAAGTAGCCAACCCGGGGTCACTATTTCCGGCTAAAAATTCAGTGCATGCGCATTGTGCAATTTTCAACAGTAAAGTCAAATGAAATAGTGGAAGAACTTCCATAGAAACAGTGGCAATGGAAGAGCTAGATAGTAGAACACCTTCTGACATGCTTGAAAGATTATAGAATCGAAATAGACTATAAACATGTCAATTTTAATGCAGATGTTGTTGCCCTGTATACCAGAATACGAGAAGACATGGGAAGACAGTTGCACGCCAGCAATGGAAGAGCTGCAGATAAACAATGGATAGCTTTCATTTGATTCTCATGCTGCAAGCTTTTTTGAAGCCCTCTCTTCGAAGTTGCTTTGTTGTTCCAAGGAGCCATTTGCTGCTATGAAATAAGCTCCGCGGCAAGCTGACCGGGCTGGCTCATAAGCTGCGATAGAAGTTACCCCGGGTTCGTGTAAACGGGGCCTAAGTGATTATTGAAAAGGGGGGCCTGTTATCGGATTAGTTCTGTGTAAATGTGGAAACATGAAACTGACGGCAGCTTGAGAAGTGGCAAAATTCTACACAAACTTCCTCTTTACAAACTCATTTTTGAGCATACTTGTTGCGAGTACATGCAACACCAATGGATATAAAATACCTAGAGCATGGAATAATCGGTATCTGGTACGATTATCCTGTCCTTAACTAGAAAATACATCATAAAATGTATGCTTTTTCATCAAACTTTGAGGAACCTCTGCTGGCACTCCAGAATTTGAGTAATCTGCCAATAGCATCAAGAACCTATCGTATAAAATCTGATGTGAGAAGTTCTAAATAGAATTCATTGTAAATTATCATACCTGGCAATAAGTTACTGAGCATTCCTGTCCATGATGTCAAGAAAGTCCCATTAACTTTCTTGTATGAAATTGCGATGTAATCATTTCCGGTGCTTTCACAGAAAAATAATGTGATAGGATATAGGGTATTTTTCAATAATGTACCTCCATCCATTTCAGTGAACGGTATACTATAACAGAGTGAGATTTCAAATACAATATTTGTCAAGCAATCAAGAAAGTAGGTAATTAACTGATGGCGTAAGTGGCATATTGTATTAACACAATTTCCATTTATCAGTTCTCAACAACCTTGAGTCTACTTTTGTATATGTATATATATATATATATATATATATATATATATATATATATATATATATATATATATATATATATATATATATATATATATATATATATATATATATATATATATATATATATATATATATATATATATATATATATATATATATATATATATATATATATATATACACACATATATATTTGCCCTAGTGGGATATTCACATGCTTACCAAAGGAGACGTAAGGCGATCCTTGGGTCCACTAGCCTGTAGGTTACCCTTGAGCATGGTGTAGTACCTACTTAGCTCTCCGTACAGGGTAACGTTTGAAGAGGGTCAGCAACTTTTCAGTATTTTATGAGGGCAGAGGAACATTTATTAGGTCAATGGTTTCATACAAATCTCGGCAAGCAGTTTCATACAAGCTATGATGTAACTGGTCTGTATCAACAAGGAAAGCTGCTGTGTGTAATTCAAGAAATGGCAAACTTGAACCTGGATATCCTAAGAATAGCATAAGCCTTCTGGCTCAATGAAGGTGAATTTCAAAGTAGTATACCAACATTAAATGAAGCCTACAAAGTATTCTGGAGCGAAGGAACACAGAAGAGAAGTGGCAGTTGTTATAAACAGGAAAGTTGCAAAGAATATCTTATACTATGCAACAATATCGGAATCGTACTCTGTTTGAAACAACAAATCAAGCATCACAACATGGTGATTATCCAAATATATACACCAAATGAAATTGCGGAGGAAACTGAAAAAGCACAGTTCTATGACGTGATAAGAGAAACAATCAAGGAACATAAAAAATTGAGAGATAAGTTTATTGTGATGGGACTGATTTCTGCAACGAAGAACTGGTTGCAACGAATGCTTGGTTTGAGCACTAACTTAAAAATATATATGGATGTCACCTGATGGGCAATCAAAGAACCAAGTAGACTTTAGATAAATGTCACAGAGATATGGGTATATCGTCAAGAATGCAAAAGTCAGACCTAGTGCAGACTGTGGATCAGACCATAATTTGGTAATGACTAAACTTCAAATATAATTGAACAAAATCAGAAGGAGTAAAGGCGTACCTCTCACGTAAAGGAGGTGAAATAGAGAGGCTGTCCTATCACCAAATAACAGAGAGGGTTAAGAATTCTTTAGATAGTGAGGTATCAGAGGTATACCAAGAATGTAGACGACAATTTCAATCAATGGATAAAGCTGCTGTCTTGCATGAAAACAGTCGCAGAAGAAGTATCAGGTAGAAGAAAACATGTTAAGAACCAACCGTGGATAACTATTGAAATACTAAGCAGAATGAATGAAAGAAGTAAAACTGAAACAACAAAACAACAAAACAACAAAAGAGAGGAATACAAGAAAGTATGTAGGGACATACAACGTCAATGTAGGCTAGCTCAAGAAAATTATTATAACCAAATCCGTAAAGAACTTGAAGATCTAGATAGAAAACAAAATCCAAAGCTTTTTACTAGAATTAAATATCTGCAGCCAAAGAAACCATATGCCAGAGCAGGACTTCAGAGCAAAGAAGGTAAGGCGCTGTTTACCACACAGGAGGTGCTAGATATGTGTATATGAACATCCTAAAATATGGAACTTTACTTACCTTTCTTTATCGACATCGTTATAATCACCGAGAACTGTTAAGGATCCATATTTTGTCATATTGAGTTGACATATCTCATCACAAAACATTCTAAATATGTACTGTCCAGTTTCAGGAACAGATATATATCCAATATTCCTCAATGCATAGTAGTTAGATTCATCTTTGCTGGGTTCGTACAACGTTGGTCTGCATAAATGGAACGCAGGTCTGCTTGGATAGTTTGGATTCATGCTGTATGCCTTTGCTAATGTGTAGTCTGATTGATTGCTTGGAAATTTGAAATTATAATAGTTTTGCGCTAGCAGTCCTTTCCATTTGTAATACTCTAGAAGAGAAAAGGCAGCCTGCACAATGCGCCTATCTTGTGCTTTTATGGACAAGAGCACAGTAAAAAATGATGCAGACTTAATAATTTCCTTAGTGTCCAGCATGCCATATGAAACTCTGATAGTAAAAATACCAAGAATTTAACTTATAATTGCTTACTATTTCTAATAGTGCGTCTAGAATATTTTGACGCTTTTTCGTGCGGTAGTGAAGTTCTTTAGTAGCAACAAACTATTTACTGTTTATATTTCAGTGTCTATAGCTTTTCTTTTAATACTTTACGGAGTGGTTATACATGAATTGCCTACTAAATGATCAATGGTTTTACGCGCCATGCTTCAATTGTTGTATAGCCTGACCTTTTCAACAATGAAAAGCTAACCAGCGAACAACATTGTACTTTCTGGAGTTTCCTGTTGAGAATACGAATTTTCATATTGTCTCTTCCACTAGAAGTGTTATTTCCGACTCAAAAAGGTTTCTTTAAATCTTGAGGGAATTTGAATACAATTTTAAAAGCAAAATTTCCGTATCAATAAGGACTTATTAGTATCTACTGCATCAGATTCGTTTCAAAGTATTGAAAGGAAAGAGTCTCAGGATCCACAAAGTCAGTAAACTATAGATAATGAAGAACAAAGTCCTTTGTCTGGTTTACAAAATAGCAAAGCTCCATGCAAGAGTTTCAATCCAGAAACAGGGGAGCCAAAAGCCGTTGATATTCTATAGAACAAATACAGGCATCGAACGGAATAAAAATGCCTATCGAATACCTCCTCGTTGTCATACAATAAATGGATAGTAACTTCAAATCCTTGAAGAAATTGTGGTAGACAACTTTGGTCAAGGACCAGCAGGAGCCAGACTTGGCCTGGCAGGAAGCAGCCTTGCTGATAGCAGCAGGATTGAAATAAATGTTTGAAAAAAGAAATGAGAAAAAGGTGAACTAAGTTCATCTATTTCCACGCGAGATATTTGTTCGTATCTACTACTATCGAGGTCCCTAAACACCCTTGTGACGTAATTTGCTCGCACGTTTTGCATTTGGATGAGTCTTTTTGCATTGGATATTGCCCCTTAGTACTTGCAGTAACCATGAATACCAACCCATTGATCTCTGCAAATATGTGCTGTTTATTGGCTTTACTTCTGTATGATCAGGTAACCTGACTCCCAACTTGAGAAAGCCGATTCCCCTTCCTTCTCCGTAACAGTAAATAGTGATCTCATATCTGAATCCTTTCATTAAGTTCACGGCATCGCACCAAGTTCTAAAAGGAAAATATTTTCATGTGAATATTTCATGAACGATATATTTCATCTTTTAGACTGCCATCGATGGTTTATTGTAAGCAATACTGTAATCCAGTGAGCAGACAAGCTTTAACCAGACACGAAGCTTGCGCTGAAAATGTGGCGGTAAAGGTGACCGTAGGAGAGGATCCAGTACTAGTTGCCTAGGGGCATGATACAAATTTTCTAAGGGTATTTAGTAACACACTATACTTGGGGCATCTCTTAAAAAGCACTCTGCATGTTAGAGAACTTCCCGCTCTTACTAGTAATAGTGGCATCCCTGTTTAGAGCTACGAAGCACCGTGCTAATGTTTGTAGATCTTAATGACCTAACCATTTTATTTATTAATTTAATCTTATTTACTCACAATATTCATTCAGCTATACTTGAAATTACATAAACTAATACAATAGTACATGAAGAAAATTAAGCTACCATTCCGCAAAAAACTACAGTAAGAAGTATTTTATTGCTGGTCTTCCATGGATTTGTGTAAACTAGGGCTACTATAGTGTCTTCTAGCTCAAAAAGGAGAGATTTCAACTCATTTTTAAATCGTGCAATGGTCTCGGCATTTCTAATGGCCTGTGGGATACTATTCCAAGCGGTCGGAGCTGTGTACAAGAAGCTTTTTTTAGTATGTTCCAATTTTAGCTTTTGTACATGTAGGTTCTTCATATTCCTAGTGTTATAGTTAGGCCGATCTCTCTGTGAATTTATTTTGTAAGCCCTCAGGGCAAAGCATATTGACAATTTTCAACGTCATGACTGCTCGATCAAATACCATCAATTCTCCCACATCTAGGACGTTCCTGTTGTAAATATACTTTATTTTCGAGGATTCTATTAAATTTAAAGCTCTATTCTGATATGTTTGCAGAGTGCTTAGCTTAGCACTGGGAAGGGCTCCCCAAACCATGTTAGCATATCTAAGGTGACTCTCCACTAGCGCTCGATACACATCAAGTAACTGAGATTGTGGCAAGATGTTCTGTAATTTCCTGAGAGATGCCAGGCCACCCACAACTTTCCCTTTGACAGACTTGTATTGCTCATTCCAGTTTAAACTGTCATCAACGGTAAGTCCTAGGTATTTCGTTTTATGGACTTGTTTTATTCTAGTATTATTCAAATAAAATGTTGGTGGCTCTGGTAAATTATTCTGCCGTCGTGGATAGTTAGTGACCATGAACACAGTTTTCTCGGGATAAATACTTAATTTATTCATCCACATCCATTCTGAAACGTTTTTCAATTCAGCCTGGAAGTTTTGCATCACGTCACTTAGGTTGCTTGATGAAAATGAAACGTCAGCATCATCTGCATAGAGATTAGCCTTTGAAAATTTTCTGCAAGATTTGAAGTCATTAAGATATAGAATGAATACCAATGGGCCTAGATAAGACCCCTGTGGTATCTCACATGTGACTTGAAGTATACTTGATTTATGGCCATTTAAAGAGTAGTATTGTTGAAGAGCTCTAAGATACGATCTAAACTATTCTAGTTCAATTCCATCAATTCCATATACTTGTAGCTTTCTGAAAAGTATTTCATGATCATGAGTTCTCCTTAGTGGTGGTGCAAGACAGTGTACAATGAGGGGATTTTGGATTGGTATTTGGGGCGAAGGCCGAGAAAAGCTTTTAGAATCGCACTTTTAAGATTCCAGAGAAAATGCCTTTTTAAAAATAGATATATCTCTATTTTAGATAGACAGACACGGATGAAATCATGGATATGTGTGTGAAAAAATTCAAGAATATTTTGTCTCATTGTTTGAAATGGTGGAGAGTCTGTATCCTTCTTTCATATTCCTGTTGCTCTGTCTCAGGTTTACTATATGTGCTTCTTCAGTTTATTTTGATAGTCCTGGATAAACAAATCTTACGAGTTTTCAGTCGCGCCTACTCTTTTGAGGCTGACAACCGAAACCACTTTACCATATTATCGAATAGAACAGTGCTTCACCGATTGGAGACAAAGAAAACTAGAGATATCGTACCCCACCTACCCCAAGGCAAGTCTATGCCGGAAAAGGTGAGGAGAGACACTAGGACCGACAGGCTACAACTGCAAATCGGAGTCATAAAAGTGCTGTAAGCCCCTTTTGTGCTTTACACCACACAAAATCGCATTAAAAATTGTGAATATAACAAAGCTTTCTTTAACTTTGATCGTTATCCCTGTTTCTAGCGCAAAGTAGATTTTTATCATGGTTAATTTTAAAGGTCTTTAGGGGTGCATTCTATCAATATTGTTTCTATGATGTTATCTTACTAGAGAAGACACTTGTGCAACAGAATGACTCTCCTCTTGTAGTTCTTCCAATAATTGTTTACAAGTACTAGTATACAAATCGGAATTATTTCACTCGCAAAACCAATGTAATGCATAGTAAGTTCTGTTAAAATGCAAACAGATAGTCACAGAAAAATCTCAGATCTCAGATCAGTGTCATCTATCTCTGATCAGTAGAAAATAAGTAATAGTAATTTCTACTAAGTATTAATTGGTGAAATTAGTTTTTTTCCCTTTTGCACAAATTCTACGCATTTTGGTTAATTTGATATGCCGGTTGACTGACAAATTACTTTGCTGAAGAAATTCGGGATCTGCTGATTCCCAACGCTTTTGCAATACTGATCTCTCCTGTTTGCTACAGGAAGCTTTAGAGCATCTTTATTTTTGCGTCTTTAAGCAAAAAGTTTGTATACAGAAGTACTCTATTTTGATATTCCAAATTCCTTTCTTGCTTCAAGATCAGTAGAATGTTGTATGTAGAAGAGAAAAATGCTACTGCCCTATCATCTCCCCCCCTCCCTTAACCATCACTCTGCTTTCCATGTAATTTAGCAATGGACTTGTGAGAGAATGAGTTTTAATACCATTGATGCTACTTGCATCAATACCTATAATATAATATTAATACTAATACCCAGCACCTATCCGAGATGCCATCATTGGGTAACATTGACCATCAACCCTGGACGGAGGAATACCTTGAATTCAAAAAATTTATACACGATGAGCTTATTTCGCTGAAGGCCTCCATGGCAGAAAAATTCTCCATTGAAGAAAGCATTCCCGTAAACCACTTGAACAACTATGAAGTTGCTTATATTCGCAGCATGGAGGAAAGAATTATCTCTTTGGAGAGGCAACTTCAACAAAAACAAGACATCATTGATAAGCTTCTGACGTCACCCAATGTAGAAAGGATACAGAATAGAGTGGAAGACCATGATCACCAACGTCCTTAAGGGGCATGGTACCTAAAGAAGAAGAAGAATCTTACGCGAAAGATATCACTTCTATACAACATCCCCTCTCAATCGAAATGTATTCAATGCCAAAGGTCCTTACATCTGAGTGCTAAGAGCTAAGAGCCACGTATGTAAATCAATCAAAGCTTATCAAGTAATGATACTTATCATATACACAATGTTACAGTATTTAAAAATGTCAATTTGGTATTACTTACGACACATTGAAATGTGTCATTTTATTACAATATTTTCTGTCCTTAAAGCTGATACCTGCTAGGCATTTTTACTTGGAGGGAAGGAACTTTGCATTAAACAGCGACCAACTGTATAGCTTAAGAACGACTATATATTCCAGAACGCAAGGATACAATGATAAAAGTTGCTATTAACAGCTGTATATTTCCAATGTCACAAAAAGAGAGCTGACTATACCAACTAAGACTAAACTACTAAATTACAGATAGACGTTTGGTCAAACTTTTCAACACAAATACTAAATTCCCAACTGCATGAAGGACTCTTGTAAAGCATCATAGACATTGGGAGGTGACACTCCAGCAACCCGCCCATTTGGCACATCCCCGTATGTAAGACTATCAGGCTTCGCTGCAACAGTGCGCGAATCACCAAAATCCTGTTATATGGAACCGAATTCAAGTGATTTTGAAGCGTTTTTGTACTGTTTTGACCCATACATGTATACGGGGATAATAATTAAAATAAGTTACGATATGAATGCACTTATGAATACGATACTAAATGAGCACTAATGTTGAAAATCACTATAGCTCGAAAAAGCAGGAATATTCTTTAAGCATACAGAAAAGCTCATTCTCATCCGATACTCGTCAGGGTATGAAACGTGGGATAACATTGGCTATATACGTATTTCTGTTCACCTTCTGTTGTTATCTGACGTGTCATACACTGCCGAGTGTCTGGCAAGAACAAAAGCTTTTCAGTATGCTTAAAGACCGCTCCCGCTCTTTCAAGTTATAGTGAAGTCCTGTAGTACCAACAGATTATTAGTATTGAAATGATTTTACAGCATAGTCACTATTCTCAGTACTGCAGAAAAGCAAGATAGGTAAGACAGTTCGTTCTCGAAAACTTACCTGATGGTAAGGGAGTATCGCAACCACTGTCCAATACAAAGATTGACAAAATCGAAATTGATTGTAGTAACATTCTGACTTCTGCGTCCAAAGTAGTAGCTTTTCCCAGTTCAGAGTCTGTAATGTGATAAAAGTTATATGGAATATAAATTGCCAAAAAAAACTCTATATTAAGCTTTATTTCACCCAAAAGCTTTTTATATGCTTACTGTTTTCATGATCATGGAAAATAACATCCCTTCATTGAGGAAGTTCCCACCGTTGTGTGAAACCCCATCGGGCTTCCCTGCCAATCTTGGAATGATACACCTGTCTACGTACGTGAGTTAATAACGCTTACTGTATTTTTCTCTAATGAAAGTTGCAGCAACTCAATACTATTCCCAACTTTTGAACGGGGTGGTGAATAGGTGGGGGCATTTACCAAAGGATGGACCTTTGCTGAAACTGAGTTTGGTCTTCTTGTAGACTTACACGGTGTCCGTGATACAAATTAAAATGCCATTTAAAAGTTAATAAACTATAATATATATCATAAGCATTAATTTCTACTGCTTTTGGTGGCCTACGTAGCATAAGTGCGAATGGTCTGTTTGCTAATGCACACTCTTCACAGCACATGCATCAAACTCAAGGCCTGCGGCCTAATGTGACCCGCTATGTCACTTTATGTGGCCCGCGAGAGCTTGTGCGAGATTCTGATCATGTTTCATGATGATGTACAACATGGCCTATGAATTGGGATGCGTGAGAAAGTATCTTCACTACGAAAAGTATGCCTTTTCAGTATGCCTAAAACATGGTGCCGTTTTTTCGTGCACTAGTGAAGTTCTTTAGTACCAACAGACTTTTCACGAGAAAGAATCTATTGGCTTCAATGCTTAATAGGTACAAAAAGAGTCATCTAACAATAGAATGTTTAGTTTCTGTCTATCTGGTCCTACCAGGCCATCCATAAGGCTGGTCTGGCCCTTGGTGAAAGTGAGCCTGACACCCCTGCTCCACTGCAACAGATCCACAGAGTCGATTTACAACTCGACAACGTAAGCTAGATCCACGCTCTCTGAAACCATTGAAAAAGCAAATGGGTAGCCAAAAAGTCATTATCAACCATTTGGCAGCCTGCTTCTTGTTTAGAAATATTAATATTGTCGGATGGTCACTTTCCTTTTTCGACATTTAGCCTTCTAGGGGTAGTCAGTTGTCCGCACATGCCCTTGGTGGTACTCGCTTTGCAGTAAAGTCCATAAATCAAGTTTGATATCTTACCTTATTATGGAATACTATATATTAAGATGCATACCCTCTCATCCCCTTGATATGAATTTTACATCATTCCAGACCATCTTCTTGCCTACTTTACAGGCATTTAAGTGTCAGAACAAAAGCGTTCCAGATGTAGACTTCATCTCTAATGAACAAGAATACACACCTTATTAAATAGTAAAAGAGCTTGATATTTCCAGAGAGTGGCCCATTGTGATCTTCTATTCAATCTAGTAATGATAATGTATCTCTTAGATATGAGATATGAGCTGAGAGAATAAACATATTTAGCTTTCCTACTCTTATAGAAAGACAGCGAGATGCAACTTGCGATACAGAGTTTTTATAACTGGTACCATGTTCAAGAAGAAAGGACAGCAGACAATGTTATCAGTATGTTAAATGGTAGTAATTATACATGATGTTAGCTTTGTATACCATTGTGACGCAGGACGGAGCGATTCGAGCTGAATTTGAAATGATTTATGGTTAATTCGAAACGCTCCCTACTTTCTCAGTATGTGTTATGCATGTGCCAAACCAGTTCTCGTGTCTTGGTTGGGCAAAATATAAGGTTGGTTATTAAGTTGCAATTGCTTTTCTGAAGAAACTTTTGCTTATTTTTTTATAAAGCAAGCAAGAAGGATTCCTCTGTTTTATTAAGAACAGATATCCAGAAGGTGTCCTTCTTGCTTAGAAAAAACTAGCTAACTATTCGTCAGCAAAACAGTTTGATACCGAAAAGTTCTGGGCTTATATAAACTATAAAATAATGTCAGTGCATGTTTTTCTATTCTCATATGGTTCACGCTACTAGGGTCTAGCTATCATCTGATAAAAGAGATTGCATTCCAACAACTCAAAAACGTTCCGTTGTTTATGACTTTTTGCACCTATGTGAAATTTGGTCCGTATGAAGCAGTAAGCAGGTGCTACCGTATAAAATAAAGCTACGCGTTTCAAAGAGCGCCAGGAAGAAAAACTATTCAATGAGAGAACAGCCACTTCGTAGATTCAAGTGGTTTAGACCTTTCTATTTATAAGACAGTGGCTTATAAGAAAACTGTACTCGACTGCTTAAAAAGATGAGAATGTTCAGTATTGAATTTCTAAGACGTAATGCTGAAGAAAGTTCACGAGTAGATATACATTTAAATTTCGAAATTTCATACATGCGTTCAATCTCTTTTATTTAATTTGTAAAGTATGTAAGGTGATCCGAGTTAGTCCGTATCGTATTGGCGCATACAAAGGATATATTAAGTAGTGGACTATAGTTAAGATTAATTTCATGGTGATATAGTTAAAGCGCTGTTTGTCGAAATCAAGATTGTTTCACGTTTGAATAAATGTATTGCAGATTCTTCCAAAGATAATTCAAGCTGGAGATTATAGTATTTCTCCTCCTTTCTACTTACGCATTCTGCAAGATATATCTCAAAGCCAACACTAAGGTCATCATGTAACGGATGTTATTGGCTATGGAAAGAAGCATGTATTTTGATAAATGGTCCCTTTAATGATGGCAGGGAGATAGAAATTCAGGAATTTCAGCAATAAGGGGAAAATTCCTTGCAGAGCTCAAGGATGAAGCAAGGAAACTAATAACGTACTTATGCCTCATGTGGAGCGAACCTCTTAAATGTATAAGTGGGAGCCAGCTACATTATGGAGAAGATTTATAGCCTTGAACAGACAGAATAATCTAATGATAAACAGAGACTCCATGTTTTCAGATTATTAATCGTAGCTAGCGTGTTACTAAGGTAACTAATAGTGAAACGAAAGATAGTTTTGGTGATTTGCTTTCTGCATAGGACCATAATGAGTTTAGAGCTTTAACGAGTGACAAAGTAAATTAGATACAGCCTTGAGATTCTAGCTGAGTTTGATGTCTATCAGTGAGTACTTGTGGAACCACTCTTAGGACCTGTTTAGTGTTTTGATAAATATTATACAGTATCTTTGTACCGCAGCTGGTAGATGTCCATAATGATTTAATGGCATCACTGAATGAAGATCTAACTAAGGTTCAAAAGGTGTTTCGTCATTGGAGAAATTTTGCTGGTCAAAGTTGGAGATTTAAGCAGCTTGGTTTTAAAGATTTTACAGCTAAGGATAGCACTTATTAAATAACTTTTTTGAAACCCCTTGATACTTATGCAATCTTAAGCCCTACTATACTGAAGCAGTGCATAATTAGCAAGATTGCATAGTAACTAATGACAATAAAAATAACAAACAAGTCCGACAGAAAAATACATCAAAATCAAAGGAAACAACAACAACATTAACAGTGAAACTAAGTAAAACTACGGCCTAGAATTCTAATATATTAGAACTTACCCAAGTTTTGTTTCTTCTATAAAATATATAACTACATCGTACTGCGATGCAAAATGCTTTCAATAAGATGTTGTGTTCATTTTTTTGATTTCATTATTATTATTTATACACGATACCACTTCAGCTATAATCTATTACAATGTTTAAATGTTTTGTAAATGTTAAATGTTAAAGAAAACAATTAAGACGGTAAATTTAATGAAAAAAGAAAATAGTCTAAGCTGTTCTTCCAGAGGGTCGTGTTTGGGTGTACTTAGCATTCTTAGTTCGTCAAGTGCACTTTTAGTTCTTATTTGAAGCGCCCTAGTGTTTGGATTTCTCTAATATTATCGAGTCAGGCACGAACTTATTTCAAAATCATAGACTCTACGTTTTCCTTTACCCAAGTGGCAGATATATCAGCAACTGTAAAATGTCATGAAACTTTGCTAGGGGATATAAATTTTACAATTTTAACCTGCTTAGGGTGTAGTTGTAGACCGTTCATTTTCGATGATTTCTCAATGACTATCACTATCATCTCATTTTTTGTGAACGTCGTTGGATATTCAAAGTCAAAATACCTATCTAAGTATCGAAATGACTAGTCTGCTTTCACACAAGGAGCAAGATTGCCGTAGACTAAGAGTTTTTGGTTAAAGCTGATGATTTAGTAGATGATTTTCTTGATGCCAGACGTTGTGCATTTGCCAACTCAAATAAGCATTTCAGTCCAGGTGCATCAAATAGAAATGCAATTAAGTAGAATTTAGTTTTTGGATTCCTGATGAGTTAAAGTAGTTGCATCATCTGCAAACTGGAGCCAGTGGACAGTATTTAGAAAAGATATGGTTAGTACTAATGCGGAATTCATATTGACGATAGTGATCTCCTCTTTTGAGCTGGATAAACATGCTAAAGCACATTTTTAAGAGCAGAGGACTGAAGCAATCACCCTGTAAAATTTTACGACGTACTGTGATACAAGGAGTGCTGCATTTAGATGTTAACATAGGCGTGTAAAAACCAGTATAACAGCTGTTTTAAGATACATAACTTCCTTTGGTAACTTAATACCTCCTGGATCAAGTTGTGGTGAATCTGTCCAATAGCATTTTCAAGATCATGTAATGTAATGACAGGTGAACATTGTTTTGTCTCCCTCTCTTTATGAATTAGCTTTAATAGATATACGCCTTAGAGTTCCAGATATTTTAGGGATGAAACCTTTTTGAACAACTTGCAATTAACTGAATTAACTGCACAATAAAGGAGCTAGAACAGGATAGTGTTTTCAAATATCTACAATACTCGCCAAAAGTCCTTGGGATACTTAAAAAAACTGGCAAATAAACACTTTCCTCTACGTTGCTACATACACACACCCCTTCCCCCTAGAACAATGTTGGTTCATGTGTGGGACACTTGGAGTTGGCGTGCACCTGAGGTGTTCCCATTGTCACATGTACTTTTCCAAAAAACCAACATTGTTTCAGGGGAAGAGGGGGATGAAAGTTAATTGCAGAGTATGAAAGTGCAAAATGTCCCTAGACTTTTGGCGAATATTGTAGGGATCAATGAAAGGAATGATATGCAAAATTTTATCTAGATCAAACAAGATAAATGCAATCAATACACTTGCAGTATGTGTATTTTCATATAGTACTAATCTTGTAAAGATGCAGATGAGTAAAATAACAAAGGTGGATACAGAAACAAGGAAGCTGTTAACTATGGAGAGGATGAACCAACCAGCTATTGATATGGAAAGATTGTACCTTGCAAGAGAAAGCGGAGAATGGTCCTCACACAACCTGAGCTCATGTCTAAAACAGCCAATTATGAAACGGCATGAAATTAGCATGAAGCTCTATTCTGTTTCGAAAGGTACCAGCAAATTCTATGGACTCGAATTACCAGACCAGCCTAAAATACAACAGAAACCTGTCGCTTATTTGCAAAGAGGGTAAGACAAGAGATAAAGAACTTTAAGTGAAATGTAGAAGAAGTAAAGGATTTAGATAGAATGATAAGAAAATTACTTATTGTGCATAGGGGTTTGCATCCAAAAAATGATATAGTTAGACTGTATCTTAATAGAAAAGATGGAAGAAGAGGACTGGTGAGCTGTCAAAATTTTATCAAAAGTGAAGAGAACATCTTGGGGTGGCACCTCAAGCACTTGTAGCAAAAGTGACTTAACAACTGTATGAGAGGGAAGAGAATGAGAACCTGGATAGGAAAACAACATTTTGGTCAGTTTGTAAGGGATTTTCCTATAAAGACAGATAAAGGAAACCCTGGAGTTGAAGTGGAATATCTGACCTTAAACTAACCACAGAGTGGTTAATATGCACTGCTCAAGGGCAAGCTATCAGAATGAAGCATATGAATGAAGTACAATATCGAGAAGAGTTCTTATTCCCCAACATGTGAACTTTGATTTATTGGAAACTTTACGAAAGTTTATGCATGAAAGATCTGAAAAATGGAATGAGAATATACCAGAAACTGTCTCAGAATGCTCCAACTATAAGCTCCTTTGAGACATGAATGATAACACCATCGAAGGAAGGAGACCCGATGTTATCGTTATTGATAAAGTTAAGAAGTCTGCAATATTGGTTGATGTTGTCATTCCTAGATAAAAGAGGATAGATGAAAGAGAGACAAAAATAAAAAATATCAAAAGATGTCAAAAGGGAAATTAAAAGGCTTTGGGGTCTTCAAAAGTATCCGTGGTGACAGTTAGCATAGGGCCTCTTGAGAGTGTAACGCGCAGCTTCAAGACATTCGTTAAACAAAACGGAATAGAGTTATAGATCCACTTTGTACTAAGCCATATAATTAAGGGTTGCAAGGATATCTAGGAGAGCGTTAGAGTATTGAGTAAGAAAAGAATGAGGAACCTTGAATACTGCTAATAATCAGCTTCCAAATTTTAGGCACTGGTATAGCATCTACCAATGATTTAGCATCTAACAAATAAGAGTTTTTAGGCTAGCGCTACCAGTACTGATTAATACTACCACATACTGACATTCAGCAACAGAGATTGTATTATGGAAACTATCAACACTCTCGCACACCCAAACACATTTGCATGCGCACGCACGCTCCCACGCATGCACAAACATATATCTGTAAATCTCTATACATAGAGATACGTATAGAATTATATATGTATGCCTATGTGACGATTAATATGATGTATATTATATAGGTTCCATACCGCGGGTTGTCTAAATTTCTATCTGTTTTCATAAAAATCTGTGTCCAAAGGTAACCAGCAAAAACGCAACAATATATTTAGATAATAGAGTAGAGCATGCCCGCCAGAAAGTTTTGCACCGATACATTATACAGTGACAGGGGTGTAGGGTAGGAGGATTTCAAACCATAGGGGAGCTGAAAATGGTCTGCCTAGATAGACAGCAAGAACGATCAAGATGTTAGACGGCAGCTGTCCAACACAAGCCCCATAATTTCTATCGTCTCGTCATCTAGCTGCATTGAGCTATTATCTGGAAAACTATCTTTTTCTGAAGGTAGTATTAGACTAAACTTGGATTTCTGCCCATCAAACTGGACTGCCGTCCCCCCTCCCTCGTTTCTCTGCCTCTTACGCCTATAAACAGTGACCAGTGAATGTATGATATCAAGTTATCTAATAATGAGAATCCTTTGCAGATGAAAATAGCAAAATTTAACTCCAAGCGAGTAAAACAAGGGAGGTGGACGCCATTGTTTTCAAGAGGCTACATTTTCACCTGTCCACACGTGCCTGCCAATCCGGCGTTTTCAAATATCCAATCTGGAAGGCGCTTCAAAAAGTTGCATTTTCGCTGACCAAAAATGCTGGATGCGTGTGGGTGCAAGGTGAAAACGGATAGGAAAAGCTTACTTTTGAAAAACATCCGGATACGTGTGCATGTTGATGGGGTCTGAACTGAAATGCCGTTATTTCACAGTGTTATCTAACTTATTCCCATAATCACCATTGTGGAAGCAAATACCGCCTAGTGAGGTAGGGTGGCTAGTTCCTTTCCTCGCCGCCTTTACTCCTAATGCTGACACTAGATACCCTTTTGCTGCTTCATGGTTAATGAACGAGCAGCCCAACTATGCTTCGAGGGTTCACCTGGAATTATCGATGTTTTGTACATCAACAAATTGCCTTAACCAATCGGCCATTCGCCCACGTAAGGAAACCACCGAAGCCTTAGTCAGAAACATCAGAAATTTCATCCAGCATTTAGCCCCAGAATGCTTAAAAGTTCATCGATGATACCAAAGCTAATACCCAACTTGCAATGCAGTATTCACTACGTACAGGTACCACTGTTTCATTTGGGCTGGTAGCCGAGTAACTTGAATGTCATTAATAATAATAATATATCATATTTATAGTGGGTAGCCTTTGATAACCGTTATGCGCAGTTCTTTACAAAAGGGCCCACTGTCAACAAAAATTTAAAGAACATAAAGAATCTTATATCTTATATTAAATAAAGTATCTTATAATTATCAGTTTGTAATAAAGTGAAGGAATAAAATTCTTTATAATTTAACTGTGGCATCCTGGATTCATTTCTTGTAGAAGACTTCTACACCCTTCTTGAATTGTAAAAAACTTTCCATGGAGGTCAATTTATATGGTAAAGAGTTCCATAGACTTGCTGCCCGTGTGGTAAAGAGTTTAGCATCTGACTTTGTTTTTATTTTCTCGATGAATATCTTCTTTGATAATGCACTTCTTGTAGTTTTCGAGTGTATTTCACTTGTTAGCTTTAATCGCTCTTGCAGATAAACTGGACTGGTCTTGTTAACGATCTTAAACATCATTTTTAGCATATTCTTCTCCAATCTAGTATTCAGATTACAATGTTCCTTATTCACCCTGCATAACATTTGAACTGAACGCTTAAGGATACTTGCCAACTTTTTCAAGTATGTGTTTGAAGCAGAACTCCAAGCCTCACTGCAGTAGTCTATGTGAGGTAGTATTAGAGAATTAAGCAGAAGATTTTTAGTATCATCTGTCAAGTATGGTAGAGCACTTCCAATCCTGTTTAGTTTGCTTTTCAATTTACTAGCGATACTTGTTATGTGCTCCTTCCATGATAGTGTTGAATCAAAGTATACTCCAAGATATTTAAACTTTTCAGCCCTATTGATCTTGGTCTCATTTATGAACAAGTCAAAATTTCTTACTAAATTTAGCTTTCTTTTATTTGCAAACAGCATAAATTCTGTTTTTCCAACATTCAGTGTGAGTTTATTTGATGACAGCCACTCGACTAAAGATGTAATTCCAGCTTGTACATTGACATTCAGGGACTCTACTTCAGAATTGGAGTATAGAAGGACAGTGTCATCTGCATATATATGAGATACACAGTTCAATGAAGTATGAATGTCGTTGATGTAACAAATAAATAAAAGTGGCCCTAGAACTGACCCTTGAGGGACTCCGAATGCCTTTTCTTGAAGCTGAGTTGACTGCTTTTCATTTACCATTGTGACTTGGTGCCTGCCCGATAAATACGATTTAAGCCATTTTTGCTCTGTACCTTGAACTCCATAATGGTGCAGCTTTTTCAACAGAATATTATGATCTACTGTGTCGAATGCCTTGGCTAGATCTATGAATAAAGCAGCAACAATGCTTCCCTTTGACATCTCAGATAAAATATGGTCTGACACCTCAATGACAGCTGTTGCAGTTGAATGTCCCTTTCTGAAACCAGACTGTTTCGGATTAATTAGTTCTGTTTTTAGCAAGTAATCATATAGCTGCTCATGCACGATCTTCTCAAGCATTTTTGATACCACCGGTAAAATTGAAATTGGCCTGTAGTTTTGGGTTGCTGTTTTGCATCCTGATTTATAGATTGGACAAATCCGCTTATGTTTCCATTGTTCAGGTACTTCCCCTTTTGTTATTGATTGATTAAACAAGTAGGTAAGCTTGTCGCAAAGAGCTGATTTTCCTGCCTTGAGCATTCTAACACTAATTCCGTCCAGCCCAGTTGCCTTGCCTTTCTTTAAGCTCTTTATCAAATTTAAAACTTTGTTTCCATCAATAGTATAAGCTCGAAACGTATTTTGACTTGATTTTGTAACAAAGGCCAAAGGATTTTTCCCACCACTTATCTTTGCAGCTAGATTTGCGCCAACATTAACAAAAAACTTATTGAAAAGATATGCGATATTTCTAGCATTTGTTTCTTCTTTACCATTCACTTGGAGGCGCTGCACCCTCGAAGACCTGTCGTTTTTGCCTGGTACAAGTTCTTTCAGCTTTTTCCACAGCTTTTTAGGGTTTCTACTTTCTTGAGTAAGTGCCTCTCTGAAGTGCTCCCTCTTTTCAATGGTCTTTTGTCTATTTATTTGGTTTCTCATCCCTTTGTACTGGGCCCAGTCATCTGCTGATTTTGATTTTGCAGCTTTCCGCTTCATTGCATCTCTCTCTTTCATAAGGAGTAGTAGCTCGTTTGAGAAAATAGTAGGTATGCATCCTTTAATCCTCACTGTTACTTTAGGGGCATGCTTATTTGCAATATCATTGACAATATCGGTGAAGGCTTTTGCTGCCTCATGGATAGTGCTAGCTCCATACATGCTGCTCCAGTCAGCAGTGCGAAGGTCTTCGTCAAAATTTTCAGGTTGGAAATGCTTATACGATCTTGTCTGTATAACTTTTGGCTGTGCTCTTATTTTCCTTCCTTTTCTAATTGCATAGATCAATGAATGATCACTGGTTCCTGTATGAATAACCCCACTCTCTGAGATCTTATTGACATTGCTAGTCAAGATCAGATCTATCAATGTCGAGCTTCGTTCCGTGATTCTTGTTGGTTCATTTATCAGTTGGGATGTTCCTATTGCATTGCATATGTCATTGATCATTGATGATAGGGCAGTTCTTTTCAACATATTACAATTTAGATCCCCAAAAATGTGCAACTCTTGACCCTGCCCTAGCCTTCTGTGAATGTTCTCAAGATAGTCCTGCAGCTCTTCCATCATTTGCAGGTCTTTTCCTTTCCCAGGGGGGCGATATACTGAGCCAATGACGATTGGTTTTGATCTTTTAAAGCAAACTTTTACCCAAACTGCCTCTCTATTTTGATCTTCGAGCTCATTCATTTGGTAGGCTTCTATTCGATCAGATACATATATGGCAACTCCACCACCAAACCTGTTTCTGTCCCGTCGATAAGGTGTATAGCCTGGTATGCTAATGTCTTCATCTTTAACGTATCCATCTAATTTGGTTTCATTCAGGCAAAGGATATCAAAAGCTGTGAGTTGTGATATAATCTTTACGTCGTCAACTTTATGGAGGAGCCCATTTATGTTCATATGTAATATTTTCATACCTTTTTTATTTTTTATTAAGGAGACGTCAGCCTTATTTATTGTAAAATCGACATTTTTATCAAGGGTGTTTTCAAAGCCAACGGTGTGACATAATTCTGAATCTTCAAGCTCACTAAAGGGATGTTTTCTAATGAGGCAAGCCCTGCAGATAAATGCAAACTCTCCTTTATCGGCCAAAGTTTTGTAATCCTTGTTGCTTATTCCGCCTTCACATTTTATATGCACATATTTGTCACAGCAGTCACACGAAATCGCCTTGTGATTTCTTCCCACAGGCCCAAAGCATACTGAACAAGGATTGGTAACAGGGCCAGGATTTGGACTTATGTCTCCACTTAGCATCAGAGCAATAAGCAGTAGATAATTCCTGATCATACATTCTTTGGTTGTTTTCGAAGTTTCTTTTGTCGTTTTCTGCCTTTTATCCTGACTGGGATTCTCAAAAATGATTGCCGAAATTGATTCCCATAGCTTCCCCGTGCCTTGTAAGTTTCCATCAAAGGTGAATTTTCCATGATCTTTTGTTTTCCTTTCAAAAGTATCGTACCAAGAACCTTTCAAACTCTCCGATGCCTGGTAGAAACTCAGGCTAATCCCAAATATTGTTAAAGCAGTGATTGTTCCTGGCCTTAGGCCCATACTAACTATTGATCAAGCGGCTACAGTTTTCATATATCTTAGCCAACCAATTCCGTGGTTTGTATACAATGTTCTATATATTAAGGCTTCCACGAATTTCACTTGAACACTTCACAATGTTCTATATATTTTCACTTGAATAACATCTGCCACTGTTTTCAAGCTTTACAGCAATAACCCCTGATTACAATTTGAAATATAATCAACAGATAAGCAATACCATCGTGGGCAGGGCTGATCATTGAAAAAGCGGAAGCAACCTAGGTTAGGTTTGTAGTTTTCCGTAGATATAGACTAATGGCCAATAGCTTTTCTCTAGAAAGATTTCGAAATACATAACCATTTAGCAGGCCGCAATCAATTTAATGTGTTTTTTACTATGGATATCCTGTGGGTGAGCAGTGGCGAGAATGATTGTTGCCATTGCTGTTCTTTCAGCCAGGGTTCTTCGTCATTTATAATTATTTACTTAATCTCCTTTGGCGTAAAATGTAAACTGTGCATAAGAATTTATTCCTGTAGAACAGCTTTTATGTTTTGAAGAGTCTTCCAAGGAAGGCAGTAAAATCTACTGAATTGATTTCTTCTAAATAAGTTATCTAGGTGACATCTGCTCTGCTGTTGCAATTTTTTGAGAGAATGCACACTTTTCTCTGAAATATTCGCTTTCAAAAACCCTAGAAAGTGACCCATATTACTGCAGTCTACCCTGCTCAATCTAAGGTTCTATGGGAGATCATTTAAAAAGCAACAGATCTCTAGCATCACTCTCTGGATTTGGCAGTACTCATTCATCTTACCCAGCTGTTTTCCAACCTACGACCAGTAATTTTGATGTATTCTTTGAATGAAAATTTGAATGGAAGTAGGTATACTCCGAGGTATTCAAGCTTTTCTGCCCTTCTAATGCTGGTTAAGATTATCTTGGGTGACATTCCTTACTTCAGATCTATGTTGGTAGTAAAAAGCATCACCATGCACTTGCTTTTTCCAACTTTCTGAGCTTTTTCTAACTTTCCAATTTTCAAAATTTCAAAATTAGCTATTCCACTGTATGCATATCAGTGTAGTTTACCTTGTAATTAGGATTGTACCGGATATACAGCAAGCCAAACAAGCTGGTGTCTGATCTCTGAATTAAATAAGATCCGTTTACAACTGGATTCCTAAAATAACCTGGCATGTAGGTCGGCCTTTTGTACTTTCCAAGATAGTATTGCATTTGACCATACAGTTTAATGCTATAAAAATAGACCAGGTGGTAAGCTGCAAAATTTGCCCAAAAGCAAACAAAGTTCACATGAATGATGCAGAAAAGTAGCAGGTCCCCATTCCTTTCAGGCGACACTCTTATCTTCTCCACTTCATGTAAACCTTTCAATGGCTTTGCGTACTGGTTTTAATTCTTTACTTGTTTCTCTTGAGTATGGTGCCTGAATGCGATGAAGATGTGCTGAAGTCAGGCAAGGACGAATGATAACATGAAGTAAAACAGGTGCAATAAAGCAGACACCTGACTGAATGACAGACATACGAATTCATACACAAAGGAAGACAGTGACTAGGGAAATCTCTAATTTTCCAGTCAAGATTGAGGAAAGGGAATGAGCATACTTTCAATTTTATTTTATATGATACAAGTAGCTTTTAACCTTGCCATACGTACATTAGAGTCTATGAAAAACACTTAAGAATGACTTTGATGATATACTACTGCTCGTATTTCACATTTAAAACAACGTAGCGTTTATATTTTCTTACTCCCTCGGCCATTGTCTTAAATAAAATTTGCAAGACCGCACTATGCTAAGAGGCATAGCCACCTAATGCTTCTTTGGTTGAAAGCTCTGATCAGGTCTCTCTTCTCCCAACCTAATAGATCAATCACCATGCAAACTGTGCGTAAATTTAGCCGTGAAACGCTGTGTGGTTCAAACCCTGCACAATGATTGGTTACTGAAGTTGGGAAAACATAGACCTGATCAGAGCTCTGAAACATTTGACGCCTATTCTATGCTATGATAAACTGTGGCCACGCTCTGTATGAGATTGCAAATTAATACGTCCTCTGGTTCTCCACAGTCCTAATCATTATATTTTGTGTTGATACTGCACGTTCTTTCGAGCATAAAACACCATTAAGTGTTTCAAAATGCGTACTAATGTTACAAATGTGCTTGTAAGGGTGTTTGAACGAAATTCCCTGAGCACCACACGTAAGTCAAAAATAATCATCGACATAAAGCAAACTTGCGAATATGAACAAACATCAGTTTTAAAAAGTTAATTCCTATATTCATCAATATCATAATCTGACATCATTTCTTTCTCTTTGACTTCGCGTTTGCTTTTCAAATTGTGGGCGTCGTCAGCTTCTTGAATGACCTTAGAAGAGTATTTTTGATCCCTAGCTTTGTTTAAACAACGCTGCCTTCGCACCTATTTGCTTAGCCTTTCAACATCGGCTGATTGTGATTTTGCCGCTATCAATCTTGTCATAGCTGTGCAAAGAAGTGCATATTCACAACTGAAATCCATCGAGCATAACATGTATAGTGCATGATCTGCAAGAAGATTTTGTGGCATGTCAAGGTCAGCTGTTTCTCTGTATTGTAGGCAAACCTCCTGTACTTCAATACACTTTAAACGCCACTGGGGGAGGGGGGCTACAAGACCACCCAGTTGATTGATACTTGCTATGCTCAGATCAACTGTGCCCCCCTACCAAAATCGAGCAGGCTATGAGCTGCGAAGAGCTTTACAGCTATCATATTTCTCAGAAACGTATCTATGTAAAAGTTAATTTCATGTACGAGTTCATTATGAACAGCATTCATTGACCTTATGTCAGAAACATTGGCACCGTTGTACCTCTTCCTTCAATGGTCAGTTGATGACCCAAAATATCGGCTCCTCTATGATTTCCCCGAAACCTATTGAGCTCAGTGCAACTAATGCATTATAAATCACCTTTTGTTCCCCTTTCCTTATCCCTGAGAAGCCAAAAAGGATAGGCAATCTTTTCCAGAGAGATAAACTACTTTTCATATACCTGACAGGTAAATGCAGATCTGCAGTCTGTCAACTGAACCATCTGTGTTCAACGATAGAGTGAGGCAATCCTTTAATTACTCTTTCATTTCTGCTAGATGAGCTTCAACGATACAATCTACAATTCTGGTTTGATGTACTGGAGAAAGGTACCGTTATTGCTCAGCATTTGGCTCAAATTTCCTAGTATATCTTTTAACAAAATAACAATTAGCACTTTTTTGATGCGCAATTTTTGTGATGGCCTTGACCAGAGACTTAAACTTCCTCCTTTCGCATCGCTTAAAATTGCTATCACATTAGATCCAATTGCTCTGGCAAAGGATCCATCAATTTACGAGTAAACTTTTCTAGAGTCTCATCTTATACGAGTTCTGCCTTTGAGAGTTTTCAGGCTTGGATTTAGCGGATCAGGTGAATGGATTCAGATAATGGCATTTTGGGAACCATGCCCTTTCAGACCTACAGGCACGCCCATTTTAAAACATTTCTCTGTCACACGAGTCGAAGGATGGATAGATGTATAGTATTTTTATCCTACCTCTCCGATGAATGACTTTCCAATCTCAACCCATTCAAACCCTGTGAAACCTATAGAAGTTCTATGGGTATTCGTATTGCGTAACTTTGAAAGGGCTTTGACCGGGTTCAAAGCTGCGAATGAATGAGTTACCAGGCTCATACCATAAATATTCAACAGAGATTAACTAGGATTAGTGGAAAGTTATAAACATTCTCCTGATAAATTGCGCATTATGCTGGGTTAAGAATAGAAAACAATGCCTATATGAACCTTGATATTTTGGTATCCATTCAAGTGTAATGTGAGGAACGATAGTGATAGATGATAGGAAAGATGACAAAAACTCGTACTTTGTTAAGCTCCAGGCCTGACATACGATTACAAGAAACTTGCTCAAGATTTGAAATAATTAATAATCATCATAACTTGAGATGTAATTTGAAAAATTTGACGGTTTTTGAAACTGGTCAACCCGGTTATGATTCACCCCTGGCTTTTCAAATCTCTTTTTCTATATGCTTCACTCTGCATTAATGACTTAGCATGTCTCTATTTATGTCTGCTTTTTCCGAATCAGTTTCGCTGCATATAGGAAGTATCAGCTCAGAGCCTTTGTGTATTATGGTAGCATTGGGTCGCTGGTAATAAACGCTGCAACTGAACCTCCTCCAATCTTTTTGTAAGACGCGAATGTGAAATCTTCAAATGCGAAGTTATTTTTTTCTTACCCACAGTTGAGAGTGTTTTCTAGATTTGCTTATGTTTAGTTAATTTGTGCTTCAATAGTTGCTTGGAAACTTCCTTCCCATCTCCAAAGGGCTTGACTCAGAAGTTGCATTCGATTCTTCGAGTCCTCAGGCAACTTTCATTTACATAACTGTATGAGAAATAACTTTCTGCCTACTGCATATTAATAAGACAATAGTACTTTATAAGTTTATAAGTTTGGCAATACAAAGCGTAGGCAACTTGACGGGGCTAAGAATTACATGTACAAGGGCACTATAGGTATTATAAGCCTAGATAAAACGATATGAAAAGACATCGTGACAAAAGGCCTGCATGCAATTGATACTAAGGGAGAGGGCAGACCAACGTAGGTTGGAATGACATCTCGACAAGAGTAGCCGATAGGCTGCAACTTAGACCTGTTTGGATAGCTGTGTAAGTGCCGGCTGAGTGGTGCTTCACTTAGTATCAATAATCTCTATCCTAAACACAAACAAAATGCTTGTCATTTTGGAAGGATCTATGGCAGCTAGGAAGCAGGTTCCAAATACAAATATGAATTTTCAAATCCAACCTAGTAATAACATAAATCTACAAACATTGAGGAAAATACTTCAAAGCTGCAGGGTTTCCTAGGAAGCAATTCATCTGTGATTGGCTGCTAAGACAAATTTGCCTAACTCTATTGTTTTCATTTGCCTATAAAATCAAGATTCAGTGACAAGTAATTCCACAGATATCAGAGCAATCTGTTATCCATATCAAATAGTTCTGGTTTGCATATTCTATCAGTGGTATAGAGATGATTCAAGTGATCTCACTGATCTTTCTGGTTGCTCTTCAACTTAGCCAAGGTGGGTTTATGCAAGTTCTGTTAGGGATACATGAGAAAAAGAAATATACGAGTTTTATCAATGCTTCAGCACTGAACTATTACACTGAAATATCACGGTCGCCGACTATTCAATGCATCTTGCCACGGTAATGATAGTACATACAATGCTGCAAGTTCATGAAACCTCTTTTGTTCTCTTTTCCAGCATGTGACTTGACGCTGACCGGCCCATCTGGACATTTCACTTCGCCTGGATATCCCTCAGAGTACCCCAATGACAAGAAATGTCAGATAACAATCAAAGCTCCCAAAGGAAAAATAATCATTCTAAAATTTTCGGCTTTCGAGTTGGAAGAGGGCAATGGTTGCTATTTTGATTATGTTGAAATTGTAGATAGAAATCGTAAGAAGAAGTATTGTGGCAAAGTTCTTCCTCCTCAATACAGATCAAAAAGCAATTCAATCGTGGTCAACTTCCAGAGTGATACGTCACTTACAGAAAAGGGATTCAATGCTTCATTTGAATTTCAAGGTATGTAAATTATACTGTTATCTTTTTGTAAATATTTTATTCATGGAGTAGAGGGAGACTAATGCAACCAGAACCTTGCCTAGTAGCTGAAGCAACAACACCTATCTTAATGTGGAACTAATACAACTCTCCACAGAAGGGGAAGCGACCGATTATTGTTAAACAAGATACAGTTGACTGAATGTGTATCAATGTACTTCTAAAAGATTACCAAACCAATCTTCTATATACTAAGATCCCTATATGATAATTTATGCCAAACCAATCAGATTGCTCTAAATTGTACCACGTGACCTGATTACGCGCACACGATCTCCTCCCAGGGTATTCGTCCAATGGCCCCCAGATGTCTGTTGAGGGTAGCCACTTGGGTCTACTACTTACATAAGAAGAGATCTGATTTTTATCATTTTGTCTCGCCGAGTTATTCAACTTTCTTCCCATCGCCATTCACAGCAATACTGTTACTCCTCCCTGCTGGACCGCGTGTTGTCAGTTTTGCAAGCGGTCATGTAGGACTAAGTAGCTGTATGTGTTATCGCGAGGAGACTTTGGTTGCTGTTCTCCCTGGTAAGCCTGCTCTATTTTCCTGAAATGGGTTGATGTAAGATTTCCTGTATCTCCTTTGTCCATTTCATCCGTATTCTACAGTTGCGAACCATTACTACCATATAGTTGCTGTGTGACTTGGAGGACAATTTTGTCGGTCTGCTTCCAGTTTACCGCTGTTTTCGCTTGATTTCATTTGCCAAGGAATCCTACCTTTCGAGGGTGATATCGCTATGACAGATCTTCCTGGGCCGTGTCATTCTCTCTGCTAAACCATAGTGCTTTTGCCGGTAAGTTGTGATAAACCATATAGAAGATATTTTCATGTAGTATTTTGTGGTATATTATGGTGTATTTCGCTTATTTCTTACGCTTTATTACCTGAAATGGGATAACATTCGGGAAGCTTTCAGTTTGGGTTGATTTTGCATGATGTGAAGTCCCAGTTTTATTTTGAAGAAAATAAAGTAAGGCGTGGTAAAATATCCACCAGTAGCGTACTGAAATTGTTTTCTCTAACTTCCAAATTTTTACCGTGTTTTTTCTGTATGAGGTTGTTCGTTGTGTTATCTATTATAACTCTGAAAGGTTTTTAGCCCTCCCCCTTATGGTTTAAGCAATGAAGAGGCTGCTATTCATCTTTCATGTCAAGTGTGATTACAAGCAAACTACATGACTTGCTAAATGTCTTGAGTGTTAGCCATATAGCGTTTTGGTATCCTTCAATCTTCATTCTGGTGTAGTTTCTCTAGAGACACACGAGGGGATTCCCAAGTTCATCTTACGATCGCAGATACATTTGATCCTTTGTTTCCGAACAACAACATTATAGATTTGAGACTGCAGAGAGTTCTGGAAGTTCTTTGGTAGAACCCACTGGGCTGATTAATGATTGCTAAGATTTATAGAGTGCTGTTCAGTGTTAGCTTATACGCATCAGTTGGGGGAAAGGAGGTCGCTATGCTAGGCCACTCGGACATTGTTCACAGATAAGATGTTGTTTGTAACTTCTACATACCTCTTTATGTTTGCAACACAGTTATTTTAGGCTAGAGCTAGGATGTTATCAAATTTAGTCTGTGGATTATTGCAGTTTGATACTCTGTCTCTGTTTCTTTTTCTTGCATTAGTTGAGGAAACAATCGTGTGCATTCTCTCCAAAATATTGAGGGGCGTTTCATATTACTCTCAGTCCCCGTAGCTGATGCCTTACTTACTTCCAGTAACGTTTGTAGCTGACTCCCACTACTCTTTATTTACAGCACTTTGTAGTTCTTTTCACTATGGGTCGTTTAAAGGGATTACTTACTATTAGATAGCATGATCATCACTATTGTGTAAACTTGATTTTTCCGAGAACCTACTATCAACTCCCCCCACCCCAAATACTGTAATTACTCGAAACCCGATTTGAAGATTAATATTGCATAGCATGTTACCTGTACATATCAGTATTCTTTTATTTTTATGAAGTAACACTATGGAGTCCTCTGAGCTATGATAATTCGATACAAGCTACTTTAATGGCTAAAGAAAGCTAATATACCAGTTACCAAAGGATTACTGGCTCAGATTTAATTGTGTACCTGTGTGGAGAAGATTTGTGATCACCCACTAGGTCATAGCCGTAGTCATTCCTGTCAGTTGATGGGCTATATTGTATATGTTATACACTGTCACAGTTCTACCGCTAGATTTTACAACACTATCTACGTTAGAATTGAAGTATGCAGGAGACAATATGTGACGTTGTTCACTAATGTCTCATGTAAAGAACAGCTTGAGCAATTATGTGCTTATTTCATATACAGGAGACTAGCTTAGTACTGATAGCCCGCTAAACGCGTGCTCCCCTTACCCCAGTTCAAAAGTTGTAGATTAGCCTTGGAAAGACTAACGCTGTGCCCCCATAAAAGCTGTATGGTCTACATTTTAGATGAGCAAGGATCAAAAAAGCTCGCATAGGATCACGAGGTGACATCATTGGCCTCTGTTATGGAGCACATTACCTTCGGTCTTGCATTGTGCAAATCGAAGAAAATTGCAAGAAAAATTTGTGCCAGAAATGCTCGGATACCTGCGCTAGGCTACGGGGCTGTACAGGAAAAGGTTGAAAGTCGAAAAGCCCCGTAGCCTAGCGCAGGTATCCGAGCATTTCTGGCACAAATTTTTCTTGCAATTTTCTTCGATTTGCACAATGCAAGACCGAAGGTAATGTGCTCCATAACAGAGGCCAATGATGTCACCTCGTGATCCTATGCGAGCTTTTTTGATCCTTGCTCATCTAAAATGTAGACCATACAGCTTTTATGGGGGCACAGCGTTAGTCTTTCCAAGGCTAATCTACAACTTTTGAACTGGGGTAAGGGGAGCACGCGTTTAGCGGGCTATCAGTACTAAGCTAGTCACAAAGACTAATCATCATAATCTCAACCTTCAATCATATTATTATCACCCTCTATTATCGGTGCCTTCCAATATTTTTGTCTTTTACATTTCCCTACTCATTTTATGCTTTTAGATGCTCCTCCTCCACTGCCACCGGCAACAGCTAACGGCCCCACTTGTGGAATAACAAAAGTTGTCCAGTCTCGCGTCATAGCTGGTACCAATGCAACTAAAGGTGCATGGCCGTGGCAAGTAGGTCTTCATACGAAATACGACAGCTTTTTCTGCGGTGGATCATTGATTGCACCAAATTGGGTTGTGACAGCTGCCCATTGCTTGGAAGGGTTTACAGCATCATATTTGAGAGTGAAAGTTGGAGATCTTGACAGAGAAGTAGATGAAGGCACTGAACAAGTGCTTGAGGTTGAGAAGATCATAATGCATGAAAAATACCATGTAAACAGGTAAATCATAAAAACTTGCATTGAATGCCATAAGACAACCCATTCAAAACTTTTAGTGAGCTGTGAGGTAATTTACTGGTGAAAAAATGATAACAGGCATGAATATGTCTCCTTATGTAAAGCTTGCCAAATAGTTGCACAGAGCCACTTGCAGATATTTAGTATTTTCCTTCATTTGAGCCAGCCCTACCTGCGTTAACTATTATGCCACTTGTGATGCTACTATTCTATATATTACATACCTTTCATAATACTGTATGGCAATCTCCTATCAACAACACCTAGCTTTTCGATGGGGAGTTTGTTTGCATTCAGGAGCTTTTGCAAAGTGTACCTTCTATGGGAATAAACTGCAGTTTCATCACAGAAGTGTAGCGCATTCTAACAATTTTCCACAACAATTACTGCAAGCCTAACAAAAATAAGCTACTGTCTTATCGCTGGATAAACTATATGCATCCTTCTTCACGTGAATGTGGTATCACTATTTGACTTTACAAGATACTGCTTTGTTATGAATAATAGAAAAGTATTGGTACGTTGCTTTTAGTAGGCATATCTTAGTCTTCTACTTTGAGGGAACTAAATCTAATTTCAAAAGTACATATTGAAAAACTGCTGGTAGTAGGCAAGCAGAAAAATTGTATTGAAAAAGCAAGTATAATAAAAAGTGTAGCAATAGCACCCAATGTTGTCAATCCTAAGAAACCAATTCGTCAGCAGTGCTATCGAATAAGCCTATCAAAGTCAATAACTGGATTTTAGATTGGTGACTGATGATTGATCATTTATACAGGCAATTTCTACTCCAAGAACTTTAATGAGTTTACGCTGGTGAAGGGCTATTTAGTGAGATAAGACATGTCTACATAGGTAGAGCATATAAATTGCAATATTCCTAATTTTGCCTTTACAGAGTTCTCTTTCTTCAATAGTAAAGCTTGCAGGTACAGTCAGCTAAATAATGACGTTGGTCTCATGAAACTGGCGGAGCCCGTAAAGCTAAATGACCATGTTAACACCATCTGCCTGCCTGCTCAATCTAAAAACGCACCAGTTGGACACAGCTGCTACATTACAGGTAAGCTAGTAGGAATCATTCCATCAGCATGTACTAGAAATCTAATAGACAAACCAAAGCAGGAAAAGTATATGATTTGCCCCTGGATATCAAGTATTAGATCAATTCTATTCCTCCTCTCCATGGGAACGTTTGTTATGCAAATCACTTGCAGGAAAGAAATTAGAATAATATATACATTAATTCCGATTACATAAGACTAGATATGTATCTGTGAAAAGGTGGTAGGTATCGAAATACAGATGTAATCTAGGCAGTGTCTATTATAGTGCAGTCTTGGCCAAGCTTTGTGATTTTGGAAAATTATTATGCTCTTGGAAATTTAGAAGTTTCATTACTTTTCCATATTGAAATTTCTTTTATCCTGTTTGGCCATCAATCCGTATGATAGCCTATTGTAACACTTCGATGGTACGCCCAGAAAGAACGGTGTAGTAACATTCAGCTTAAAGCCATAAAACAAAAGGTACTAACTGCAGTTGTGGAGATTCATCAGGTGTGGCTGCCAAAAAAGTTCTTTCAGGAAGTGGCTAAGTTTTATCATACCAAAGTGCGGTCTTGGAAATATTTCGCTAAATTTGGCACTGAATCAAGGCAAAGTGACACTCTGGTTCATACTTTTAAATTAACTACTGTATAGCAACTATCATTTTTATCTGTTCAGTTATTGGGCTATTGTTTCAGGATGGGGGAAAATTAAGCACCCAGGTGACACCTATCGTCACCTGCAGCAAGCACATCTTCACGTTGTCAATACAACGGCATGTCAGGACAAAGTGGACAAGAACATTCGTGGGTCCATAAAAGTTACAGACCAAATGATTTGTGCAGGCAAAGCAGGTACAAAGGCAAGTGGCTGCCAAGGAGACAGTGGAGGTCCTCTGGCATGCATGGATGTTTTCACAAAGAGATATGTTTTGCACGGTGACGTGAGCTGGGGATCAGGCAACTGCGATGCAGACGTCACATACTCTGTGTTTGGAAGAATGTCTGAATTTAGACACTGGATTGATAAGAAATTAAGAGAAAATTAGCTCACGTGACTATTAGAGATAATTATCAATTGTTGCTGGTTTACTTGTGAAATTAGACGACTAAACTGTAATAATGAGTTATATCCAAACGTGACGTAATATGATATGCATTCAAAATTGATTCCAATGAACATAAACCCACGCGGTATTTGTCTTTTATCAACTGTCGCCATCAGTACCATCAATAGATATCGTATATATTATTTGTACATATACATATAATCACAAAGGACGTAATGTAATCCGAGAAAGTTCACATATGAGTAAATCATTAAGTCGATCAAAACAGTCCCAATATCGGATATCTTATCGGATATCTTACCCAAAACGCATCAAGAAGACATCCCACTTCTGCCCATTTATCTGTTGCGATTTAAAGGGTTCTCAGAGAAAGACTCAGTTAATGGCAACGTCTTTATTTCATCTCAAACAACTACAACTAACTAAAAAGTGTAACAACGTTTGTTAAGAAGCTTCTGTTGGCTGCATTCCAATATATATATAAAGGGTTGCCGCTATGCCAATCACAACACCATCCCCCCATTAAATCTAGTGGGTTACGAAGTCTCCAAACCGCAAAGGGGGGTTTATATTTTGCCTCAATCTAGGTGGTCGATGTAGAGGGCCGGTTTGATTTTCTGGTACTTCCTCCCTGGGCATGGTGGTGAGCTCTATTTCCTCTGCTTCCCGGACTGGACAATGTGGTTCCCCCTTGTTGAATGGGATTGTGCAAGATTTTACCTGATTGTGGTGCACCACGATGTCTTTCCCTGCTTTAGAACGCAATTTGTAGTTGACACCTTGATGAGAAATAATTTTATATGGCCCAATCCACCTCCCCCCAAATTTCCAAGCCTTAGGGCGACGCAACCATACAGATTGGCCAGGGAGCAAAGGAGTCCAGTTACTATTCTTTACATTACCTGGCTGGCTATACTTTTGTCTACTGCGAGCTAAATTCTCTCTAGCTACATCTGCGACTGACTGCAAATTACGACGGATCAAGGCAGCATATTCGTGTTGACTGCAAGGGTTTTTTAAGGGTAACCCCAGATCTAGCTCCAGTGGGGTTCTAGCAAGACGACCAAAAACCATTTCGTAGGGACTATAACCGGTTGACGCGTGAGTGCTAGTATTGTAGGCATAGGCAACTAGATCCACCCAACAGTCCCAGTCATGTTGGTGTTTCGAGACGTAGCTGGTAAGCATGTCCTGCAAAGTACGATTTTGCCGTTCAACAAGACCATCGCACTGAGGGTGGTATGCTGATGTGCGAGATTTATGTACGCCCATTAGGCAGCATATTTCATGCATCAAATTGCTTTCGAAATTTCTGCCCTGATCGGAGTGGATAACGGTAGGTGGCCCAAATCTACTGAAAACTTTTGACACTAGGATTTCAGCAACAGTCCTAGCTTTTTGGTCTTTGGTAGGAAACACCTCACACCATTTGGTGAAATGATCCATAATAACCAGCAAATGTTTGTTCCCTTGTGTGGTTTCAGGCAAGGGACCCATATAGTCCATTGCCCAAAATATAAATGGCTCATTAACGTTAATAGATTGCAAGGGAGCCTTTATGTGGTTAGGATCCAGTTTAATTTGTGCACAGACCTGACAATTTTTGACGAAATCTTGTAACTGAGTAGTCATATGCGGCCAAAAGTACCGCTCTTTAGCCTTAAGAAGAGTGCGTTTGAGCCCTAAATGACCAGAAAAAGGACTACAATGAAGGCCTTGCATGACCGATTGGACCAAGTGGCCAGGTATGACAAATGAATAGCGTGGCAAGGAATGATTAGCAGAAAGGTTTTTGACAAGAAGTCCATTAACTAGATAAAGATCATCCCAACAATGCCAAAATACGCGAAGGATGGTGTGCCAGCCCATACAAAATACGGGGGCTTGGTCATATCAGCTAGTTTTAACTCCATAATGGTGGATATGTATGGATCATCTTGTTGGGCTTGTTGTAAATTGTAGCCTGGAGTCATGGTAGTGGCATAAGTAGCTAAGGGTGAAATAGGGGGGACAGAGGAAACTGGGGGACAACTAGATGTTGGCAATGGCATGCGAGATAAAGCATCAGCGTTTTGGTTAGCGGTACCAGGGCGATGCTTAACAACAAAAGAGAATTCCTGAAGGGCCATAACCCACCTAGCAAGCCGTCCCTTTGGCTCTACCGAGTGGAGCCACTGTAAGGCGCTATGATCAGTAATCAAGGTGAATTCTCTTCCCAGTAGATATACACGATAATGATCAATGGCAAAGATGATGGCTAAAGCTTCTTTTTCAGTGGTAGAATAGCATTTCTCACGGTCTAAAAGTGAACGACTAGCATACGATATCACGTGTTCTCGACCAGAGTTATCTAATTGAGTTAGTACAGCACCCAGTCCCTTATCAGAGGCATCCGTCTGCAAGAAAAAGCGTTTGTCAAATTGAGGATAAGCGAGAATGGGTGCGCTACAAAGTAAGGATTTAAGTTGCAGAAAGGCTTGCTCCTGCAAGTCAGTCCAGGAAAGAGGAACCTTTCTTGGTAAGCTGCACAAGAGGGGCAGACAGGACTGCAAAGTTGGGTATAAAATTACGGTAGTACCCTGCTAAACCTAAGAATGACCGTACTTGTTGCACATTGGTGGGAGGAGCGAGAGCAGAAACAGCTTCAATTTTGTGGGGATCCGTGTGAATCCCAGCAGATGAAACGACATGGCCTAAATACGTGACTCTATCAGCGCCAAAACAACATTTAGAGGCTTTAACACGAAGGTTATGTTGCTGAAAACGACCTAAAACTAACTCAAGCCTTTCACAGTGCTGCTGTAAATTTATGGATGGAATTATTATGTCGTCAAAATAACACAAACACGTATCATACTTAAGGCCAGACAGTACAATTTGAATAGCCCTTTGGAAAGTGGCACAACCATTAGACACACCAAATGGCATTCTCAGAAATTCCCATAACCCCTCAGGAGTAATAAAGGCTGTTTTTTCACGATCTTCAGGTGACATAGCTATCTGCCAATAACCAGATCTAAGATCTAGAGTACTGAACATGGTCGATCCCTGGAGAGAATCTAAAAGGTCATCAATTCTAGGGAGGGGGTGAGCATCCCGTTTCGTCACAGCGTTTAATTTACGGTAGTCCACACAAAAACGAAAGTTACCGTCTTTCTTCTTTACTAAAACTATGGGGGAGGCCCATGGAGAAGTACTTTGTTGGATAACCCCCTGTTCCAACATGTCAGAAATCTGTCTGTTGACTTCATCTCTATAAGCGTATGGGAATCGCCTCGGGTATTGCCGTATGGGGTCAGTATTACCAGTATTGATTGTGTGAGTTATCACGTCAGTATAGCCAAGACTTTCGTCAAATACATTTGCGTACTTTAGGAGCGTATTTAAAATGACCTGACGATCATGGTCATTCAACGAGGGACTGATAACCGCTTTCAGCTCTTCAATAAGACTAACTTTATTGGCAGGCTGGCAAGAAAATGCTTTAGCATAATTAGGTAGGGGAGTGCCCTGTGTATCCACAGAAGACAGGGTATCAAGGAGAGGGCAATACTCACCTATGCGCTGTCCAGCCTGTAAAGTAATATCACAATTAGATGTGTTCATGATTTTAAGAGCTACCTGTCTACCTACGGCCTGGTTGACAGAATACGCTACTAAGAGATGGCTTGGCAACGAGTCATGCTGGATAGGTGCTATCATGCCTAGCTGATCTTTGGCACTTTTAGGAACGTGTACTAAAACAAAAGCTTCGGTTCTACCTGGCAAACAAACACTATTCACTAAAGTAATAGGAACAGGACTCCTCGAAGGGCATTGGGAAAACACATCGGAATTACTAACGACGCTATCGGTAAGAGGACGAGGGTGAGAAAGGGAGGTGGGGGCCTCATCTCTAGGGGTAATGAGGGTCTTCCCATGGCGACCTACTAAGTAATAAGTGCCAGTGCGCTCTCTAGTTAGTGCCAACCCATTGGAGGTTAGAAAGTCCCACCCAAGAACACACTCCAAGGGGGAAAATAATTTTTCGGAAATTAAGAACTTACCGGTATAAACATCGCCATTACCAGGAAAGGTAAGAGAAGCCTGCACAATCCCATCAACCGGCAAAGGCAGGCCATTTATTCCAACGCAGTGCTGAACTGTGTTTTGAATAAGTGGCCGAGGCCGCAATTTGTTAAATGTGTCTCGAGATAGAAACGAGACCATAGACCCGGTATCAATTAAGGCGGGAAAGGTTAAATCCCCGAAAAGGCAAGAAACGAGTGGCTGGTTGGGGGCTTGAAACGAAGCCGTGCATGACCCAGCAGAGAAAATACAGGGGTGACCTTCAACCCAGCCCTCTATTGAGGCACCCCTTTGAAGTTTAAAGACTTACCAGACATCGATGAGCCTTGTGAGGAACAGACATAGTTGTTGGCGCATTGGTGTTGTTCATGGCCCCAGCCCGCACAGAGGGCACATTGTAAAGTATAGGGGCAGGAATTCACAAAATGCCCAAGTCCATTACAATTAAAGCAGCGACGGGCTTGGTTGTTCCGTGATCTTGTATTTTGACGTGTCTGGGGGTGAAATCCATCTGGTGCACTGTTCTGCATACGTGGAGCGGTAAAACGGCGCGTGAAAGGTTGGTGGGGCGGCTGAGGAGTAGGGGCAGACATCGCGGCTTCAAGGTGCTTATGGCGGTCTGTCAAAGCAGTAACTGCGGCAGTAAGTTGCGTCACAGTGTCTTGAAGGCTGTGAAATTTGCTTGCCATCTTTTCGTCATCAACTCCAGCGGCCGGTTTGACGGCAAAGGTCAAAGTGGGGATATCTGCTTGACGAATAGCCCGAGAACGTTTTGCGAAGTTCTCCATTTCCGCCAATGACGGCGTTGGATTGGCTTCTAAGAGTTTCAACCGTATGCCTTCGGGCAAACCACGCATAAATTGCCTGCTTAATAGGGCCTCTCGTGCAGCATCGCTGAGGGAAGGATCGGCTTTTGAAAGTAAGTCCTTCAAATTCCATAAAAATATAGTGGGGTCCTCGTCTGGCCGGAGAAGGCGATGTTCAAATGTCGCAAAATTTCGTTCGCGATCAACAGCAGGGCAAAAGGAGGCCAGCAATTGTTCTTTCAAATTCCGATACGAGCCTTTCACCTCGTCGGGCAAAGCATGGAAATAGGCGGCAGCAGGCCCCCTTAGAAAGGCTGGTAGAACTTGTAACTGCTTCTCCTCATTCCAAGCATTGGCAGTAGAGCAGCATTCGAATTGGCGAAACCAGGAAACAATATCGCCTGAATCAAACTTCTCAGGTTGAATTGAAAAAGTTGCCATTCTGGGTACACTTCTCTGTTACCTCTGTCACCAATGTTGGGATTTAAAGGGTTCTCAGAGAAAGACTCAGTTAATGGCAACGTCTTTATTTCATCTCAAACAACTACAACTAACTAAAAAGTGTAACAACGTTTGTTAAGAAGCTTCTGTTGGCTGCATTCCAATATATATATAAAGGGTTGCCGCTATGCCAATCACAACAATCGATGATTTGGGTCCTCTCAACACAAAATAGCTAAATGGTTATTAGAAACTTTGACACCGGTCTTGAAACTTTACTCCTCATATTGCGAAAGAGACTCCTTTTCAATTGCCAACTTTATCCAGAACTGTATACTTGAACCTGCCAAGACATTTTTGAGCTCCTCTGACATTGGCAGTCTGTTTACCAACGAGCCATTAGAAGAGACGATAGGGATCTGTGCTGATGCTTTGTATCGAGGTCACCTTGATTGTCCTCCATTCTCCGAGGACACGTTCAAAGCATTGGTGCTAATCGCTGCGCGACGAGTGGAATTTACTTTTAACAACCAGATGTATAGGCAATTAGATGGAGTAGCAATGGGTAGCCCTTTGGGTCAGTTTTAGCAAAAACTTTCGTTGACTTTCATGAAAGAAGACTTTTCGATAGCACCGTAAAACCGGATGTGTACTTTTGATATGTCGATGATACTTTCTACATATGTGGTTCTGAGCCGGAATGTGATCGTATTGATGAAAACCTCAACTTGCTACATCCTTCTCTAAACTTTATGGCAGGGAAGGATCAAAACAACAGCTTGAGTTTTTAGACGTCTCGGTGGAGAAAGAGGCACTGGATGTCTTACCAATGTCTACAGGAAACAAAAATTTACTGGTTAGTACATTCGTTGGAATCCCTTAAGCCCAAAGGCAAGAAAAATTAGCCATATCGACAGTTTAATTCACAGGACACTTATGGTTTGCTCTAAAACTAAACTAGGCACCGAGCTAGACAGAACAAAAAACTGCTCATTGACAACAGATACCCAGAAGATGTCCTTCTTTCTTGTATTAAAGAAAAACTAGCCAACTTTTCGTCGGAAAAGCAGTTTCGTCCAGAAAAGTGCCTGGTTTACCTCAAATTGCACTTGATTGGAAATGTCTCATCAAAGTTTGTAAATGAAGATAATTAGTTATTACATCACTTTTCTATGTAGTGAAGCATGATGTGGTTTGCAATACTAAAGTCATGCTGCCATCTGCTAAAAGAGATGGTGTTCCTATCACTCAAAGACGTTGTGTAGTTTACGAATTTTCACGCCGATTGGAAGCTCGGTACATAGGATGCACTTCACAGAGACTATGAGATGGGTAATATCGCAGAATGAATGCGGCTAAATAAACTAAGCCTGAACGCAGACAAAAGCGAGTTTATGGTGATAGGTCATTCAAGGCAGCAAAATGAGCTAAGAGAAATTGAGGTCAATCATAAGAAAATAAATAGGGTAACCAAAACAAAGTATCTTGGTCTCGGTATAGATGACAATCTGGAAAGAGCAATAAAAAACAGTTAAAAATAAGGTGAAAAGTGGCCTTTCTGCAATTCGCAAGCTAAAAGATATTCTCCCTCAGTCAAAGCTAACTGCAGTTTATCGAGCTTTGATCGAGAGCCTCCTAAGGTATGGTAAGATATTATGAGGGGTGTATTTCTGATACGAAGCTCAGCGCTCTCCAGATACTATAGTCAAGAGCAAAGTTTCTGATTGAAAATGCAAAATATAAGGATGGATGGGTCTGTGACTGGTTGCCTGTTAATGAGTTGATAAGGTACGACAGGTTACTTAAAACACACAAGATCCTTCATGGAAACTGTCCAGACAATCTGTAAAATAAATTTATGCGGGGGTCCCGAATTTCAAGCTATTCAACAAGAAATAGCCTAAAATTTGCATTTGCCTAAACCTCAATTGGAATTTACCAAAAAGAGTTTCCAATTTACCAGAGCCTCAGCATGGAACGAGATCCCGCAATAGTACAAAGACTTACCCTCTCTAAATTGCTTCAAAAAGGAAGTTAAACAACTCCTAAGGAGCTGAGGTGGGTGGATGTGTTCGACAAATTGACGGCTGGACTTAGGGGTGGACACAAGCTGGTCGTAACGAGAAACATGAAGCATTTCAACGAAAGTGCAGTTTTCCCTGATATTTCGTGTATCAATTGGGAGATAGTTGTTAATAAGACTGATGATGTTAATTATGATGTTGATTATGATGATGATGATGTTGATTAAAGGTTGAAGAATGGTCATCCCTCTTTTTAAGGAGATAGAAAAGCATGCTTACACAAGAGAGATGGGAGCTTCAGATCGGAACTCTCCATAGATAAACACTGAGTTAAAATTATTCATGAAGTCAAAAGATAAACTAAAAACAGCTGCTGCTAAACATGAATCTTCTTCTCTTAGGGAAGATTATAGCAAGGTTCAGAAAAGGTTGAATAGCATTAATGTTTTGCTAAAACAACAGTAGTTTACTAATAAGATCAGTGAAAATAAAGGTATCATGAGAGAATCCTGGAAAATAACAGACAAATTTTTAAATTATAGACCAATATCAGTTGTCACTGTAATATCGCTACTCTTTGAAAGTCAGTTTATAACCAGCTATTTTAATGTATGAGCACAAATGGCCTCCTAATATCCAGTCAATCTGGTTTTAGTGCCCCTAATTCTACAACAACAGCTTTGTTAAAATGTACTGATGATTGGCTAAATGGTTTAAATGTTAGGCAATATGCAGGGGTCGTATTCGTTGCCATAAAGAAAGCCTTTGACACAATTTACCACAGAATTCTTCTTCAAAAGCTCGTACACTATGATATTCATGACCATGAGTCAACAGTTGCGACTCCAGAGTCCAGAGAATAAGCTTGGAAATTCCACAAAATTCTTGTCTTGGACCCCTGCTATTTTCAGTTTACATCAATGATCTCCCTATGATAAAAATCAATAATGCCAACGTCCCCTGATGACACTTGTATAGCCTTCAAAACTGATAGCGTCTCTAAGCTAAATGAGGGACTTAACCAGGACCTGGAGGCTTAGATACATTCCTTAATGGTAATACGTTGTCGCTGAACGTAACCAAAACGCAGTAAATAACTATTTCAACAGACATAAGCAAACTGCATTGGAAAGGAAAAATGAGCAACTAAATCTGCAAATGCGTAATGAAACCATAGGAGCTGTTCAAAACACCATGTATATTGGAATTCACATTGACAGTTCTCTTGATTGGAAGAAGCATATTCAGGAAATATCTAAAAAAGTCATGATCTCATGGGATGCAAATGTTTTCCTTTCCATGCACTTAAAAATCTCTACACTAGTGTCATTGACCCTAATTTCCGGTCCTGCTGTTTTGTGTAGGGTGTGTGGTGCAACCGAAGTTCACCCGCCACAGAAAATTAGAAATCGAGCTGCCAGAATCATCACCGGCAGAAATTACAATCCTAGCAAGCCATTAATACAAACTTTAGGTTGGAAAACGATTAATGAGAGGATAAAGTTTGAACCACGAGTTATGGTGTTCATTCCATTAAATATGCTCGCCCCACAGTACCTCTCTAACTTGTTTGTCCCAAGTTCCACCAATCCCTCATCCAATCTAAGAAGTACTAACACCGATCATACACTACAAAAGAAAAACACCTCAACTGGTGTTTCAACTAGGAACTTAGATGTATATTTAGAAACTTTTTACCTGTTGTATATTATAGACCACTGTAGACTTTGTAGTATCTAATTTATGTATGATTTTACTCTTATTTTGTATTGTAATTAGATAGAGGCCCAGTTGAACAGCAGGTACAGTTGAAGGGCTACCCTCCCTAAACATATCCGATAATAATACAAATAATCGATAGGCTTAAGGGTGCTGACAGGATGAGGGAAAGTTTCTGGCAATATCGGCTGGACTTCTTTTTCCCTAAGGGCTTAAATATAAGATAGGTAGATAAATAGTTTTTAACCATTCTAGAGGGCAAAAGTCACAAACTTTCAGTTGCGTCAGATCAAACCATGCTGAGCCTTCGACACGAAGTTATCAGCCCTCCAGTGTAAACACTTGTCGTGCAGCCCTGGAAATTTGCTTCCTCAAAATCATGAATGCAAAATCTGCAACACGAGGTGTGCCAATCACTTTCCAGTTGTTGCCGTAGTCGTATTGAACTGCTGCTATCAGCTACGTCTTTTGCGCTCACTTTATAAATGAACCCAAATGACCCTCCCCACTGCTTCCAGCTAAATTTCCCCTGCATGGCCATTCAGGCATGCTCAGAGTTAAGTTAAGGGCTCCATTTCTAAAAACATATACGCAAAAGATCTTATTTTGCAACCCAGATAGACTTACTACCGAGAAAGTATCTGTGTCTAGTCATAGCGCTTAGGATCGATTTTATGAGCAGCCATAGATCGTTCCAGAGTGAGAAGCATGAAGGCTACAATGTCACCAGTTATGCCTTATGGATGATGTTGACATACTCTCATGCATTAACTAACACTGGCAACATTCTATTACATAGCGTGTAGCATCAGCTTTCAATTTTCAAGATCATTTTACACGTTTGAGCATCTTGCACTCATTGATTCTATTTCCCACGAGGATCAAGAGCAAATATGGCTTTGTCAACAGGCTGCGTCTTACGCCTATTTGCGTAGCTGGGTAATTGGAGTTTCAATAATCTTCCACTTATCCTCAATAGTCTTGATTCTAATCATAAACAAAATGCCTCTCACCTTGGACCGTTCCATAGCAGCTCCAAGTATGGTCCTAGACGCTATTAAATAAAACACAAATATTAACTTTCAATCGAACATAATAATTGAATAAATCCATAAACATTGAAGAAAATACCATCAAGTCCTATGAGTTTCCCTGGATTCATTGTAGTAGTACTTGTCTCCTATGAAACATTCACCAAAATTTATTGTCTATGTTTGCCTATAAAAAGAGGATTCAGTATGAAGTAATTCCGCCACCAATAGACCAATCTATTATCATTATCAACGAATTTAGGTTGTTCTATCACTGATATTTAAGATGATTCAAGCGATCTCATTGGTTGTTCTGGTTGCTCTTCAGCTTAGCCAAGGTGAGCTAATGGTATTCATACCGATCGTTTGATTTGTAGTCTTAATTTGATGATGCGTGCGTGAACGGGTGCGCAAATTGTGTTAGGAATCGAGTATGGCAGTTATGTAAGTTAAGGCTTATACTTGGCAGAGGAGTACAGGAAGCTATCAATACATAAGCATTTAAAAACTACATTATGTCACCCCTAGTCCATCACAACAATTCAAGGTCTCTTTCAATGGTTATGATAATGTATATAATGCTGTAAGCTCATGAGATCTCTCTTGTTTTCCTTTCAAGCATGTGACGTGACTCTGAAAGGCCCATTCGGAACTGTTACATCGCCTGGGTATCCGGCAAAGTATCCAAATAACAAAACCTGTCACACGACCATCACAGCACCAAAGGGAAAAATAATTATTCTAAATTTTTCGACTTTCCAGTTAGAACATAGTTTGACTTGCTATTTTGATTATGTTGAACTAATAGACGGAAAGCGTAGCAAGAAATACTGTGGTAATACTGTCCCTCCTGAGTACAGGTCAAAAGGTAATTCACTAGTTGTCAAATTCTACAGTGATACATGGATGAATGACAAAGGATTCAGGGCGTCGTTTACTGTTGAAGGTAAGTAATACCGCTATGCGATCTATTTGAGACTACTAATCAAGATAGCGACAAATTACAGCACCGATAACCGGAAAACGGTTTTTTACATTAGCAAAAGGAGTAAAACTGAACCTAGTATAGATACCATAAAACCCCTTGGAGTGGAAGCTATGTTAATAGCAATTCAACGAACAAAGCAATCATCAATCTTATGATCATTTATCTATCCACGTGTCTGTCTTGCGACGTTAGCGACCATGGATCCCCACCTCTTTCTACCTTCTTCAATTCTAGCTACATCTACTAGTTGGTACATTCCAACAATTCTAAAAGTTAAACTTTCCATGTATTTCAGTTGTTGTCTTCCTCTCTTTTCATTCATTCTTCCAAGTCGGCAATCCATCTCCAATCCCCGTGCACTTAAAACATGGCCAAGAAACTGCAGTTGTCTCCTTTCAATATTTGCCATTAATTCTCTTCTAACTCCAGCTCTTCTCAACACCTCATCATTTGAGACTTTCCCTCTCCATAATATCCGAAGCATTCTCCTCAAAAACCCATTTCTACTGCATCTAGTTTCTTCCTCAAATCCATCTTTATTGTCAATGTCTCAAACCCATATAACAACTTTGACAACACAAAATAATTCAAATTCCTTTTTCCAATCTTCATAGTCATACTCAAATGTTTAAAGATCTCGACCATACTACCAAATGCCTTCTTTGCCATACCAATTCTTTTACAATTTCCTCCTCGCTGTTTCCTTCGACATGAATGTTACTTGCAAAATATCAGCATCGTCGACTTCAAATGTCTTCAAATTTTGTCTTTTTCACTTCTTTACTGATCAAATGTATTTTAGATGCTCCTCCTCCATTGCCACCGGCAACAGCTAACGGCCCCACTTGTGGAATAACAAAAGTTGTCCAGTCTCGCGTCATAGCTGGTACCAATGCAACAAAAGGTGCATGGCCGTGGCAAGTAGGTCTTCATACGAAATACGACACTTTCTTCTGCGGTGGATCATTAATAGCAGCAAATTGGGTTGTGACAGCTGCCCATTGCTTGGAAGGGTTTACAGCACCATATTTGAGAGTGAAAGTTGGAGACCTTGACAGAGAAGTAGATGAAGGCACTGAACAAGTACTTGAGGTTGAGAAGATCATTATGCATGAGAAATACCATCTTAACGGGTAAATGAATTTTTCAATGGTAACACAATAGTGACTAGCAAAAAACTGTCCCTAGTTTTAACAAAGTGATACTAGTACTTCATAGTCAGAAAATCCGCTGTTTTCCTTTTTCAAGTGTATATGATCCCAGTACTTGATTTCCCAAGCTAGTACACTGTTAAGCATAAGAGGAAGGACATTCGCGTGCTCCTTCTAGTCAACGTTTCTAACTCCACTTCTTTGAAGGGACAAAAACTGATCTTATAGAAAGAGAAGTATACAATTATGTAACTTAAATTCTATAAAACATATAATAAAATTATGAAAACTCATGTTTGTCTAAAAGTAGCATTCCAACAGGCAACGAGATTGAAAACCTGATTGTAAAATACATGGTATTATTACATCAAGTTAAAGAAATACGCATGTAAGTTCTGTTTGCTGCGCCAATAGGTCTCTAATCGCTCTGTTCGAAAGTATACTTGTTTATCCTAGTTGTCAATCGCCAAAGTAATATGAGCTTTAACGAATTTTATGCAAAACAACAAGCAAAATCTTCTAAATTGTGCATCTAAATAATCTCTTACGGGAATAGCATTATACAGAACTCATTGATGTCCTATAATAAATATATAAATTTCCAGTGACCATGCCTTTGTGGTACTGCAAAAATGCAAACAAAACTTAATTGGCTGCTCAAGATAGTCCATTAGTACTCCATTAGCAATCTGAAGTTTTTAAATTTTTCAGCTGCTCATACAAGCAGTTCAGATAAAAACAGTGTTTTAACGTTAACTTATGAAGATGTACTATATATACCAACTATATATATATATATATATATATATATATATATATATATATATATATATATATATATATATATATATATATATATATATATATATATATATATATATATATATATATATATATCCAGATTAGGATTCATGACTGACTGTAGATCATCATCCCTACAATTCCATTCGGTAGACTATCAATGGAAAAAGGCATAAGTAAATATTGACAAGTACGTTCACTCAGACTGCTTTCACCTATGCTACCTAGTGAATTCATATTTTCCAGCATTTGCAAGAGAATCATGTTTAACGAGGCAAGAAGAAACTTTCGTGCAATGAGAATCTCTAAGAACAGCATAGTCGCCAAACGTTTAAGAGTCTACTCAGATCTATTTTCCCCCAACCCAGGTGACCAATCATCATGCAGGACTCTCACCATATATGCGTTTTATAACTAAATTTACACTCATTTTGCATGCCGATTGGTCAGTCAGGTTGAAAGAAAGCAGACCTAATCAGGGGTTTCAAACATTTGGCGGCTATGCCTCTTGTAACAAGACTTCTAATATTGTTTTCTCCTAATCATCTCTTTCTTCTATTATAGAGCATGCAGGTACAGTAGGCTGAATAATGATGTTGGTCTCATGAAATTATCTGAGCCTGTAATGCTGAATGACTATGTTAACACTATCTGCTTGCCGGCTCAATCCAAAACAGCACCAGATGGACACAGCTGCTACATTACCGGTAAGCTTGTAGGAGTATTATGATATCAATGGGAAAGATCTGGTATAGAAATCACTTTGTATAAATGATAAATGACAGGGATTAACTATAGGTGCCAATGCTCATTATCCGGAACTAAAGATACTATTTGATCTCGACTTTCTCAAATATACATCACTCCATATATAATCAAAGCCAGTACAAATGAATAACAAGGTAGCAAAAGGTGTAGAACTTTCCTAGCATATAAGATGTGCATATGTCCTACAAGAATATATATATAAAGCCATTGTACTCTTTTGTTAATAAACTATCACATGGTGCAAGATATTTAACTTTGTGGTCAAATGGTGAAATGGAACTTACACCAAAAATTCAAACCAATTCTATACCATTAATCCCTTCGTAATCTATCTCAATACTCTCAGTGCATCTTTGATGCAGGTTGGGGGAAAATCAAGCATCCAGGGGACACCTATCGCCACCTGCAGCAGGCACATCTTCACGTCGTTAATACAACCGCTTGTCAGGACAAAGTCAACAAGAACCTTCGAGGGTCCATAAAAGTTACAGATCAAATGATATGTGCTGGTAAAGCAGGTACAAAGGCAAGTGGCTGCCAAGGAGACAGTGGAGGTCCTCTGGCATGCATGGATGTTTCCACAAAACGATACGTTTTGCACGGTGATGTGAGTTGGGGATCAGGTACCTGCAATGCAAATATCACACACTCTGTGTTTGGACGAATGTCTGAATTCAGAGATTGGATCGATATGAAATTGAAAGAAAATTAACGCACATTCCCATAGCTATTATCTGTTGCTGGTTTATACCCATTTTTATTATTTAACAAGTACCTCTAATATCGAATTATATCCAAGCAATACATATTGTGGTTTATGCCTATTACTATGCTCAATTAAAACTAATCAAATAGTTCTCTTACACTAGCATTCTTGATTTGTGACATCACCAGCTGATGCAATCAATCTTTTGGTCGGCCAGCTTTTTAGCACAGAAGCCGTTTGGTTTTGAAACGGACCCAGTTTACCAAAAATTTCCCTAGAAGTATTTCATCAAAATTTGAAAACCACATTAATAAGGCTATTACATCTTGTTTCTATGCTGCGAAAACTCGTGCAGTGAAAACATGCCCAGTGACAAAATTATCAAAGATCAAAGCAATTTTGGAATAACTGAATAAGAAAAATTTGAAATCAACCCTTTCCGATGGATTCAGCAATAGTTAAAATGATTGAGGAGTAGCTACTGAGGGATGTGGGGTGTCATATTCATCAATGATACGATTAAGCTCGACTGTCAAAAAAGCTCCCCTCATATAAACCCCATCCCCAGGAAATATGTCCCTACTCTGGAAGAAATCCCCACGGGCGTTATCTAGGTTCAGCATAATACAGATTTGCAGCAACGAAAATTGAAAAATTTAACTAATGGTTTGCTCATATTTATTCATATTTGACGAGAACAACTGTCTAACTCTCTCCTCCTTGATCTCATCTTGATTTACATTTAAATCAAAATGTTATGTTTTATATTGAAAAATTATAGCCTTTGGTAACATAACATATAGCCTTTGGTAGACCTAAGGACCTCTAAACTTAATAAGCCCGAATATACGATTATACTTGAAGTATCGAGACGTCCTTATAAGCAAATAGCAGTTCACTTGAAACTACGGCAGTATTCTATCAATCATTCATCAATATGAATTTTCTTCTATGGCTCACATAATAAACACTCCTTGAAAGCTCTAGAATTATCTGAAAAGGGTTTGTGCAACATAGTTATCTAGCATAGTGCGCACAGATATTTTCTGTTGCACAAGGATGCTACTTCATTGGTCAAGATCAGCATACACTTGCTTAATAATATGGAGCGCAGCACAAACAGCATGTTTAAACATCATTATCATCTTGTGGAGACATAGCACCGCGACACAGCTGAAAATTCGAAGAAGAGGTACATACTAGAATGAAACCATGAGGACTGAATACAAGAAAACTTCGTTCGAAAACTCTCTGGCCTTCCATGCAATATGTGCAACTCCCTGTCACAGTGATCCTGGCCAAGGAAGAAATAGGAAAAAATGAAGTTATTGTAGTGGCTTAACAAATCGAAATTGAGAAATTAATTGAATCAGCTATTTTGCCATGGTTTGGTCCCATCCTATCAAAATAAGCTAGTACGATTTCCAAATAGCTGTCTCCATTAATTTCTCAATATTGTCTACTTTTATAAGAAATTCGATTCAAGCTTGGTATTCATGGATCAGTGTTGTTAGAAAAGACTTATCGATTTGGTGACATCTGGATAAGTTGCCATCCTACCTGAATACGCTAATACTAATTTCTAATACTTTCCAATACAAACATATGAAAATTTGATGCAAGAATTCATAGCTTCAAACTCTCACAACTTTTGAACTACTTAACATACTGACAGCAGATAAACGGCATTTTACTGCCCTCTCTGAGATCTATTCAACAGTGTTCGATTTAAAGGTGTAGCTCAAACGTACAACTTCTACGCGGCATTAGCATCAAGAGTTCCTGTCCTTTCCAAGGGCAACTGTTCCCTAAAGATCATTCTGAACTAACAACATCAAATACAACAATTTCACTACACGTTTTTTTTATAAGAAAAACACTTTTTTTCCAAGGGCTCAATTTTCTTAACTTTTCACGAATTTGAGGCAGAGATTTTCTTAAGATTTTCTTACGTAAACTGGCTGAAACAGGCTACTCTGTATTTGTTGGGCCACCATAAGTCTCGATCTTTGTACGAGAGTTTGCAAAAATGAGCCAATATCAATTTCTGGCATGTAAAGAAAATGAACTGTAATTTTCTTAGCATTTTCTTGAATTTGAGCCTTGTGATTTTCTTAGGATTTTCTTAAGGTTTTGGCCATTTGAGCCTCATTTTGTTATAAACTTTTTTCTTATAAAACGTGTAACTCTTTGATAGAATCGGTTTGTAATTCACTGTCAAGCAGTAAAAACATATCTAATACTAATAGGTCAGTAGATGACCACGTGAAAGCTTATCATAATACGTTATTCCCCATTTCCACTATATGAACATCTAGTGGAAAGGGCTAGTTGATACTTTTAAAGATAGTTCACCGGCCCCCCTACACGACATTCCACAAGCCCCTTTAGGAGTAGCATCAAAAAATGTTCCAATATAGGGAAATTATGGTTTATTTGATGTAATTTGATGAGATGTTTTTTTATTTTTAGCTCTAGAATTAAAAATTGATATTTTGTGTGCTATGGACGTAAAAACATTTAGTTACAATGCCCTTCTTAAAAATAGGTAATCAGGGCAGTGAAATCGTCTTCTTTGCTTTGACAAATAATCAGAAGCACATATTTATGAAATAAAAAAGTAGTTTTGAAAATCGGACACTGCCAGATGGGGATATAGAAAAGGGAATTTGTAAGTTTTCGTTGTTGCTGTTTAGAATCTGACAGGAAATGCACTAAAATTCAGTGTTGCGAATTTCATCAAACTTTGAATGGGAATATCTTGCGACTCAGACATCCTAATTTGATGACAATTTTTTGTTCTTGAGATGGCAAAGTATTATTCTTTAACTATCGATGCTTAGTTAAGCCATTGCAATAACTTCATTTTTTCCTATTTCTTCCTTAATTATGTGCTTCTGGATCACTGTGCCTGTGTCCACCTCCGACATGTATCCGCTTCTGGCTATGTAGTTTGGCTCACCTTTCGGTCGTTACCCGATATTTCATACTCTGATAAGTGTAGGTCGAAAAAACTTTTAATACGTCTAAATAACTTGCCGCTTTTCCGCGCTGTAGATACGTACTAGCCTCACCTCCATATTTACGATCAAACTACCTATCTGCGTTTGCCCCAAAGTATATCAGTGCCACCCTTAAATATGCTCAAATACTCTATGGCATTAGACAACATAGTATTCCATTCTTCCTCATAATAAAAAATACTCAGTGCGTTTTTTACTTTATCACTGTCAACAGATATATATATATAGATATATATATATATTCCTTTTTTGAAAGAGAATGGAAATATCTTTCTTTAGGAATTCCTCAACATTAGATGCATTGTCCTTATAAGTGCTTCTTCAGAATATTTTAATCATTCTAACATTCAACCAATTAATGAAATTTAAGTAAAAATCAGCTTGCAACAGGCTGGTCTAATTTTGAACATCGTTTTACACCTCTGAGCATCTCTCATTCATTGATTCAATTTTCACGAGGAAGATCAAATTTTGTTCCGACTGACCTCTTACAGCAATTGTCAATAGGCTGTGCCTTACGTCTATTTGCATAGCTGTACAACTGGAGTTTCAATAATCTTCCACTTATCGTCAATAGCCTTGCTTCCAATCATAAACAAAATACCTCTCACTTTGTAACGATCCATAGCAGCTGAAAACACCGATCTTAAGCTCTATTAAACAACACAAACAGTAACGTGCAATTGAACGCAATATTTAGATAAGCCCATGAACATTCAGAAAAATACCATCAAATCACAAGAGTTTCCCGGGATACCTTTTATCAGTGAATAGCTGCTGCTTGAAATTCACCCAACTCTATTGTTATGATTCCATATAAATATAGAATTCTGTGACAAGTAATTTCACAAATATCAGGCTTTTGGTTCAAGTGCTCTATCACAGATATCAAGATGATTCTGGCAATCTCATTTATTGTTCTGGCTACTCTTCAACTTAGCAAAGGTTGGTTAATGCTCGTTTATTACTAATCATTTGACTTGCAGTCCAACTTCATTGATTTTGCGTGAGTATTTCGTGGTCAAATTGTAAACGCAAGGATGCGAAGCTATTTAAAAAGCTTTATAAATAGTAAAGAGAAAGGGGGATTCATCAAGTATTAAGCATTCAATAAAAGATATTAATATATCAATAGTACAAATAAGTAGACTTGCTTGGCTTGGGAAGCTAATCTTCTAACTGAGAATTTAACCCCAGTTACTTTTTCAGTACGCTGGCATAATCAGAATGCTATGGATGCTACTATGTTGGATCCTGACGTTTATCCTAGCCTAGCTTAACCGAAACCCTTTTTTCCTGACCTGTCCAGGTGAACAAGGATGCGCTGTATTATCTACATTGTTTTCCTTTATTGTCCTGCACTGCCTAGCATGAATACGATTCATGCGCTATTTTGTGACTTAAATTTTTCAATTGCATGTGCAATGGTGTCATTAACGATGTGCGCAGGATATTACGTCACTTAGACATATGACATAGGACATAGGACATAGGACATAGGATATAAGACATAGGGCATAGGTATAAGGCATAAGAAGTTTTAATTCTAACGAAAAAGAATTCACAATTAATTTTAAAGTAAACAGGAATGAATGAAAAAGCCAAAAACCAATAATGAACAAACATATTAGAAAGGAAAACCTAAATTAGTGAAGACCGAGCAATTAAATTGAAATTTTCTATAAGCTAAATGTTTGAGAATGGAATTATACCAGAACTAATGCATGGTGTGCTCAGCTTCTGACATTTACCTACTTCATTCTCTATCCAAGTATTGAAAAGATCTGCTCTTGTGTTTCTAAATTCATCTGCAATTCACTCTTCCGTTTGTTCATATGATGGATTATCCTGACTAACCTGTAGCTTTCCAGAATCGATATTATTCTACTTTGTTTGTTAAAAGTGTCGAGCAGAATAACGGGTTTGTGTCCAATTAAGGTACACATCTACCATTCATTAAACCGAGACCCCGTTTACACTAGCACGGATCCAAAATAACATGGATCTATTTCGGTTCCGTTGCGATTTTTGCTAACATTTATGCCGGAATCGAATCTAAATAAATACCCATTTGCACATGGGACTGTACCGGAACAGTTCCACTCAATCGGCATAGTCTAACATCCAACTATCAAACTAAATCAGCCTCGAGGCAAGGAATTTCAATGTCTCTTGCCCGATCCGCTCCAGCTCAGAACAATTCAAGCGGTTCACACTGGACTTCAACTGAAACGGATCGAGGCAGGTACACTTTGGAAAGCGAGCCCAAGCTCGTACAGGTGCAGGTGCAGACCCAGCAGTTCTAGTGTAAACGGAAAGCCTACCTATACTCTAACAGGTACGGGATCCGTTTGGATCCGTTCTAATTTAAACGGGGTCTGAATCTACTCACCTTATCTTGTGACTCATCAGAGCATGCCACCCTTCAATTCTATAGGAAGTAAAGTATTACTGTGAAGACAGTCTCAGACTATGGTATAACCATGAAATGTATTTCGATTGCTTTTTCAGCATGCAATGTAACACTCAGCAGCTCATCAGGAACTTTTACATCGCCTGGATATCCAGCAGATTATCCAAACTACAAAGTATGCCAGACAACAATCATAGCACCTAAAGGGAAAAGAATAACTTTAACATTTTCGACCTTTGAGCTAGAAAAAAGCCTATCGTGCGTTTTTGATTATGTTGCAATAATAGAGGGAGAACGTAAGAGAAAATACTGTGGAAAAGTTCTTCCACCCGAGTACAAATCAAAAGGTAACTCAATTATGGTCAAATTTGAGAGCGATTCATTGTTTACTGGGAAAGGATTCAATGCTTCATTCATTGTAGTAGGTATGTATTAATCCTGTGTGTTCTTATTGTTAAGTATGTTTTGATAATGTAGAGATTATTCCAGTTGTGCTGTACGTAAAAGTTAACAAGAGGGGGCTATGCTGTAGGCCATTATATTCAGCACACCTGTGACCACACCCACAATTTTAATGTAAGCTGTTGAAATTTTAATGCATAAAAGGTTATACAAAATTTATTCGTAATTTTGTAAAGTATACATAAACCATAGTAAGATATTGAAACCAAGAAAGGAATTCACGAAGAAAGGAATTCACGAAGAAAAGAATTCACGAAACTAGCATGGGTTCATTGGAGGAGGACTGAGTCCTCCTGAAAATCTCTTCATTTCAACAAAGGAGGCTGAGACCCGCAAACTCCCAGAGTCTCCCTCCACGGCAACCCTAGATTATACGATTGGAAATGAAATCGGAACAATTTCTACGTGCAACTCTCCTTAGTGATTGACAGAACCAAATTGGATGCTATGTAGAGACTAGAATTAGTCATACTAGTGCTACCCAAATGTTAACTAGCTGGTTGTTTCCCTGTGGGTTACTGGTAAAGGAAATGGGTGCTAATTGTGTTATACTAGGAAATGAATGAGATCGAGAATAGGAGTTTGAGAAGCCTAACAAGTTTCGTATACCTCGGTCAACGCTATGCAAAAAAACAGCAGAGAGATGGAGAGTTCTGCTACATTTGCAACACGTGCTAGCAGTGAAAGCATAGATCAGCAAGGATTAGCTTAACGATTAACGATGTAGAAAGTTGGTCAGAAGTCAAATGTGTTGAACTCAGTTTAGCTACATAGAAAGGGAATCAACCCGTCCAACCCTAACTAAATGCCTGAAATGAAGTATCTGAATTGAAACTAAACTTATACTCTCAGGTGCCAAATAAACGCCCCCCCCCCCACTTATCAATTTTTGGATTTTGTTCTACCCCCGGACCTTATTAGTACGCCCCCGTTTATAAATTTTAAGGATCAGTTGGGCGATGCAGCTCCTACTAACTTATTTGACAGCGTTTTTGGTGGACAATCCTAGGTAGATGGATGCTTCTCTAAATAGTTTAGTTTTATGTTTTACGAGAACCTGCTTTTGTTCTTTCCCTCGCTTTATGCCCTTTTTCAAATTCAAACCCCTTTATTTTGACCCCCCGTTTACCCCATATTTATTAGAACCCCCCGTTTATTTGGCACTGAAGAGTATTATCGCCATCAAACATCGGAACCAACATCTTCATAGCCACTATCATCGTACTAATCGTACTCGTCTCCTCCATAGTTACCATTACGACCATAGTCTCCATCACCACCATCGTTACTGTTATCATTTCACCATCAAACTGCAGTATCATATTGGCATCACATGCTCAATAATTCATTTCTTGTAGATGGTCCCCCTCCTTTGCCACCAGCAACGGCTAATGGCCCCAGTTGTGGGGTAACAAAAGTTGTCCAGTCTCGTGTGATAGCTGGGAATAACGCAACAAAGGGAGCATGGCCATGGCAAGTAGGTCTTTCAACAACATACAGCGGATTCTTCTGCGGAGGATCACTGATTGCACCTAATTGGGTGGTGACAGCTGCCCATTGCTTATGGGGCACTAGTGCAGCCGACTTGAGAGTAACTGTTGGGGATCTTGACAGAGATGTAGCTGAAGGCACTGAACAAGTACTCGAAGTTGAGAAGATCATTATGCATGAGAAATACCATCTGAATGAGTAAGTGATACTAGATTCTGTGAGAATCAGTTAGGAGGGCTTATTACTGCCCTGAATCGATCTTAGTCTACAAGGTAATCTCATTATTGAAAATTGGTCTCATGGTCGCTCATGGCAGGGCCAACTAAAGCTGTACTAGTGTTGCATGTATTTCATGCTTGACGATATGGCTTTAGAGTGATTTATGTTCTATATGTGTCTGAGATTGCTTTGAAATTGACGGTCAAAAGCTCAATGCTGTGATCATGAGAGTTCTTCGCAGATTGGCACATATTGCCATGAAGAAAAAATTATATTTGAAAACGGAAATGAATCCCAACAGTCTTCCATTCCCTTAGTCCTTTCTAAGTTGTTTGTTTTCTGTTTCAGTTAGCTAGTTCATTTCCTATTTGTTTGGTTTTTTCCTTAGGTTGTTTTGACATATGTACGTGAGCTTACTCACGCCCCATAGTTATTGACTTAGTGCGTGACCTGATTCACGCCCCCATGGCTATATAAGGCCATATTTTCGCTACTTCTATCCCTTCACTGATGATGGCTCATGATTGAGTCGAAACGTTTGATTATGTCTTAAAATTTTACTGGTTATGTCTTGTTAGGTCTTAGGTCTACCGGTTATGTCGTATTTAGAAGGAATTGTCGAAATTAAAATACATCTACAAAGACAATAAAATGTCTTTATTTCTTGTCGCGATTCTTGTACTGAATTTCATCATCAAGCTGCGTTTTCCAACAAGGAAATGAATCTACCTTCACATTTTTGATGTATAGAAGATCAGAGTTTGGTGATCAAGGTAGACGGCACAAAAAGAGGATATCTAAGTAAACAGTACCTAGCATCATTTTAGCAAAAGATCTCTTTTTCTCATTTCAGAGCTTGCAGATACAGTCAGCTAAATAATGACGTTGGTCTCATGAAACTGGCGGAACCCGTAATGCTAAATGACCATGTTAACACCATCTGTTTGCCTGCTCAATCTAAAAACGCACCAGTGGGACACAGCTGCTTCATTACAGGTAAGCTAGTAGGAATCGCTCTCCTGAAGTATGGAGGAAATGTAGCCTATTCCAATTTCATTGAGTAAGATCTGGTACACTTATCAGTTTAAATGAATGATAAATAGAATGAAGTAACATTAGATATCACTACAAATTATACTACTACAAATTATACTAAACTAGACAATATGTTAGACCTCTAAGCACGCTGATGTATTACTGATGCTTCTATCCTTGTGCAATCGACTGCACTGCACAGAAAGAACGCGGATGGAAAGGTGTAGAAAGTATAGAATTGTTCTGTATAGTAGATGTGCATGGCTCTGTGACAAAATAGTGCAAACCATCTGTAAGACATGACACCATTTGATTGTCAAGTTACTATCACATTTCATAAAAACTCTCGACTCTATGGTCAAACAGTGAGATAAGAACAATTTCAAATCAAACTGACGATGCAAAAAGCAAACAAATTCTTCAAAATTAGCCCTCATGTAATCCATATGTCTTTGATTAGGTTGGGTGTTTGATGGATTCAGCGTTCATAGCTAGATAACTTTTGATAGGCCAAATCACTAATTATAAAGTAAAAGCTGGACTCTGCCCTGTGGCGCTTAAACAAATATTCACGTCTATGTCGAATATTTCTAGGCAACACAGGTAACACAAAAAACAACCAATGACTTCCAGATTCACCGGCTTCGGTTTAAGTACTGCAAACAATCTTCTGAGTAGCAAGAAGCAAGCACCTGGAGCGAGATTCCGGAGCAATTTAAAGCTCTTCATCACTAGCAGCTACAAAGTAATCTCGAGGAGTCCGTGAGGTTAAGCAACACAAACATAGCCCTATAGAAGAGCAACGTTATTTGTTTACATTATGTATCTTTTGCTTGCGTATCTAATGATATTCTGGTTTTCCCTTGTGAGGTATCCTGTACAAATCACAATAAATGAAATTAAATTATATAGTGGATCTTTGTTGCAGGTTGGGGAAAAATCAAGCACCCAGGTGACACATACCGTCACCTGCAGCAGGCACATCTTCACGTCGTTAATACAACCGCTTGTCAGGACAAAGTCAACAAGAACCTTCGAGGGTCCATAAAAGTTACAGATCAAATGATATGTGCTGGTAAAACAGGTACAAAGGCAAGTGGCTGCCAAGGAGACAGTGGAGGTCCTCTGGCATGCATGAATGTTTCCACAAAACGATACGTTTTGCACGGTGATGTGAGTTGGGGATCAGGCACTTGCAATTCAGATGTAACACATACTGTATTTGGACGTATGTCTGAATTTAGAGACTGGATTGATAAGAAATTGAAAGCAAATTGACGGACACTCCTATAATAACTACTAGATTTTCCTTATTTACATGGTAAATTACTTAGAAAATTTAATCGCGATATCGAATTATATCCAAGCAAGAAGTGATATGATAGTTAATCCTAACTGAATCCAAATAAAACAAAATGAAGCAAATTCAGTGTTTCCCACTTATCAGCCATTGCCGATTGTTCCATCTCCAACTGACGTGAAAAAACGTTACAAATAAGGCTTATTCGTTAATGTTTGACCCTCAATATCTCTTTAACTTGCTGTGTTATATGCTAGCACTTTCCAACATATATATGTGAATTTATGAAGAAACTTACATTTCGACCACAACTACCGAGGATTGAAACAATGGCAACTGGTAAATTGCTAATAAGTATAAATACTGTGAGAGCGCAATCAAAGATCACTGACTCTCATTACGAGGAAGGTTACAGAACTGGCTTCTTCAAGTAAGTATGAGTACTACAGATATAACTGAAGTTGCCACCATACTCGCATCCAGAAACGAACCCAGAATTCTTAATTAAGGAAAATTTGATTAAGTGTTCATTTATTCAATTCAGTTCTTGAATTCCTTTCGATATCAACGATACACCGATATGCTTATAAAACTTTGACAATGCTGAACTTGAATAGAAAGGTATTAGAAAACCTTGCATTTGACCGAATCTATGATTATACTGCTCACACACTGAATTAATTTATTCAAGCCAAGGCCGTCACAGAAGGGTATTTCAACAGAATCTTCCACCCTCTTTCTTACAGAGACTTGAAGTAAAAGCAATTAATGATAGTTTCAGAGTTGGTGCTCTATTCATCGACTTCAAGAAGGCCTTCGATACGATAGCTCATGATGTGTTGAAAGCAAAGCTGCTAGTATAGCTGGTATGCACGGCTGTCTTCATACTTTTCAAATAGAAGGTTGCTTCTTATGAAATCAACACATCACCAATGGAAGTGGATGTACCCCAAAGTGGCTTCTTGATCCTAGACTCTTTGTACTGTGTGTGTCAATGACCTAGAGGCTATTGAAGCAGCTGCCGATATCGATATGTTCGTTAACAAAACTAAGATTTACTATACTAGAAAATATTACTGCATTATCTTTGCTAGATTAGCTAGCTGATCTACTTGGAAGTAAATGCACCACAGCTCATTAGTTAAGGATTATGAACTGTTTCAAACAACTAAGACCTAGGACGACACATGGTCGGCTCGCCATCCCATTCAAAAAGGTCCAGCAGTTTTGAGTGTGATTCCCCTGCTGAGATGACAGAACTGAAGACCTTAGAGGGTTTTAAAAGAAAACTTAAGAAATTTGGACATAAAATAGACAGTCAAATTTGATAAAGGACAGGTAGCTACAACATTCACCGACTTATAGTAAAAATTTTTTAGAAGAGCAAAAGCTGACCTGCCTCAGCAACTATTTTCCATTGACCCCAAAACTGAAAGGGGCCCCAAAGGTTATGAAGAGATTCTTTGTTAATTCTTAATGTAATAATGACGTCAACAGGGACCGCCCAACTTTCTCCTTATGTATGTATGGGTGGTATAATGCAAGGGCGGCCTTCCGTGAAAAATATGTCAATGAATCAGGCAACTTCGGGTTTTAATTCATCAATTTCAAGCTAGGAAGCCCTTACTCACATGCATAAGTGCTAACGAGCATAATAAAGTACATAAATAGCAACATTATTCATTCAAAGGGTATCGTATACTTTTTCTAAAAAGTAACAGAATTAGATGGGTCTATAAGTATTGTAGCATATCTCAGCATAGTTGAATATTCGATGAGCATTGCTTGCGAAGAAGAATGGATTAAGAATGACTGGCGGGTTGGCAATACCTGTAGGTATGCCCTTATCCAGCTTCAAGTTGCCAAATCTCGTGTCAATATTTCTTTACACTAGAGAGAAAGTACATGGCTAGTGATGTGATGGAGGAAAACTAGCAGGACAAAGACAGAAAGCCAAGTACCGAAAGTTAGCGCAGTATAGCCACTTGCGCCTACACGTTTTTTAAAGAAGCCCTGGCAGGCTAAGCTTCAATAGCAAACTTGAATAACTGTTCCTAATCTATCCAAAGACTATGAAAGACAGGGCTCTTCTGTCTTGCCCTTTATTGCCTTTTCTTGTTGGTTGCTTCCATTCGGTAGTTTCTTTTATTTCATATATAGGAAAGAATAGAAAAGACTACAAAAGGCAAGAAAAGACTGTATGGAAACCAGGCCTAAACTGGAAATAAAATGCAAACAAAATATATACATACTGCACAGAACCTGAATATTCTAAAACCAAGACTGGAAACAGACGGGTTGTTTAAAAACAAATGCGGAGGCGACTATTTCGACTTTCATAAGCCGGGCCGGACAGTAATGTCTCAGACAACTTCCTTATACCCAACAAAAATTAAACATTCTAAGAATCAACAAATAGTTTTGAGGGTGAAGCATGTTAAAAGCGTGATAAAAGGGGTTTAAGGCCGGGAAGTAAGAACTTCTAGCTACGAGTGGCACTGGTCCGGAAGAACTTCTCACTACGAGTTGTAGAGTACTACTGGCAGCTACAGTAAATCCTCGAATTGGCTCCCGTAGAATAAGTCCACCTTTCAATAGCCCCCATGCTAGAACTTCAAATTGTTAATAAGCTCCCACTCTAGATGATGATGAAAATTTTGATCAAGACTAATGCCTAGATTTATCAATAAAACATCTATCAATTACACCAGAGACAACACGCATTTTGCCACTGATCAGTGTTCCAGACATGAAATAAGAACACAGGTATGAACCAGGCTTTTATATTATGGAGGATATGAGATCTAATACTGAGCTTTTTATGCGAAATGTATCAAATAATTTTAAAAGTCCCCTTCGAATAAGCCCTCCCTTCGAATAGGTCCCCACCCAAAAGCATCATAAATAGATAGGCCCCCAGGGGGGGGGGCTAATTCAAGGATTTATGGTATTTTCTGAAACCACACCACTGTGGAGGTGCAGATGGTCTAGAGTTCTAAACAATGGCTACCTGGATGCAAGTATCATCATTTTTGCCTCTTTTGATAGCTATCATTGTTTATATATATACAAAAAACAAAAGAGAAAATGATTATCTTGATAGAGTTCTCACAGGTTTATTAGAAGGAGAACGGAGTGTTAATATATCTGAAGATATTCGTGTTGCCGTTGGATTTGGCTCATGTATGGATATCATTGTTGATGGCCTAGCTCTGTTTGAAAAGCTTGGATTTCAACCTCCTGATCAAGCTTCACATCATCATATGATAGAGAATGAGCTTCAACTTAAAGAAACATTTGCGTATTTTATGAGAGAAGGAGCAGCGGCGGAGTAAGTTTGCTGTTACAATTTTTGCCACGTCACTGACTTTCTACCTGGCGCTAGGGCCTAAGCTTGTGCTCGCAAGGACAAATGTTTGATTTCGCCCCGAGGTATAAGAAGCACATTTGTATAATATCTGAACATATATCCCATCATGTTAGGAACATCGAATCTTATTGGAAGATAGCCGATAAATTTTTTAACATGCACTCATAAATAGTGAAAATAACCTTGTGCCTTCAATTGAGCATCACATATTGTTAAATGTCTATTGGCAGCTGATTTATCATTGGCACTGAGTATTCCAACCCTTTTTAGACTTAAATTGAAATGAAATCAATATTACCATATCATATAAATGCTCATACTAAATACTTTTTACTTTCTAGAATTGGAAGTAACCTTGTACACACTTTTTTAACATAAATATGTGCAGTTGTAATTAATTAGTATTCATTCGCTCTAAATCACGAAGTGTATGTGATATATACAAGCACAAGTGCATAGAGCTGTTTATCACATCACAAGACAACATGCCTCACAAGTAGTGTTGAAACTTCTTCTCTGTACTTCACACTGACGTCATCATAACAAGTTCTAAGACCCTGTTGACCTCTTTCCAAGATATGCATTTCTTTTGATGGTGTATATTAGCTGCTATCCTTTTACAATAGAATGGCTGATTGTTTAATCTCAATTTATGCACTATCTTTCTTGCTAACTTTATGTAATTTTTAATGAGTGACAAGATTTACAGGTATATTTTCCTTTCCTTGTAGGAGATTTATGGAGCCAGCACTATTTAAGAGTGTGGTAAATGCAGCAGAGACATTAGAAAATATTATTTGGAGACCAGGGGGAAATGCTCCTATGATGGGGAAGAGGTTGTCATTAGAGGGAGCAAAGGAAGTACTTATTGCATCAAATGCAAGCAAGGAGTACAAGTCTTATTTCCCTGCAAATGTAAAGTTCTTAGGGGAGTCTGATCATGGGGATGATATTCATTTAATACTTGAGTTTAAGGTGGGTGATACTTGGGGGAGATACACAGCACCGCGCGCAAATAGATTTATTATTCATAGCGACATAAACAACCCAAAATTGCGATACCTAGAGCCATTTCGTGAAGCATTGGATGACTTCAAGCCACACCTAGTCATTGCAAGTGCTCTGCAAATGCTTGATAATTTTCCATTTGAAGATGGAGAGAGAGAAAAGCGCATGGAGGTTTTGCAAGAGCTTCTAGAGAGTTTTGAATCTGTGCCTGTTCACTTTGAGATGGCATCCTTTTCAGAAAAGGCTATGATGAGTTCATTGTTAAAGTATGTTGTTCCATTTGTCACCTCAGTTGGGATGAATGAACAAGAGTTACCAAATATTGTTAGTATGCTAAAATATGGAGACATAGTAACTGTTGCTAATGCCAACCCAAGGACAGCACATGTTCTAGATTCAATGCGTGATCTTTACACAATAATGAAAGATAAAAGTGTTAGAGGATTAGAACGGATACATATACATACATTGGCATTCCAAGCAATGTTAACAAAGAAGTCATCAATATGGAAAAACTCACTTGCAGCTGTAGCAAAGGCATCTCTAGTTGCATATAGATATATCTGTAATGTTAAAGATATTGATTTGTCAAAAGCAAAATTGTTAATGGATGATTCTTTTGCAAAAAGTGCTGACAAAACTAGTCACAGGATCACATTCAGTCCTGACGAACCAGTATCATGCTGGGAAGAGAATGACTATGAGATCTGTGTTGCACCTGTTCTTATTTGCACTGATATATACCAGACTGCTGGAGGGGGTGATAATGTATCTCCATCAGGATTCCTTCTACAGATCTGAAATATTTTCTGAAAGAGTTGTTAAGGACAAGATGTTAGCTAATGTACTATGTTTTCTTGGAATTGAGAGAGCAAAGAGCAGTGATTTTAATGAGGATTTGTTTTGTTGAGCATCTAAAAACAAGGCTCAAGAATACTCCCACACACCACACACATATAGGATGTTTGAAGTTTTCTTAACAATATATTTGGTTTTCTCCTAAATGTCATATATTACTAGTATTTACTTTTCATGATTTGCTAATATCATAAAACTTGAGAAGAACTATCCAATTGGGTCTTTCAAAATGTTTTATTTCTTAACTTATATGTATGATGTAATTCAAAGGACCAACAATTTTTCTTAGTTTGTAGTTCATTCTGCTGTAGTTTTTCTGATACACTTTTCTGAATTACTTCCTATTTATACAATTTCCACTCTCTTTGGGAAGTGACTGTAGAATATATATTAACTTCTTTAGAATTCAGTGATAGCATAAATCCTCAAATAAATCTGCTGGGGCTTATTTATTTTTGATACTTTTTAGATGGGGGCTTATTTGAGGGAGGGTATAGTCAAGGGGGCTTTAAATTTTTTTGACACATTTTACATATAAAGCCCATTGTCAGACTCCTTTTCTCCATAATATCCAAAGAACAGTCTTACAATGGTTTGTGGCAAGTGAAGCAATACAGGTCTAGGTGCCTATATGGGTGCCTAGACTAACAAAATCATTTCTAGGCAGTTGTGAATTAAAATCATATGGGCACAATGTAAATGTAATTCAGTTTAATAAAGAACAAGTAGAATCAAAATTTAAGGATTCACATTTCTTTGTATTTTCATAGCACATCGGAGGTATTACTAGTTAATAGTTTTTCTTAAACTATAGTTGGAGGATGGGTGAAGTGCCTAAAATTTGCTTTAGAACTTGGTTCTTGTAATTACTATTTGTAATTATCATGTATTGAGTTTTGGGCAGATTGAGCGAATCTGTAAATATCACAAATTCAAGATCTGTCTGCTACTTTGCAGACGACATCACTTTACTTTTCAGAATGCAACAAATTAGAGCAATTTGACAGCAGGAATGACAACTTTAGTGAGTTCCCAACAGGGAGGTGCCAGCCATCACAGACTTGGGGGACTTTGACTTACCATGTCTTTGTGGACTGTGCCCTGTGGTACAGTATACATTAAAATATATGCAACTAACAGGTGATAAAAAGGTAATGATAAATGCAAATGGTAATGATAAAACATAGCGATGAAGTATAAGTATACCTTTCTAGAAACCTCCTGCTTTGCAAAAACCATGTCTATTCAGATTTCTACTTGAATTTGGATGAAGTAAAAAGATTGCCCTGGTGAAACTTAGGGGCATGTCCCCCATTCCCTCGTGGAGTCTCCTCTGGTAGTCTGGGTGGTATAACAATTTCTCAATCCTGTGGCTCAAAATTAGTCTTGTGCAAATGAAATGACATCGCTAATGGTTGAAAACGAGGCCCCCTCATTGTATCTTTGTGTCTAGAGTCCCTTCAATAGTGCTGTCAGTATGGCGGAGGAAGGACACGTTGATAAAAAGTCTGAGGAGCCAGTTTTTCGGTATGTAGGAATGAATACTGCTTGACGGTCTTGAATATTAAACCCACAAGATGTACTGATATTTCTTATGTGATCAAGATATTAGGAACATTTATATATCGACTGATTTAGTGCATGGCCTGTTTGGTGAGTTTTTCACTCACATGTCAGCGTCTTATTGAGAGTAGAAGTGACATTTCTCATCATGAATTACTGGAACATTATCGTATGCTATAGTTTCTAGTTACTGACAGTGAATATTAAGATATGCGTTGCAACCTTGTGAAAGACTCTTTCATCGCAGTATTGTGACAAACAATATATACAGTTCATTCACATAAGGAACTGTAGTCAAATGTAGATTCCCCTTATGATACAGGTCTCACATAGAGCTCATCACATCGATGCACATTGTATCTATCTATTTATTTTTATATTTCATTATTTAACAACCAACGGAGTAGCCTATAGTACCCTATAGTACCCATTGATGGATCACTGCACAGTATAGACAGATAGACGCTGTGACAACGGATGACAACCAATGGTAGTTGCCTTTGATTCAATCACCCCTAAAACATTTAAGATTATACTTATGATATAGTTATATTGACCGAAGCTGCTCACTTTAGCATCAGCTTTGCCTATGTTCTTTTGAATGACCTGAGCTAGCCTCAACCAGACTGTGTAGTTGTTGCACAAGTCAATCAGAAAACTACAATGTCATCCTTAGAAGAAAAGGAAGCAATGAGCAATGGAACATGCATGCTAGCCATTGCTGATGTTACTAAGTATAGGTAGTATTGCATTTCTGCATGCAGAAATATAATGTTAATAGGAGGAAATAAATCTTAGACCTTGAAACTAATAATATCAAGAAGGATGGTTTGGGAATTTTCAAGAGAAGAAATTTAGCTTTTATTTAGGACCCAATGATTGAGATATTTGGCCTCACTTTGTTTGGGTTGTTGTGAGAAAATTCAATACTGTCTTTCTATGAGAATTATAATTGCATTTTAGCTTTTCCTTTATTTTTGCATTTGATCTTCTATTCCTTGAGACTTTCTGTTTTGCTATATAGAACTGCCTTATTCTTTCCACTTTTGAATTAGATCTAAAGCAGGTCTGCATAATCTAGCAGAGAGACAGAGTTATGAATTCCTGTATTCATCCCTTTATTAGATGGTAGTGTTTCCTACTTATGGCCCAGTTGGGCCTAGTTGACTACATTCCAATTCAACCCTGGCTGTTCAGTTCAGTTCAATTCTTTAATTTTGGAATTCCACTACATGCAAAATCATAAAATTGAAAAACCTGTTACTTAAATAATAACAGCAAGTTTGAAATACAATTGTACAGAAACAATGCAAAACAGAGAAGTGTGCTGCACTTTGCACTTCACACTCCTCTGCAACACATAACACTTTGCTTTGCTTTGCTGGCACTTTGACAAATTTTGGTCCTCAATCTTCTTTCAGTTGTCTACATCATTGCCAACAATGTTTTTTTTATTATACATTGATATGGTAAGTGCGGTGTTTTTAGGAGACAACTGTAGGAGTGCCTGCAAGTATTTGCAGAACAGGTTTTTGTATTATTTGGGGTAATTTTTCCCTTGATTAACATTATTCAACACAAATGTACATTTTTATTGTTTTTTGTGATGGAAGCAGCAACAGGGTAGAGCATTATCTTTGTTTTAGTAACTAAGTGAATAGTAACAGATATAGATCAAAATTTTTAATGCAAATGGTAGCTTTACAAAGGAATGAAGATATATGAGTTTGGCTGATATTGAAGGGAAGTATATGTGGTTTGTTGTACACCAACAGTATTGGTGCCCTTTAGAGTAGACATGATTTTGAACATGGTTTTGAAACATGTCCAGAATTGTGTTAGTATTCATTTTTTGTATTCAAAGAATAACTTGTCTCCTAGAAATAGAACTCTGTCAAGTAAGTTGGTGCTTTTCTTTCACTATTATCAAGACTGAAGGCAATTGCTTTCATGATTAATAATAATAATTGAAGCTAATTCTCCATTTCGGAGCAGTTACCCAATTACTGGGTATCACAGGCTGTTGCTATTATTTTAGCCAGTCTTTTTATATCTATTTTCAGGCACCTTAATGATGCCCTCGCTATTTAGGAATAATTCTCAGATCAGACAAAGATTGAGACTTTGCTATGTTGGAATGTAGTTGGGAAGAGGTTACTGAAGAATACTTGTATGGCTAGTTTTTGAAAGGACCCTCTCTTCCAATGCAATGTATATTTTGTCAGATATATATATTTATATATATATATATATATATATATATATATATATATATATATATATATATATATATATATATATATATATATATATATATATATATATATATATATATATATATATATATATATATATATATATATATATATATATATATATTTGAGCAGTATTATAATCTTAAATGGGGTTTCTATAGAAACCTTTCAAGGTAATGATTGTAGTTAACATTCACTTTACATATTGAAGTCAGAAGTTCAGGATATTTTCTAGTTGCAAGTAGTGCCATTTAGCAGAGGGCCAAATATATATAAAATTGTATTCCTTTGTAATAAGGTTTAATCATTAAAGTAATAATAATAAATATACTGGTACCATATTTTGCCATTTGTAGGTCACATCTGTTTATAACACCGACCCTTAATTCCATAATTAAATTCTGATGCAATAGCTTTTACCATGCCTTGCTGTGTGTATGATGCACCACCTTTTCTCTGTTCTTGTAAGGCATGTATTTTTCCGTGAAAGGATAAAGAGAATACTATAGAAACGAACTCTATGGAGGAAAATTACCTTTCCCCAATTAGCACACTTGACTTCAGGCACTTTATCAAGTTATCCTTCGCCTGTAACCACCTTTGAACCTTTGCTTTAGTAACTCAGAATTTTCTCCCAGCTTATCCATTTCCATGCACCAAAGCATATTCTACAACTTTGAGTTTAAGACCAGCAAGATAGAATGCACATGATATTGCCATAGCAGGGTAATGTATAATGAAGGTGTTTTGGAAAAATAGTATGCTGTATGATGGATGTTTCCAAAAATGTGATACCTCTGGTAAAACGATTTTCCAGGTCACATTTGTTTGTTACATTCACAACGATTAGGAATCAAGAGAACAGGTACTCCACATAGTGTTATAGCAATGTGCCTATAAAATAGCACTTTGCCTTCAAAAGGAAATGATGAGATAGCTAGTGTTACCATGTATAAGATACACCTTCAAACAAAGCCAATAATAATTTGAAAAAGGTGCATATTACACTTGGCAAAATATGGTATTTGGGAATAAAACGAATTTATATATACTAGAGTTGTTGGTGCTTTGCTTCTCCAGGTGCAGTTTCAATTTTATATAGACTCTCAATCTGCAATTTTGCTTTTTTAAACCATCCTCCATTCTAGTTTCAGAGTATTGTATTTAACTGTATTGAGTTTTCATTGTCATAGTGTTGCACTTGCAGGAGGTAGTATCTTCTTTTGTTTTGAGTTATCTTTTTTTCTCCTGTTTTATTTGGGGAATATGTTTCATTGATTTATGGCCTATAGGTGTTATTTTGAACTTTTGTTAATCTTTTCTCTTCTTATTTTTCTCACTGTTTAGGACGTATCTTCGGCTGTTTATGCTATGCCTTCTAATAGACAGCACCATCTCCGTTGATAGGAATAACTTCAAAACATGTCAACAGAGTAGTTTTTGTAGGTATGTACATGAAGTTGAATGACATTCATATTATACAAGACTATTTTTGCTATATCTATCTACAAATTATCATGTGGGCACTACATTTAATGATGGTTGTCCCCTTTGCAGAACTTGACTAAACATCCTGCATTATTTTTAGGTATTGCAAAATTTAGACCAAAGACTTATTTGCACCTACTCCTCCCATGTTCTACCAACTAGGGGAATTATCTTTGGAGTGTAATGAAAAGTTTTATTATTCACTGACTTCTTTCAAGTGTACAGTCCTTATAAACTTTACCTCTTAACAGGCCAGCAATAGCTGAAACACTGTTCTGTTTGCTTTTCAGGAGAGTCAGAGGCACAAAAGAAGGAAATAGTCCTTACTCCATATTGCCAGAAAGCATTGTGTTTGATGCTGATTCAGTTAGAGCCAATATTCTTAATTCTAGAAACAATGTTACTTTAGCATTAACTATAGATACGTTACAGAAAAACACAGCCAGAATCAGAATCAGGGAGCTAAATCCAATTAGAGCTCGTTATGAGTGTAAAGACTCATTGGTTAAAGAACCTGCCAAGATAAAGTACGAAGTTGATTGATTTTTTGCAGCTTTTATTTGATTTACTTCCTATGTTAGCATTTAAGAAGAATTCAGGATATGATACCCTAAAGAGAAGCCATGTTGCTGTTGGGTTCTATCTTATTGCATTCTTATATACTCTTCATTTATCAAGAAGAGTAAGGGCTATGTTTGAAAAGAGAAAACACTTGACTGAAGCATTTGGCTCTCCACTAAGTGAAAATGTATGTGCTATGAACAGTGTGTTAAGAGTCTCAATTTTATGATATTGTTCTTGTTCATAGATATACAAAAGAAAAATCTGATGCATCTGGATTCAGCATTCGATTTGACCAAAATTCTGTAGATGTTGCTTACAAGCCATTCAGGGTTGATTTTTTTCAAGATGGAAATCTGGTTTTGACTATGAACAACAGGGGGCTTATGACCTTTGAGCATTACAGGCTCAAGAAGTAAGTTCCTGCAGTTATTCCTTGGAATTGAAGAATCTAGTAGAAGCATATAAGTTGTTAACCTTTACAGCTTCATTGACAATATCTTCCTTTACTCAAATCAGTATCTATATAAGTACTTCTTATTTGCATGTAATTCATACCTCCTTTCTATAGCTGCCTGCATTTATCTGTGCTCCAGAGAAGACCATTTTGCATATAGTGAAATTTTCATTTACAGCATGATTACCCACCATTACTCCATTAGAGTTTTGTCATAAGGTTCCTTTTGTGTTCAAATTAGGTCCTGGAAAACAAATAATGAAGCCTAAGATTTTTTGTGATTATTTGCCCTGGGGAGTACTCCCACCTTTTCTGTATAGGGGGCCATGTCAGGAATTTGTTGTTGACCCCCAAATATTGAGTCACAGTTTTGAGGAGCAACAAGCATTGAGTCTCAACAGTTTGAGACCCTAAATGTTGTTGCATATTTTGGACTACCTCTTTTGTAAAATTTTGTTGAATATCACAACTTAAATAAATAACCATATATTTTCTACAAATTATTTTCGTTCACAGCTTAGTTTTCAATTACCCCAAATATTGAATTTTTCTTAAGCTGTAATTCACAGACCCCAAATTTGATTTTTGTAACATCTTGGATCCCAAATATTGACACCTGCCTCCCCCATATAGAAAGTAGGGAGTACCCCCTGGGATTAGTTGAGACTTAGGCCTCTTATAATAAAAAATTTTCATATTGTTTCATTTCAGAGCCTAGACCAGTGTTCTTTTGTGAAGCGTTTTAAGCTTGCCTATTCTCTCAGTGCATAGGTTTATCATATAGTGCAAACCTAAAACCTTACTGGATATGAGGATAATAGTCACGACCAGCCACATGATAGATAAATTAGAAAAAGATAGCCATTTGTTGATCTTTCATTTCATTTCATAGACACATTCAAGACAAACCAGTTAAGACTTAATCGATTTTTACGACGACATATTCAAGATCCAAGACAAAGCAGTTAAGACTTAATCACTTTTTACAATGACATAGCTCGTCCCGAAACGTACTTGAATATGTCGTCGTAAAAAATTGATTAAGTCTTAACTGGTTTGTCTTGAATATGTCGTCGTAAAAATTGATTAAGTCTTAACTGGTTTGTCTTGGATGTGTCGATGAAATGAAATGAAAGATCTACAAATGGCTATCTTTTTCTAATTTATCTATCATGTGGCTCGTCGTGACTATTATCCTCAAATTCATAATAAAGCTGCATTTTCCGTCTGATGTCTTACTGGATATATTTGACATTTAATGGCTCTTCAATTCAAAATAATCTTCAATATACTTCCATAATTAACCTGGATCAGTTATGAGCTTTTGTAGTACTAGAAAGAACTATGTTTAGTATGTAATGGTTTTCTTGTATGATATTCTTAGACCAAAAATAACTATACATAAAGTTTCCTTGATATTTTTGGAGATATAATTTCTAAAAGCTTGCTATCCATATCCTAGGGATACTAGTGAAGAGCAACGTGAACTTCTTTCAGAGACACATTCAGAGGATGGTGAACCTGTTGAAAAAAAGTCAAAGGAAGATAACCCTGAGGTAAGTATATACCAACCTTTCATTGGACTATGGGTCTCAAACCAAGTTATTTGTATGACTCATTGTATAAGATCAACTGATAGTAGGCTGGTTTGTGTTGTGTAGACCAGTTGGAACAAGCAGAATGGGACACATGATCAGATGCTGAAACATCATACTAGTTTGTTTGTAATGTTCATTTATTGATGCAATGTAGTATTTTGCAGACTTTGGGAAAAGTCGGCAAAGGAAGCAGAGATATTTCAAATATATAAAGCAATAAAAATCCACTTTTTACACAGCATATATTTCTAGACACCATGTCTATCATGTAGCTCTCAGGCTTTCCTATCCTCTACTCACTGACCATCAAAACGATTATGTATAGCGACTTAGGCTATAAGAAAATGAGACTGATAATTGTTGCTGACCTACTGGTGGTGTATGCCTTTGCATTATCACCTTGGATCAAGAATTCCTTCCAGCTGATAGAACATGGAAAATGAACAAGAAAACATCAAGTACGCCCCTACAGATGCTACACAATACGAGATAATATACCTGAGAATCTTTTCAGTTTATGACCTACTAATTTTTGTACATCAAATTGAGACACTATAGCGAATTTTCTGTGAACAACTTGGACATCTCTTTCAAAGCAAAACGTTTTTGTTCCATGCAAAATGAGTGTATTTGTGTAGCTTTATTTTTGTAAAATTTCGCAACTTTTTGTATAACTGCTTTACTTTTCGCTTTATGTGAGAAGGAACCACGACACACACTAGTAGCACACTGACATCTACATTGTTCAAGTGTATATCTTGTATTAGTATTCGCTTTACTTTTTCATTATTACTATTATTAGTGTATTATTAGTGTTTTTTCTTCATAACGGTTTTTCGTTCTTTTATCGAATGTATATACTTATATGTGTTCTAATGATTTCAATTCAGATTTAGCAACTGAAGATGGATGATGAATCCGAAACATGTCTTGCAAAATTAGAAACATAGTTGTTTTTCTTCGTATTATATCTGATTTTATTATTAGTGTGTATTTCCGTTTTCATATAAGACCCTATAGGAAATAAGCTTGACTACCTTTTGGTGCTTTTACCGGGTTGAATCTATGCATTTATTTTGTGCTGATGTTTACATGCAATAATTTTCCATCTCTTTTGGTACCTTGTTGTTTGCAAACAGATTGCACCACTTCAAACCAAGTGAATGCATAGCATCGTTGGTATACAATATAACCCTTGTATGCCCTTGTATTGATGACCTAGGCATCATTCGATGCAGCTGATCCTACTAAGATTGAAAAACGTTAGTGTTGACCTAGGAAATATCTACAGCTTTTACCTCTGCCTTTGTTCTGTTCTTAGGAACTGCATGCGGAATCTCAAGAAGCAAAAGATGACGTTACACCTGATGCCAAGAAGGAAGATGAGAAAGAGAATGCAGCACAAGATGATAATGAGGATGGCATGTGGGAGGAATCGTTCAACGGGCATGAAGATACCAAACCACGTGGTATTGAGACTAAGTGCTATAGATGAAATGGAATTCCACTTTTGATGATTCGACTCCCTGCTTTAGGATAATTATTTTTTGTGAGCCAAATGTGGGTCAAATTCCCATGTTCAGGTTTCCATCTATCCTGCAAGAGTATCTACGTTATGCTCACAGACATGTATCATAAGATACATTCCACAAAGTACCGATGCCAGTCTTTGGGGAAGGGATATTTTTAATATTGTCTTTTTTATTATAAATCAGATGTATTCTTTGGAGGGAAGGGATATATAGGTGCTTATATAACTATGCGATTATGTGTTTGTATTGTTTTCTCGATTCCCAGGCCCAAGTGCGGTCGCAATGGATTTCTCCTTTACTGGATTTGATCACGTTTATGGCATCCCAGAACATGCTGATTCTTTGGCTTTGAAGCAAACAACGTAGGGTTTAATTTATGTAATTTTGTTATGAGTTCAATGCTTATGCAGTATACTTGCGTGTTTTCTTCGCATAGTTGGAAATGTGTGGGGTTGATTAGAAAGTCTTAAGGGGATATTGCATTGTGCATATATATCCTAGCAGTGTGCAAAGAATTGCAATGATGATGACGATAGTATTGATCATGATGATTGATGATGATGGTGTTGATTAATGATAATAGTGACAATAATGATCATGATGATTGGGTATGATGATGATGATGATGATGATGTTGGTGGTCATAGTAATGCTCATGGTTGTGGTCAAGGTTGTGATGGTGATGATGATATACTGTTCTTGAGGTGAAGGCGGTGTCTCCCTACAGTAGCACAAAGAAATCATATGATATTGTCTTGTTATCCCAAGGGTAATAGACTCAAATGCAATAGATGACGATCATTAGTGGCATTTTCAATTTCTACGATAGGTGCTCTGGCGGCGAACTCCTGGCGATATTTGATTTGTTTTCAATTTGATTTTCTTTCAGCTGTCATATCCTCAGCTATCATCTGAACAGCTCCGTGTCCTTTCTAGATTTAGACTGAATAAAGTAGAATAGCAGTTTTTGACATTGTTTCTTTCTCTTTTACAGAGGTGGTGAACCTTATCGTCTTTACAATTTGGATGTATTTAAGTACGAAGTAAACAACCCCATGGCTCTTTATGGATCAGTTCCTTACATGATCGGGCATAGGTAAAAAATATCTCTATAAACAGTTTCATTTTATTTCCACTTAGTGGGAGTAAGTAGGTATGTTTCGTAGTGTTCAAATTTTTGTCAAGAACATTGGTAACAGCTGATCTATATCACTGCGCTTCGTGTGTATCGTTAATGTCACCAGCTGTTTTCACATTCCATAATTTCAAGTATGAAAATTTGAATAACAGAAGTATTGACAAAAAGTGCAACCTTCGATTGCAGCAAGAGCAGATCAGCAGGATTGTTTTGGAACAATGCAGCAGAGACTTGGGTGGATATTAAATCGTCAAAGGTAATGTCATGAGCATCTTGTTACTGCTACCAAACCTATTTACCACATGGAGACTATGCTTGTTTTCGAGGTTGATCCTTAAAATTCCTAGTAAATCCGGATGCTTCCTGTTACTTCACATCAAATCATACAAGTGTTGTAGGTGTGAAAAGTGGCGATTCCAATAATTAAGATTAGATTGTATTTATTGAATGCTTGAATTATCGTTTTATTTTGGCTGACAGTAATGAACATCTTTGCCAAGACGATGATTTTCTTTAGAGTATTTATGTTCTTGTCACATGTCAGTAAAAACAACCCTTCTTTGTTCGCAGTATGTCTCTGATTTGTCTCTGATTTTGCATTCATATTCATTGGGTACGAAATATTGAGAAATGAATACTCTCATCTGTCGTGATTTCTTCAGTTTTTCTCGTATCATTTTTCTTTGTTAAAACTGAAAGGATATAAATGTTTCTCGCCTTCTTCCTTTTATACGTAATTACGCAGTTAAGTAATTTCAACAGCATTTTTGTTAGATTGTTTTCACTTATGGTTTCTCCTTACGAATATTCCTTTATGTAGTCAATGCTGGGCTCTTTGATGTCATTTTTCAAGTCTGATGAAGCAGTCCCAGAGATGGACACATACTGGATATCTGAGAGTGGTATCATTGATGCATTCATAATGCTTGGTCCCAAGCCATTTGATGTCTTTACACAATACTCCCTGTTGACCGGAACAACTCAGCTTCCTCCGGTATGATTTGATGTTTTTTGGCTTCATTAGTACATCGCGTTACACCTTAAACAGTTGTCTTTCATCATTCTCTTTCCTTCGTAGTCAATCTTAAGATATTTGATTTAGCTAATTTTGTATCTTTGATTAGAGGACCTTCATGAAATGCACTGTCAGTGATTGAAACATTAAAAGCACTGTCAGTGATTGAGGCAGTCCTCTTTGAATTATGTAAAGGCAACAGGATTTGGGAGAAATGAAGAGTGAAAATGCGAGAAAATAATCGAACCGAGCGGGATTCGAACTCACGACTCTTGATTTTCTACGCCAAGTGCTCTACCAACTGAGCTCTATCGGGCCCGATCTGAGCTATCTTTTTCACTTTCACTTTCGATTCCTCTTTAAATATTTTCATTATTGTTATAATTTCTTTCATTATATGCTAGTACATCGTTGCTGAATATTTGACTTCACCATTTGATACATTTTAAGTATTATGATGGCATTGCTTACAAAGTAAAAGCTTTTTTGACAATTGCATATGAAAAATTGATTGTTTACATAAAACATTTCCCCTTTAAGTAAATTCAATTTGTAGAAGGTTGAGATGAGTTTTTCTTCAGATTCTTCTTCTTATTTGAAGTGAAGACACGGAATTCTATTTTGTTAGACATATTGACTTCGGTTGCAGTTGCATTAATATCTGTGATTCTTGGTCAGTATACCAACATTTATCATCTTGTTGATAGCTCTTTGGGATTGCTTATCATCAGTGCCGATGGAACTACAATGATGAAGATGATGTTAGGAGGTAGACTTTTTATCCTTTACGTAATATGAACTGTTTGTTCGTAAAACTTGGTTTTTCATATTGGAATTATCCCATTTGTTAGATACCACTTTTCAGGGTAGACGGCAACTTCAGTCGTGACTTGTAAAGTCATATTATGCTGTTTCTGTTTGCTTTCTAATTATGCCTGTGTTTCTTATGTTGATGTCTTTTTTCTTTTGAGTACTGTATTGTCAATAGCACGCTTTGTTTTACTTCATGTAATCTGTAAATTAATGTTGGTTATTATCGCACATTCAGCGTGGATGAAAATTTTGACACTCATGACATCCCATATGATGTTATTTGGCTGGATATCGAGCACACTGATGGAAAGAAGTAAGAATCTCTTTTGCTTGTTTCATAACATGTCACGTTGCATTTACAAATATATTCTTGTCACAAACTGTCTGTGCATTGTCCATTCGGTTCGAATACTTATTGTGATCTGCTATCCTCATGAGGTGGGATAGCCTTTTCGATCCCTAATGAAAGCTTGGTGCCTGAGCTTCCAATAGAAGTAGAAGGAACTAGGCCCCCGCTCCTTCTGTTCGTCACCACTTGCACGGCTGGTTTCCCTTATATCATATCAGAGAATTTTTAAACTTCAGATGTTACTGGAGATTTCGATTTTGGAAATCATGAAGGAATATGAGCAATTCGCTCGGTTTTGCCGTCATGCTCCCATCCTATGTTTGATAGACAGTGAGTGAACATCCAGCCACCCTTCAGAATGTCGCTGGAATCGTAGCAGGCGCTCCCACAACAGATGAGCAACTATCCACTTGTCCGTTCACTCTCTTAGTGTTCCTGTTAGTGCCCTAATTGTCTATAATATATTCGTTTTTTGCAATGAAGTATAAACGATCTTTTTAATTATTAATGTGTATGATTTGTTTGATACTGTATATTCTTGGTAGTTACTGAAGATTAGTGCATTACATTGATAAGAATTTCGGATCTTAGACCATACTCGACTTTCATGCACCTAGTATGATAATTTGCCCGTCGTGTTTGAAAAGTCATACTTTTTTTGCCAGCAATAGTTCAACTGTCAGCAGTGTCTGACCATATTTTGTATTTGTTATTTCTAGATATCTTACTTGGGACTCTGCCAAATTCCCCAATCCTAAACAAATGCAAGACAACCTTGCGGCACATGGCAGAAAGGTAGCTTTATTTCATTCCTGACTTTTTGGGAGTATAAGCCAATATCTTTTATTGCAACGGAACTTGAACTTTTCACCATTACTGCATATCTTATTCCAATTTGATTGAGGCATTTGACATTTAGGAGGTATGTTTTCATCTTTTTGTTGCAGCTAATTTGTCACATTTGTTTATCATTTTTTTAATATTTCGGAGAATGTGAAGCTTCATAGCCCAAAATTCAATCCACTTTTTCGAGCAAGTTGCGTTTTAATTGTGCTTCAATCTCACTTGCCTACTTCTTTCTAACATGTCTGTTTTTGTCCTCTTCCAGATGGTAACAATCGTGGATCCCCATATCAAGAGAGATTCTGGCTACCATATTCACTCAGTAAGTCCATGATTTAAGATATATATCCTCTGCATATAATCATTTCTTTCATTAATATCAAGTATGTTTGACAGGTATTTTTATTAACTTATAAGATTGACATTTTAGTATCTTCAAGCTGCAGAGTAGTTCCTTCTGCTTCTTTTTTGAGTGTTTAGTAGAAGAGATATTCTGAAAATACACGTGGCATAAGGGCTATCAGACAAATTAGAATTTGCTTTGACTCGGGTAATTTTTTGTCGCAATAGACTGCCAACAGTTTGTCCACAATTAAATTTTGATATATCACGTAGACCAGAATTCATTATTGTGCTCATGCCAGCGAGCGCCACTTTTAGGCACAATGTGATATACTTCGAATTTCGGCTCGCACTATTGATCAAAATCTACCAATTGATTGTTGCTACTTGCATATGTTACTATAGCAGCACTTATCGGCGCTTAAAACCCAGTAAATGACAGTTTTGAAAGATATCTGCGGCATCCTGATATGCGCTGGCAGGCACAAAGCACTTTTTATGACCCCTGTCACAGACTACTCTAATGAATAATTCAGTTACTTGCAATCATTGACGGTTTTGCCTTACAAACCATGTCGTTGATTTGTTGCTTTGTGTGCCACAGAGAAAATAAATTTATCTCAAGATTTCTTACTAGCAGTTTGTACCTTGAAATACCTTATTTCAAACGAGTCAATATGCATTTGGTGTGTGTTTCAGGAAGCTAGCGAGAAGAACCTGTATGTGCTGAATAAAGATAGTGGGCAATATGAAGGGTGGTGTTGGCCAGGTGTGTATTTCAGTTCTCTTATTATCAGCTAGCCTGCATCCTAACGTATTTGATGTATCAGTTCTTGGTTCTACATGAATTCAGAGAAATGACAATGATAGAGATAAGAGTTAACAGACAGAATAGAAACAACAGAAGGCGAAATGAGGCATTCCGTCACCTCAGCTCATAGCACATTTGAAGTGATTTTGTCTCTTGTGTTTGATTGCCATGTACCATTTACATCCTCATTGCTTTGAGGATGTAGCTGGTACATGTCAAAGGTGAAACACAGTCTAGCTTTTGTGTACGAAGAGCATTAGAACACTTATTTACCAATGTTCGTGAGGATAAGAGGGGATTCTTCTGTTTGGCGCTATGACAAATGATTCGACCACTACGCAAGTGAGCCCATAAACTTTGAATTTGCAGATTCTTAACGCCCTTTCCATTCACCCACACAGCTTACATGAGATCTCTTTACTTCTTAGCTGTTCAATGTTTGTAGTTCTTTGGCAATTTCCTTTTTTCTTTAGGGTCATCCTCTTGGCTTGACTTTTCAAATCCAGATATTAGGCAATGGTGGGCAAGCAAATTTGCATATGATAAATATGAGGTATGTGTTTGAATGTATCGTTTATGTATGCAAAATCCCCCTTGAACTTTTTCTATGTCCCTACACTTTTTTATAGGAAATAGGTATATAAGCAACATGAGGCTTGTAGCCAGAAATTAAAGAACCTCTAAGAACACTGGGATGCAGCGCTTCAAAAGTGACCTTGAAAAAACTGATTTTACAATCAACTTTTTATTTAACTGGGATCAAACTCATCATTTGAAATAATTCACTTTGAACAAACTGGAACAATTATACTTACGTGCATGAATCCAATTAAAGCATTAAATCTCTGATTCGTCTTCAAGAATTTTAAATAGCATTTCATAAACATTTCAGGCTGCATTTGACAAAATGTTAAAGCATTAGGAAACATCCATGCTGAAGACAGAAAGTTTGTTTCTTAGAAGAAAAGCGTGTACACCTTTTTCCATGAAAGTCCTAAGTAGTTTGTCTCATATTGCATCTTTGGGTTTATGTTGATCACACTGTTATTTTACCTTGGTTTGCTTCACACCTCGTCTGTTCTAGGGTTCTACGCCACATCTTTTCACATGGAACGACATGAACGAGGTAATCTTGTGATGTGTATATCGTTCTGTTTGCAGTATAGCAATTAGCACCTACGAGCACGTACCAGTTCCTGCGAGCGCTTGCGAGCGCTTTCGAGCGCTTGCGTAGCCTGTGTAAATAACACAAACACCGTGAAGCTTCTGTTTATCATAGGAATTGATGAAGAATCCAATTTCGCCTTATTCTATTTCGTTAGGGAACTCTCTAAACCTCTTTAGTATCTCATGAAAAACGAAGGATACCCCCAGACTTAGGCATCCAGTCACTTGTGAAAAGCTGGAACCCTAAGAATTTCGGTTGTAGCAGTCTGCTTTATCGTACTTTACACATGGAATGATATTTCATAATTAAGTGAATTATTTCGATACAGCATTTATGTTCAAAATGACAGTACTTGTGGCTATAAAGATGTCTCTTTGTGATATAGCCCTCTGTTTTCAATGGACCTGAAATAACCATGCATAAAGATGCACTGCACTTTGGTGATTGGGAACACCGTGACTTGCACAATATTTATGGAGCGTATGTTCATGAGGCAACTGCCATGGGTCAAATTCAAAGAAGTGATGGTACTGAGAGACCCTTCGTTCTATCAAGAGCATTCTTCGCAGGAAGTCAGAGATTTGGTAATGGAATTTTTTTGTAGTGTTTGTTCCTTATATCCTTACTGTGCTTCTTGGGTTAAATTTGTTGTGTTTACGAGTCAATGTTCTTATTGATGAAAATTTTGCTTCACAACAAGTTGACAATGCTTTTTCATCTAAATTCCTTGATTATATAGTTATGCTAGTAGCTGGAATAACGAATTAATTTTGCAGCCCATTGATTTAAAAGAGAATAGATATAACTATTTTCGCACATCTCATCCTTATGTCTTATCGCCTCTGATTTGATGAGTGAGACACTGAAATATAGCATTTTGAAATATCTTAGATTGTCTCGTGTAATTTCTTTCTTCTTGTATATTCTGTACAGGAGTGAAGTAGTTTGCCATATCAGTATCATGAAATTAAGGCATAAGCTTCTAATTTAAGCTCAGTCGGTTGTTTCTAGTCATTCTCCACAAATTCAGACAATTATTAGTGTAAATGAAAGCTGACATATAATGTACTAAGGAGCTACGTAGGTCAGTTAACTGTAAAGCCAATTCTTGTAAAGTCGTAATGTTTAATAGTCATGTGGCACTTTTTACATTAATATTTTTACACGATATCCCAGCAGAAAATAACTGTAAAAGTCATAACTATATCATAAATTAGCAATGAAAAGCTAAATTTAGAACTTTTTGTCAACAGGTGCTGTCTGGACTGGTGACAATGGTGCAGAATGGGATCATTTGAAGATATCTGTACCTATGTGCCTTTCTCTTGGAATTACTGGTCTGCCTTTCGCCGGAGGTAAGTATTTACGTTATGCTGTTGTAGTTCTGTTTCTTTGTTTAGTACCGTAGAGTACAATAAATTGATATGATTGTTAGAAGTATATGGGGCCACTCATGACCGTGGTTTGTTTATCTTTCTGCTTTTTTAACTTTATTACCCAGTTTGACTTTCATGAGAATAAAAGCCAATTGCAGCTTGTTTTCTGTTTCCGGAACCAATTTATTGAGTTGAAGTAATTTTTTGCAGCCGATGTTGGTGGGTTTTTTGATAACCCGGATACAGAACTTCTCATCAGATGGTACCAGGTACAGTTTGATTGAGATTATTTTCATCAGTATCTGCACTCTTCTCACTGTCTGGTCTTTTTCATTTCAATATCGTAAACAGAGACATATAGCAATATTTGTATCAGTATTTTGAAAATTGAGTAAATATTGGGCATTGATCTCCATCATATATGGTTTTCAAATTTATGCAGCCATTAGATTTATCAAATTATCGCTCACCCCTTCAATTCGTTATCTTGGGGCATTTTTGAAAGTATGATTGATTCCGAAGGAAGTTTATATGTTCTGTTAAAATAATTATTGGGTCACTCTTATCTACACAAAATTTGGTTGTTTCTTTCAGCTTATTGAGTATGTATTTGTTGTCCTCTTTAGGCTGGTGCATATCTGCCCTTCTTCAGAGCTCACGCACATCTTGATACCAAGAGACGAGAACCTTGGCTATTTGATGATAATACTAAATTGTTAATCAGAGAGGCCATTAGAAAGCGCTACATACTTTTGCCTTATTGGTACAACCTATTTCGTGAAGCGTCAGACACGGGCGCTCCTATTGTCAGGTATGTTCCTGTATGAATATATCATCAACTCTCGAAGATGTCGTTTGATCTCCTTTTGATCTCCTTTTGATCTCCTTATCATTTGGTATGCCCTGTTTTGCATTGGCACCTCTCATGGTAACCTTTGTCATAGTTTCCTTTGTACCCTGCATGACATCCTCCCATGCATCCTCATCACTCGTGACGTGGAAGAAGGATAACAGAATGGCTTGTAGGTTAACCAAGGTTATTTATGGGGATACATTACTGATTACAGTCACAGAACTTTGATGCATCTGGTTTACGATTTATCAAAATTACCATATTCAACATACTTCAATTCAACATCTCAAAAACTATCTATTTGATGAATTTACACTTGATATTATTCGGAGGATCCCTATAGGCGATGTATTTTTCAGTCGTAATTTGTATTGTTCTAGGCCACTATGGGTTGAATACCCTGAGGATGCTAGCACTTTCGATATGGATGACCAGTTTCTTGTCGGTAAGTATTTAGCATTCTCACCTACGCGTAGCACGCTAAAAAAATAGCTTTCTGCCTGGTGCTATCCAGCACTCACAGCATATAGATTTCGCATCGGTCGCCAGAGCCGCCGAGAGGGGGACAGGGGGGCAAATTGCCCCAGGACCTCAAGGTCCATATGGCCTCATCAAGTACGATCACATTTCATTGAAAATTATTTTTGAGAACACGGAGGAAGTCCCATAGTGGACTACCCTGTTCCAAATTGGCCAGATATCTGAAGGGAAAACATTATTGGTACTGAAAGAGTGTAGGTAGGAATTTTCAGAGAGGAAATCTCCAGAGAAAAGGATACTCGAATGTCTGTCATCACTAATGCTTTATCCTAATCAGTAGCAGCATTATATATCATGCTATTGAGTGCAAAGGATGCGAAGTGGCGACAATTTGAAGATGTTTCTTAATTGCTTTGGCTAGGTTGCCAATGTGCCTGCTTGTATGTTTAGTTGAGACTTGGTTCTGTGTACCAACGTGCGTTCAAAATAAAGAGGTTTCAATCTGGAGCTACCAAGCGAAAAGAAGTCAATGCGACTGGAAAACGAATCAAAAGGAGGAGTAACTTTTGAGCAGCTTGGTTTGGGGAAAAGTACTGAGAATAAAATATCAGAACTCCAAGTACAGCATGTGCTGCCTTCAACTAGTGCAGAAGAGCAACAGCACTGCACGGACACTCCCTTTATTATATTTAAAATTATATTGTTATACGGAAAGATCATGGATCGGTCAGTTACAGTTGCAAAGCAAAAGCTTGCCGAGAAGCTTCTTATTCTCAATCAAAGGGGAAAAGGCCTGCTAAGTCGCATTTCCAATATTAAAAAGGTAGGTGGCAACGTCAGTTGTATCTAGAAGTTGGGATTCTTGGTCCTTGTGAGCCGCGAAGAAGAGCATGTACCGGGGTCCTCATGTTATAATACAGAATTGCTGGCAATAAGTGATGTTGCTACTTGGGATAGAGTCAACAAAGGAGACAGGGATAAAATTGTTGCCAATTGTCCACTGCCAAACCTGAAAGAATCCCCAAGATACCAAGCAGGCAGTGTGTTTCCAATGAGTATACTTAGGACGTCCATGCCAAATGGTGAATCAATAAGAAGAGAATGGCTATTCTGGGGTGATAACTGTAAAGCGCTCGTTTGCTTTTCAAGTTGCTTGTTTAACGAAAGCCCACCGTCTCAAGCACATTCCCTACTGAGCCACCCAACATTGAGCTTTGGAGGCAAATGGAACAAGCTTTACGAAAAAGTTAAGTCACACGAGCAGAGTACCACGAACATTATTAACTATGTGAATGGAAATATCTTGAGGTAGCACTGGAGAACACTTTGACATAGATGACCAGCATCAAAGGAAGGTAAATGAAAAGAAACGGCATTAGAGGGAAATCCTTTAGTGTTTGTTAGAAGTGACACTTTTCTTGGCAGAACGAAATTTGCCTTCCAGGGGTACAAGCTCCCTTATCAGGGAGCTTGACTGTGGTAATTTTCTTGGTATATTATGCCATATTAGTTGCTACTATCCAACATTGAAAGAACACCTATCCAAAGTAATGCAGCACCAGCAGAGAGGAGAAAGATTACAATCGCACTATCTCTCATGGCAAACGCAAAATGAATTCATTTCCTTATGCGCAAAGCAAATTCATGAAGCAATTTTGTTGGATTTACAACAGGCATATTGTTTGGCTTTATTGTGGATAGAACCCCGGATTCATCTCACACAGAACAATATACATTCGCTCTGTTTTATGCATTGCTAAAAGACAGGACCTGGGAAGTTATGGAAAAGTTTTTAAAACTCCGCGATTGCGAGAAGAAGAGGAGAGGATATAGCAAAAGCCATCTATGATGTTTTGGAGGAGAAACAAATAGATATCCAACGATCTCGTGGGTAAGGGTATGACAGTGGCTCAAATATGCCAGGTCGCTATAAAGGAGGACAGGCAGTTATCCGTCAGAAGAATCCTCAGGCTTTGTATGCTCCTTACGGTGCCCACAGCTTGAATTTATGCGGCTTTCATGCTGTCGAAGCTTCATTGCAGGTAAAGAAATTGTTTGGCGACTTACAACCTTTTTACAACCTTTTTGCTGCAAGCACTGCTCGCTGGAAAATTCTACAAGAAACAGCCGGTGTTGCCCTTCATAGTTTATCGCAAGCAAGGTGGAGCGCGAGAATAAATGCAATAAAACCACTGACAAAAAGTTACGGCCAAATATTGGAAGCTCTTGAGAAATTGAAGACAGATCTCGATCTGCCAGATGAAGCATTCAGCGCTGTTGAAAACTTGACAGAGTGGATGGAATCATTTGAGTTTGTATTGCTCGCAACAATATGGTTGAAAATCCTACAGTGCATCGACGATGTGAATAAGCTTCTGCAATATCCCGATGTCTCTATAGCAAATGAAGTTAAAAACCTTTCAGATCTGCAGAAAGAGATCCAAACCCTTCGTGATTCCTGGGATAGCATTTTAGATGAACCCAGAACTGTTGCTTCAAGCCTTGGCCAGAATGATCATTTCAAGAAGGAAAGTTCTCGCACTAGAAAGCTAGTGGATAATGATTCAAACAGCAACAGTGAATATATCTCAGATGAAGAAAAAGCCTTCAAGATTGAGGTGTACTATGCCGCTATCGACACTCTTTTGATGCAACTGAGAGACAGATTTCAAGCAGTACAAGCCATTGCACAGCTGTTCGAATTCATTATCAACCCTCCTAATAATTCGAGTGCTGTGACCATCAAGGAGCAAACTACGCACCTGGTTGATCAATACCCAAATGATTTGGTATTCGATGAATTGGAGGATGAACTACACCACTACACATAGTTTCATCATTCCATAGGCATGGTGAAAAATAGAACAATGTCTTGAATTCTATTTACGAAAAGAAGACAGAGAGTTTGTACCCTCAAATATATATTTGTTTGCGGGTATTCTTGGCGATCCCGGTATCTGTAGCGGTAGGAGAGCTTTCCTTTAGCAAACTTGCACTTGTAAAAATTGTCTGCGCCCATCTATGTCTCAAAGCAAGAAAAAGCAAGAAAGCAAGAAAAATAAACTTTTGATGGACTTCTCATCTCCACATTCGAGAATGGGACTCATGCACTCATGCTTTGCAAGTTTATTTCTAAAAAATATGAAATCTCAAATAATTGACTTTCATGTAAATGATTGACTGCTTTTTAAGCTTATCTAGAAAGCGTATTTGCAGGTATTCTCCGGGGGCTCTCCTTGGACCTGGGTCCTACTATCTTCTCATTTTTTCTTGATAGGGGACCTCATGTTTTACTTTTGCACCAGGGCCTCTGAAACCTCTCCACGGCCCTGCTGGTCTCTGAGTCAAAGACAGGCATGATCTTCCCAACTGCATTTTATCCTTCAAAATAGCCTCTTTATCCTCTCGCTGATAATAATAGAAAATATTTAGATGGATTTGAGTGCTAGTACTTGGCTGTCGTTACTATTAGTTATGGCACCTAACATATCAGTGCTTGTTTTTACGCTGTTTAATGATAAAAGGAGTTAATGAGAAATCAAGATGACCCAAGCGAAGAGATAGTGTGTTCCTGCTTGTAAGATTGAGTATAAAAGAGATAGACTATTTGAAAAGAAGGAAATGGACACATGGTGTCCACTTTGGCTGGAAAAGCTGGAATAGCTGGAAAAGCTGGAAAATGGGCCTTTTTTCAGAATTTGGCTGGAAAAGCTGTAAAATCATATGGTTTTCTCCTACTTTGGCTGGAAAAGCTGGAATTTTGATTTTTGGGTCTAATTGCAGTTTTTAATCATCTTTTTTAAAAATGCAATTGCAGTCAATTGTGTTGTATAGTTCTGAAAGGTCAAAGTTCCCGCCCACAAACAAGATGTCTAGCAAATATTTCACTTCCTGTTGTTTTCACAACTTTCTACATCTGTAGTTATGACTGAGTGGAAGTGCTCCTAGAAATTCATACCCTCCGGGGGTGGTTTACTGGAAGAAATTTACTTTATATAGGGAATTCCGGTGTATTGGAAATTTATGGCCACCCAATACTTTCTGATAATAATCGGACTGCAATTTCAATGGCTGGAATTTCATATCAAAATTCATGGTATGGCTGGAAAACAATGTGCTTTTTCTGACCAAAAGGCTGGAAAAAGATCACTTTTTTCTGAAACTTGGGCTGGAATTTCAACTTCAACTCAGTGGACACCCTGGGACAACAAACCATTCAAAGGAGACCTTAGAGCAGAAGTGTCCAGGTTTCCTTAGTGAGAGCCAAACACAGAAAAGTTATCGATGAGTCGCGCCACACGCTATATCTACACTGTGTATGTTAAATTCAAAGTCAATTTTGCCTTTAGTTCATAATACATAGTAAAACCTTGCTGCGAACCAATTGAACCTAGACTGCGAGCCGTAGTTTGGATACCCTTGCATAAGAGCCATTTCGTCTATAACGTCTATATACTAACTTCTATAGAACAGTATCAGTAAAAGGTTTTCAAATTTTGGCTGAAGTCCCTAGACCTTGAATGGATATATAATCCTTGTCTTCGGTTTGTACAGCCACTATTCCTAACAAGTCTCGTTTCATTTCTTGACTTAATTTTCAACTCTCAATAGGCAAAGATTTGTTAGTGAAACCAGTAACATCTTCGGGACAAACCAGTGTAGATGTATACTTCCCAGGAGGTCCAAATCAGGTACAAAGATAGAATTCTTGCCTTTTTCACTCCTTTTATTTTCCATATTCTATCTGATTAACAGAACATGATCATTAAAGAGCTTATTGAAATATGTATTTGCATAAGTATGAATATTTATTTATTTGTTTGTTTATTTATTTTTATGTAACACACACCATTTTGTTCACCATGAGTTAATTGCTCACTTACTATGTAGTAGAATGAGACTACCATCATGGAGACGACTTATGTGCAATGAGGATAGATGATATCGGAGTTTAATTGCCAGATTCAGTTATTTTAGCGATTTAAATTTATGTTAGAAGTAATTGGTGGGTTTAAAGTTAATTTAAACATGCATTCATCTTTTGTCATATTTTCATTGCTTGATGGGATTGCACCAGACTCCAGTACATATTTCTTGCGAGCTTCATTCTAATTTTTGCTATTGCTTTTTCCAAGGTTTGGTATGATATCGATGATTTTACAACGGTTTATCATGGTGGTCAGAAAATCAATGTCCAAGCACCTTTGCACAAGGTATGTCCTGAGCTTTTCTCTTTGGTTCTATAACAGTATACGATTTTGTGCACAGGTAATGCATAGAAATGGATATAGAAACAAGGAGACAGAGCGTTATTTTTTGGGGAAGAATGGGTAGATCAATGGAGCTTGAGCAGGAGAGAGCTATATTCGGTATGTATTTTTGATAAGCATGAGCCTGGTTCGTTAGAGTGTTCGCCTGCTGCATGAGTGCTTGATGGAGGCTCTTTCATTGTCTACCAAGCTTTGGGTGTGTACTTGCTAGCAATTTTGGGGGGAAAACGGTAATGAAGAAAGGAACTGACTACTCTACTTCACAAAGTTGATGGCCTATTATATTAAGTACAAATATGATTATAAGCATATAGTTGTGTTATAATTAAAAGTATTCTCCATTCTGTAGCTTGCACTCTCTTAGATGCACAGTTCTTAGTTAGGCTTTCATTTATATTTATTATTTTACCCTTGTGATCTAGCCTCATAGATTGCCTATTTAGTTTAATCTCATTCTGTTAATATGCCTTCAGTTAAGCGCTGCATAAGAGTTGTTTTTCTGTCCCTGCCTCTAGATTCCGGTTTATCAGCGAGGCGGTAGCATTATTCCACGTAAAGAGCGTGTGAGGCGGTCATCTTCCTTGACGCACAGAGATCCGTACACTCTCTTAGTGGCCCTGAATGCTTCAGTAAGTGTGATTGTTTTGCATTTGAATCGCATATGCTTGTCCTCCTTTTGGTTAGCACTTATTTCATTCGTATCATTTGATCTTCTGATAATTAGCTTTCATTCAACACAACTACTGTAGATCTTTGTGGGCTTTACCACTGCATTATCATGTAGGAATTATGACATCACTGGAGTTGGCTTGTTAGTATTTCTTGCTTCTTGTTTCTCTCAATAGTGTCTGCTACCAACAATGGGTGCAGAGTATTATATAGCTACATTTTCTATGGATTGATAAGCTGTATCACCATGCGGTTTGTTTAAGGACCTATTGTGCTATTGTAAGTTTGAAACACAACTTGAACTAACACTGCAATCACTTTTTCAGAACGAGGCTTATGGTGAACTGTATGTGGATGATGGTCATAGTTTTGACTATAAAAATGGAAGGTATATCAAGGCCAAATTCCAAATGACAGGATCAAATTTCATTGCATGGTATTTATTCAGCGACAGTTTGCTACCATTTCATCTTTATTTATGTCTCATTTACCAGTGCAGCTTTTTTGGGCAGGCCCGCCAAGAGCTTTTATGTGGCCCGGGACAACAAGAAAGAGCGCTCCTATTGACATCAGTATTAAATTGAAAATTTCCCAAAGAATTATCTCATACCTTTTAGGAGCCCTCTCAGTGTTGGAGCCCGTGGCGATCTGTCCCCTGTTCCTTCTCGGTACCCCTGTTGTTTACTCAATTTTTATATGGTTATTTGCTCCTGGGGATAACAGGCTGTGCCAAACTTGTTATTCCAACGCTTATTTCTAGTAAAATTCCGGTAGATATGGCTATTCTTGCTTCCCATGCCTCATTTGGCAGCATCAGCGTGTATTACCAAACTGTCACTCTCCAAGCAATTGACACTTTCCACTCAATGAGTGTTGACTGTCAACTTATGTCACGAAGTAGCGTTTTATTCGTTGTCTGTTTTTTGTTGTTATCAAACTGTGCTTACAAAATTGTCATAGTTGCATTATTATCAGTATTAGTTTTGTGATTCTAATGATTCTCGATGATGTGAAGTTTTTATGTAGTTTTTCCTCAGTTCTTAGCTTACTCCATGCAGGCTTCGCAGGCGCTACCTAGCATATGATATGGAACCATTGTGTTTCAAGTGCGCGTTTCATATAACGATCACTAGATCTTGCCTTTTTCACCTCCATAGGCACGAGCACTCAAAATTTGAGACTAAAGCTTGGATTGAAAGGATCGTTGTCCTTGGTATGTCTAAGCCATTCAAATCAGCAACTCTAATGGAAATCAGTGAGTATTCTGCTTTACTTGATTACAGTATGTAGACTCTAGTCTTAACCCTTTCCATTGAGGCTGACTTCTATGAGACGAGTGTACCAACAGTTTTGCCGGAAATTCACTTTAGGTTTGGAACTGGGTATTCGTAGTAAATTACGCATTGAAATCTCGAGAGCCAACTACGCATGTCCAATCTGAATCACTAGCGGAATAAATCGTAAATCTTCTTCACGCAAATGAGCGGTAAGTCATAGCTAGAACGTGTTTATTAAATCATATGGATTCCAGCTGAGCATGAAATCCAGGATAAATCAATAAGCAATGCAGAACAATGGGGACAATTCCATTTAGGTTATAAAAATGCTGTATTGCTCTTTGTCTCCGCCACACCCTCATTTAAAGGATTGGTGGCTTTCTCTCTGATATGTCAATTGCAAATCTTCCTCTCAAATCTTCATTCAATCAGTGCTGGTGTACCTCAGGGCTATGTTATCTCTCCTGAGCTATTTATCCTGTTGATAGATTATCTGCTTCCCTGTACACCTTCTAGTATTTCTCTATCCTTGATGATACTTATATAAGTTCCACTTTGTCATTTGATTCATGACTCCGTGCCTGCACTGACATTTCTCCATGTAGAAGCACTTCGGCTTCATTCACTTCTCACCAATGATAATACAAATATAGAGGTTGGGCAATGACAATCTTGTTCTGCTCAATCAAGGAGAGGTCGCACAGGTTGCCTTTGCCCTTATTTTTTACATTTGTTCGATGTAAATATCACCCAAACGTTCCACCTGTGTTTATGAAGGGCAATAAGTAGACATTTCAACTTCTTTCACACAAATTGGTATCTCTGTTTAACCCATTGTCACTGTGAGACTCTATCCCGCATATCACCATTTACTCCAACAGCCCATAGACTTCGAAACGTCTTACGTTCCTCTTCCTTTCAGATTGTTGCAGCTTGTCTTTTTCAAATCTGGAATCAGCAGAAGTGATCTTGTCTCCCTTTCTTCGTAGCCTTTTCCTTTGCCCCCCTTTCCTTCTCCCCCCCCCCCACGTTGCTCAGGAATAAAAAGTTCTAACTGGATGTGTCAACATTGTTCTCCGTCCCTTTTGTATCTTTTGGATATATCCTGGAATTCTCACTCATATTGAATTCTCTCTCTCTTACTCACTCTGGCTCTTGTATTCGACTTTCTACTTTATCATTGTTCAATTTTTGCTATATAATACAAATCATGGTAGTCAAATTTTCCATTCTTTGAGACCCTTAGGGTGATGAGATCTTCTATTGTTTCACGCCATTCTGTTTGCGATTTTGATGGCACTTTGCTATTCCTAATATGTCGTTCTCAATCGATATGGGCAGTATTATTATTTTTTCTTCCTTGGAGTGTTTTTTGCTTACTTGGAAATTCAAAGTAGTAATTCACGGGAGAAGTACTATTCCATTGAATTGTCTTTGTTAAATTTTCTTCAACATGAATTGTCATGATTATATTATTTTGATGTCACTTACGAGTGTTTTCCTTAGAATTTTCATAAAAACCAAAAAGCAAGCCTGTTCTTTTGTGTCACCATTCTATTAATCACATTTTACTCAAACTGCCTTTTCAACCTTTGAATCCTTTCTGCATTGCAGATAAAATGAAGAAACTGGATGTTGGTTATATTGCTGACAAGAAGATATTCGTGATCAAAAAGCCTGGTGTTATTGTAGGACACGACTTTTCAATCGTTTTTGAATAAATTCTTACGCTCGTAGAGACTCATGTTTGATAATGAATTCTTCTCTTAACCAGCAAGCAAATCTAGAATGTTGACTTTATTGCTTAAGGTATTTGTTATTAATGTCTTGTTTTTATGTGATTATTGTGACCAGTACTGCATCGTTAACTGTGCCTTGTTTTAATTCAATGAGAGGTTTTGTTATCCCGTATTCTAGACTGCCTTGCCCTTCTACCTTTTTCTGTTTGACTTTTTCAATATGTCTTTGCTTCTCAACACAGTATTCTCACTACACCAGCATAGCTGCCAGATTTTTGAGAACCATGTCAAGTCTATTTTCTCCCAACCTAATTGACCAATCATCATACAGGATTCTGAGCACACATGCTAAGACTAGACCTATTCTGCATGATGATTGGTCAATTAGGTTGGGAGAAAACAGGCCTGACAGTTCTCGCAAACATTTGGCGACTATGCTCACTATACAATGCTGCAAGATCTGCTCCACGAAATTCAATTAGCCTTTATGGCCTTTAGGTATCAATCACGGAAGATTGATGAGATGAAAGGTCATGTTGCTATACACATTCCGCGTTACTCATATGTTTTTTGCTTAATCTATGAATACACATTGCAGTCTGCTTAACGAGTGCGGTAGTATAAAACTTAGAGCTACGAAGAGTATATAGTATGCATAGAGTGTCGCTACCTTTCTTCTGTCGCGTCAGTGTGTATTGCAATTTGCATCTCTGATGGTCACTAACGAGTAAATATATGACGCATGTAAAACTTGATGGACAGTGGTTGTGGAATTGCAAAGTATACTGCCAAAAATTCCTTTTTTACTGGCCAACAGCCTATATTGACAAGAATTTTAAAAACTAATTTTAATGGGGACGTTGACATTGGTCATTGGCTGCATCAGAATGAAGAGATCTTTTCTCTATTACTGTAGGATATCAACTGGGTAATATTAGCCCTTTTGTGAAATTTTTCTTCTCCTGCTATAACTTCATTCCACTAGATTTCCAGCTGCAGAATACCCTTTATATTAATTTATTTCCTCTAATTGTAGTAGTTTTAGTTTTATTCCATTTTCAATGTTCTGGAGGACTGTCAAACATCCATATAAGCAGGCTACGTTTCCAAATTTCAGGGACTCTCGTTATCAGTTTCGTTTCATGTTTCGTAAAATTGATCATCTCTGCATCAAGTTTGTATTGTTTTCATTCTGAGCATCTTTTTCCTGTGTTGTTTTAGCGTTGTGTCTTTTAGGTTTACTTGGCAAGTTTTCTCACTGGGATTTCAGAGTATATGTATGGATTCGCTTGAAATATGACAAATAGGTTTTCTATCTAGTTGAGATTCGGTTTGGTACTCTTTGGTGCCTAATAGAAGGGGGGTTGGAATAGTCGGGGGTTGTAAAAATCCCCAAAACCTACTTAGCAGGGGGGTTGGAATAAACGGGGGCGTTGGAAAACTGCCTTAAATTTAATAGAAGGTGGGGTATTGAAAAAGCTTCTAAGCTGTGCAACTTTTTCTGAAACCAATAATAGCAAATAAGAAAAAACGAAGAAAAAGAAAAATGTTAGTTAAGTGCTAGCGTAGAGGAAGTGATGGCAATGAGTTGTAGAAAAAACACGGAATGAATGAATAAATTGAGTGGAAAATAAAGTACTCTAAAAATGGAATTTCTACAAAATATTTTGATTTGTCAGTTCGCATTTGAAACTTCTAATCAGCAATGCAATAGTTTCGTAATTACATGAAATCTTGGGTGGAATTTTTCCCAAAATTTAATAGCCGGAGGGGTTGGAATGAGAATGCCCTGGCTGGAAAATTATGAAAAAATTAATTAGCGGGGGGGGCGTCTATTAGGCACTAAAGAGTACTTGCACTTTGTGGGTATGTTCGCATTATTTTATTGGGCAGGAAATTAGGTGAGATATGTGGTTTATCGAAAATTTTCAGCAACACAAGATAATGAGCCCAACCTTGAGCCAACTGCTAATTCATTTGACTTTGGCGGAGTTACGGGAGTGACGTTTTTCATGCCAATTAAGAAACGTTTGGTTGTCTGCTTGCAGTCATTTCACATTTACCATGACTTAGGCTGTAAATCAGGGGTATCCAAACTAAGGCCAGTAGTCCGGGTTTTATTGACCCATAACATTATTGTGCATTTTAATTCATAGGCTTAATTTATGTGTATCGAAGGAATGCGTATGAGAATAGACTTCTGTGTTTCAAGCACTTTGCCAAATGAAGAAGGCCCTTGTGTATGCTCATGTTCCCATGCTTTCATTACATGAGTTTATTGGATAGAATAAGGCATTTCAAAACCTGTTCTGGTAATGGAGTCGTTACTGAAGAACAGAAACGGCGTCATACTTCAAAGAGCAATCTTTTACCATAAATTTCTGATTGTTAATGCATGTTGATGCACATCGTTGGCCGAGAGAAGTTCATGATTTTCTAGAAAGCATCGTTGTAGCGCGTATTTGCGGGGGACGCCGGAGCATATTTCTGAGTGGGGGGGCTGGGGATGAGTTGCAAGTCCATATGGAAGCATGGGAAAATGGGGTCAGGGGCGGAGCCCCTGAAAAATTTTGCAATCCACACCCTATAATTCAATGGGAAACGCCCTGTTTGAATATAGATATGCATACCGTCTTGGTAGAAAATGGTAGATAACATAATTGAAGTGTTGGTGAAAAAACTGAATAGGCATTATTGCTACTCTATAAAGATTATGGCCAGGTCAGGTAAAATGATAGAGACATACGTTTTCAGAGCAACGAAATCATGTTAAGAGCTAAGTGACCAAGATCACAGAACCCTTCCCTGATTTTATATGTTTATGAGACTTTTGGACCAGTCTATATCACCACGTTTTGAAAAAATTTGGGCTATTTACCTTCAATAGGTCCTGATGACTACGGCACTGGTACTTTTTAAAGGTGAGTGAACTTTAACATGGAAAAGGGAAATATACTTCTAATTGGATCGAATGCCTCAATCCTGACATCATACATGAGCAAAAAGTTGGGGGCTGCAGCCCCCCCCCCAGCCCCCCGGCTCCGGCGTGCCTGATTTGTCTATTGTAAAACTAAGAGCAGAATTCTCTTGTGTTTTCATTGGAAAAGCTGTAATAGAAATAGATTCTGTGTGGCAGAGAGCGAGAAATTAACCATGAAGTCAATGCCATCAATTAACATCTTTTATTATTGGCTCATTTTTATTATCGGGACAATTAATTCAACTAAAGATGTTTGAACCACAACAACAGACAACCAAACCAAAATAGGAAACAATGAGGCCCTGCTAAGACAAAACCTAAACTAACTGTTCTACAGTCAAATTCACCTGAAGAGACCCAACAGAAGAGATGCAACCAACAAGGGGCACCGTTAACTAGGTATGACGACCCCACCGATATTTGATTTAGTAATTGGTAGAAGAAACTGGTACAACCTAAAGCCCATTTAATTAAAATACACGTGATATGATGAATACCTGCTTACTTTACTCAGCTAGCGACAAACAGAACTATTAAGTCTTAACTGTTGGCTAAAAACGGTAATGATGATAAATTAATTGGCTACGTGAGATTCGTCAAAATTGAGTATCTGCCATGCTATTAAATGAATACCATACTCAATTACATTCTCATACCACCCCCCCCCCATCCCCCCTCCAAGAATAGACAACAGAAATTTTCACACATTACATCTAGGATTTTTAGTTCATACGCTTCATTCTCTTTGGAATCGCTAACACGTTTCAGTTAAGTGAGTTAAGGGCGTAAAACCTGGAGACTCTCTCTGTGTTTGTCTAACCAATCATCTATACTTTCTAGGCATAGCCTAGCACGCTTCTCATCTACAGACCCATTGGCTAGACGCAACAGATTCGCGACGTTATTTTCAAAATCCCCGTCCACCACCTGTCCAACAGTCAACGAGTAAAACCATTTAGTGTGGTTGCGCGGTTCAAAGAACACGCAAGTCTCGAATGAGCCTATTACAAAAACTTCTCGGATCACATGGTACCCGCAATTGCTACCTACAGCTATTTCGCCATCTGAGCCTTGGTAATGAGTCGCTATACAAATAATAGGGTTTTTATGCATATCGCTGGTAAGCAAATCTAACTTTATTGTCCATATCGGCACAGTCAATACACAATGCTCCCAGCTCCGTGATTGTTTTATTTTCTCAATACAAAGTGAATACAAGCTAGGCATTGCCTTCTTTCGACATAGTATAGACTCAGCTCTTACCAGCTCGGTGAATTCATGGGCATCAGACATTTGGCCTGCCTTTTGTTGTTTACTATTAAGGGTTGAATTATGTATTAAAACCTATTCTGTAACTTCCAGTCGCAATGACGTAGACTACAGGAAGGCCTCTTCTTGTATGACCTCGGCGTTAATACAATACGTTCTCAAGGCCGGGCGCTTTGAATAGACCTATACGGCAGGCAATGGTACTAGCGCAAAATGTCTGTTATATAAAATTAAAAAGAGTGGTTATTATACACGTCAGTAATTAGACTCAAACTCCTGTATTGTTCAGCAGGATCAACAGGTCTTTTCATGGATTAGCATCATTTTGCAATAAAATGTCATTCACAAGCTGTAAATTCCTTTCTTATACTTCGACGAATAAATACAAAGACCAGTTATATGTATCTGATGTATATCGATAAATACCTAGCCGTTACTACCAAGCTTTGAGTAGTCAAAGTCTCCTCTGCACGGCTCCTATTCTCGGACCAAAGCAATTTGAAAGTCCTCAACTGAAATTCTGCACAAAATCTGCAGCAGATACTCCTCCACGTGAAGTGCAACTTACGCTGGCCTGGTAATATACTCGAATATCTCTTTGCAGCAATTTCTCTCCTTTTGCATGAATAAATCCAATATAGCCATTCGGCCCATCGCCATGCCGCTAAACTAACTTGATTTCTTGATCTGTTATAACAATATCAAACTCCTTAAAGATTAGTTCCTATGAACAGTGGCTCACTGGTTAGAACACTAGTTATTTCCCCAGTACTTTACCGCACCATTAATCTCTCTTGAGTGACAAGCAGCGCAACCTTACCCGTCTTCTACTGATTAGCAACTCACAATGTCACTGCACGCTGTTTTGCTCCTTCTCAGCATACCAGAGCTTCAGAGACGCAAAGTAAAGAGGCCAGGCGCAATGTATACCTACTTACTTTCGATTTCATATACAGCTTGAAGTTGTAAAAGCATTGGTGTAGCATTGGCGTAACAAAGCATTAGCAATTTACACAGAGGGGACAGAAGTATTGCAACACACTTAAGAATGGTGGCTTTCTACGGGCCAACGGCCTAATCTTTGAAATTTACATAACAAAATTATCACAATATAGGGCTTCCTCCAGCTTCACTTAGGCTGAAAAATATTCAGCATTTCCTCAATTTCGAATTAAAACATACTTTTTAATTCTATCGAGCATTGTTGACAGGAGAATTAACGAAATTGTTAAAGGAGTGACGTTAAATGTGTAGGCTGTGATTTTACGAAGGTGGTAAGAAGAAATTAACGTAACAGCGCGTATATTTGAAAGCTGGAGTGAGATATTTTAGCGTTTCAAGGCAAGCATAGTTCAGGCCTACACTTGGCTATGACTTGTTTGTTAAACTATCTCTCGCCATATAGACGAAAAAGATTTTAGTTCATAAAGCAATTTCAGGTGAGTCATTTTTGGAAGTCTTTCCTATGTACATGAAATAAGTTAGGCATGTAAGAAACTAAAATTAGCATTATTTTAAGAGCTTTCTCGGTATATCCGACATGGCTGGTTTTAGAAACTTCTTACAAGAATAATTTCAAAGCCTATGCTCGTGCAATAACTGCAAGAGAGAAATTTTACAAAATAACATGCTTATTGTCATTGCAAAGCGTGTCTCACCTGAAGCTGCTCCATGGAAAAAAGAAAATGAATACCTAAATGAAGAGAACCCCCACAGCAAACATTTTTGTACAAACTGTCAGTCCACTATATTTTGTAGTTAAAAGCAGCGAAATACCAGACTATTTTGACAGAAAATGCGTATTTTCACGTTATTTCTCCTTACGGCCTTCCTAAAATCACAGCCTGAACATTAAACGTCACTCCTTCAACACTTTCGTTAATTTTTCTGTCAATAATTCTAGATAGAATTAAAAAGTTTGTTTTAATTCGAAATTGAATGTATGACGAATATTTTCCAGCCCAAGTTAAGATGGAAGAAGCCCCTACATTGTGATAATTTTGTTATGTAAATTTAAAAGATCAGACCATTGGCCCGTAGAAAGCCATCTTTTTTCAACAGTGTGTTGCAATACTTTTGTCCCCTTAGTGCACAACATGATCTGATGTTATTTTGTAGCCTCTGTATACACAGTCTTAACGTAACTTGTATGCTTTAAACAAATTGTAAATTACCTGGTTTTTGATAGCCTCGAGTAAATCGTAGAGTAGATTATTTTGGCTAGTGTTTGGAACATTCCTCATGCACATTGAAAACAATTCTTGACACCAGATTGCAAGGACTGGGAAAGTGTGAACAATCTGGTCTTGCATTGTTTTGTGGAGTCACTTCTATTTAATACTATGACTAGCTTTTCCTTGTTATCTTTAGTGTTAATAATCTCATCTGTCTATTTCAACGAACTCTATCTCTCTTTCTGTCAGTCCCTTTTATTTTGTTTCTAGGTACATTTGTCTACGCTAAAATATACATTTGCCTTCTGCTGGTAGTTTTCCATATCAGATGTTCTCTGCAACCCTTTCTCTTCGTGTCAATGCCACTCCGCGGGATAATCTTTCTTTTTCGATTTTAGGGAATGGTAGTTATCTATGACCGGGGTGGGAGCCGAAGAGAAAATGGTGAGGTAACTGAAAAAAATTACTTGTGTTAGGTGGGGTAGCAAAATAAGTTTGAACACTGTGTAAATGTAAAAGATGCACCATATGTAAGAGTATATACTATGTCTAGGATGTTAAATACAAAGCATAAAGCAAAGGTATATAAAGCAAAGGTGTATCACTAAGAGATAACTGACTAGCTAAATTGACCAGCTGAGTGCATGAGTGTAAAAAAATCTGAAAAATTGAACCAAGGCGAGTGGAGGATAATGCCTGGCAAGTTGCAAAAGTTACTGGTTGACAGGAATAATGAGAGTCCGCAGTTTGAATGTACGAATAAAGATATATTTGTTAGAGGATAAACAAGGGCAGCTCTTCTTCAATATAGAATATTTACTGCAGCATCATGCAGCCTTGTTTTACTGTTTTCCTTTGGTGGGGTAAACAAAACTTGACTTATGCAAATGTTAGGGTGAAAGCTTCATGAGGGTAGTAATATCTTCTCTTCGGCCCCCACCTCAGCCATAATGAACGACCCCTCCCTTAGTACTTTTACAAAGCTTTTTGCAACAACGGACGAATTTTCAGACTGGCAGTCTACTTTGGCGGGAGATTTTGAACTGATTCTAAGTGTTTAGCCAAGTTTGCAGCTGCCGAAATCTGACTTCGTTGGCTTTAGATACTAGGAGAAACTGCAAAGGTACTTGCATGGTTTTTAGTCTGCGAGTGCAAGACAAAGAAAACATTCAAGTAGAACAAAAACATACTTAATTAGCCATAATCATAGATTAAGAATGAAACTATTTTCAAACGTGTTCACAACTGCAGGGCGAAGAAGTTGACTCTTTGTTCGTTAAGGCCAGGATTGGAAAACCACACGGAGCATTTTGGAAGATACGATCTAACATATGTTGGCAAAATTCAGTGACTGTTAGGAAATTTCCAATAATTTATTAATGACTTCGAGTCAAAATTTAATTACGAAAGCTAGAAATTCGAGTTATTATCGATATTTGTAATCAAAAGTTAAACCACTAGGATTTGAACTGTCGGACTTTTATTACCGCAATGTAAAGCAACATTGAGCTTTGAAATTTACGGGGGATGTATGGGAAGGGCTTAGTAGCAAACTACAGCAAACCATATATATGAGAGTGCGATAGAAGATTTAGAACTTGATGTTATAGCAAACTTCCTCTGATCTCCAGCAATCACATTTTCAAGCTTGATGGAGGAATAAGACATTTGAAAATAGAGGAAGCTTTTACTTTCTTGGTTTGTAGAATATGCTCAACTTCACTCCAAGTACTGTGTCAATATCATTTAGATAATTCTAGCAGAACGTACTTTGTTAAGACAATGGTAAATTACATGAAATTCCGGACAATGATGTCTCAGGGTATTCACAACAGTGAATTTATGTTTAAAGCTAAGCATTTATATTTTGCCATGAAGATAGTGTACAAATGTGGAGAGGGATAAAAGGCAGACAATATAGAAAAAATAGGAAATAGCACAAAAGCGATAAGAATTCTTGGATTGTTTAATGATGTCATTAACGAAACATGATACAAGAAGAAATTAATGATACTGAGAGTTCTCCAGATCTTCAGCCGTTTCATTCCCTGTTAAGGATACGCTATCCTGCACATGGGGTTAAAGGTATCAAGTCAGTAGCAGTGAATTGAGTGATGATGGTATTTGACAGAGTTAAATCGTTTGTCATTTATGTGCCATCTCTCCGACACATACCAAATGGCACTGAGATACAAATTGGCCTTGTGAAGATGAAATCACTTGGAAAGAAAGAGCAAATCAATATACTGCAGATTCTGTAATCTTATCAGAGGACCATAGCATCAATGAAGTGTCACAACACAAACTAGCAGCAATACGCTAATAGCTCTTCAAGGCGGTTTCAGATTAAGGCAACCCCCGGACAAGATAAGCTTATGTCCAAAGTTAGATAGTAAGCCAACCATACCAAAATGATACTTCACATCTTGGTATTGAACTGTACGCATTGTGTATGCCTGGTAAAGAGCTTTGGGGCTAAATGGGGCAAAACTATTACAACGAGACAAGTCCCACTTCTCTAGTACATATGTGCTGTTTGGCCATCGGCCGGCACTCAGCTCGCAAATGCATACAACTGGGAACCATAATCAGCATACCAGAAGCGAACATAGCACAAAAACTCTTTGAACTCTGCAATAGAAAGTCTGTTGTCATCATTAAAACGAAGGAAATTTTCGTGGACGGCTGTTACATCAGGATAATCGCATGTGGATATCACTTAGGAAAGAAGGAATTCCTATTTGGATACTATGATGGATTACGTCAGAGAAACTTTACCCCCAAATTCAAATGGCGTTATTCTCTAAAGCTCTGGGGTAATGCAAATTTTTCGTTATACCTTGTCTAACATACAATTTTCACTTTTGAGCATAATCAGGCCAGCTTTAGCTTTATAGCAAAAAAGACAAGAATCCTGTTCTTTTTAATTCTATGCAAATCCTGTTTGTTTTGTATACAATATTTCTATTTCTATACAATCTATATAAACAAATCTGACGATCCAAGCAGCGTGAAACTCAGAGTTATGTGATTTTAATGTGCACAAAGAACAATCTTATTTGGTTTTAATGCTTTTACTCGGAAATAAATATATATTTGTATATATTTATGTGCTTTATATAAATAAATATTTATATATATATTTATATATTTAAATTTATGCAGAGTCAGTGAGGCTATATCTCAAGACTATATCTTACTGTAATTGTTCCATCCTGTCTTGGCAACAGGGGACATTTTGTTTTAAGTCGTACTTCTTTGCAATACCATCTTGAAACAGAGTTACTGTGGAGAATATTGCAGCTAATAACTTTTCCATGGGAAAGCTTTACGCTCATATACAGAGACGAGCTTTTAACTCCAACCTTTTGAACACACTTTGAGTAGATACCTCTGAGCACTAAGCCCAGAACGAACATGTTTAGAGATATTCGATAAAGGAATTCAGTCTACGTTTTACTTTCAAAGCTGCAGAAGGCCTGGCGCTTCTGACCACCCTTCAGTGTTAAAGCAGTAAGAACGTCTTTCTTCATGCACAAAAGATAACTAAGAATTAGACTTGCGTAGATAATCTTAGAATGGTTCTCTGTGCTTTAACACTCAAAGCTTGGAAGGCTGGCTTTTTGGCGCTCATTTCATCATCTTAGTTCAGTTGCCCAGGTTTTTAGCGACTTCAGGCCCAATATAGGCCTATACCTAGCATTACAAATAAATATTTTTGAAACATAAAGTACAAGAATTTAAGAACTGTCATCTCAGTTTTTGTTTGCTAAACAACTCAGAGGCATCCACTAGTTTAAACGGTGTTAGTCATCAAAGACAAAGTTTCCCTGATATACAAAGGGCCATCTAGGAACAGTTTATGCCAGCAGAAGATAACAGTATTAGTTTTCAAAAAGTGAAATATTCAAATTTTGTATATGAATAAAGTAATTTTGCATAATTTTTCATGTCTGACAAGATTGTATGAAAACTACAGTACCTTTATAGCTCTGTTTCATTTAACAGACTCATTCTTCTTTTTCCTCGATCTAATTATAATCTTCCGCGATTTAGATGAATATTTTTCGTGATGCAGCTACTGTAAACAAACTCCTTGCATAACCACTTTTGTCCATAACATAACCTGCAGCTCTTTCTCCCAAAGGCAATTTTCTATTTCTCCTACATATTGAATAACTTTACAATGCTGCCTATTTCTACTTGCTGCCTACTGCTATGCAAAATGGCGTCAGAACATTTCTTCACAGTTTCGCGCCAAAATTGCTAGATTCAAAATGGTAGCTTTGGGATTGGTTTGAATTGTGGCTGAGTGCAGCCATTTGAATAGTCATCTTTTATGTGTGAGGAAAGATTTCAGCTTCTCCTTGTTGAATGATAACAAGCGTATGCCATAAATGTCAGAGACTTCTCAGGAAAATTACATTGAATTTGCTCAAATTTCATTACTTGTTATACAAATTCTTTTAGCGCTCTAATTATAGTATCAAACAATACCTTACAACATTTTCAGACACAATAAAATACATTTCAAAAAACAGTTTGCAAAGGCGTCTGATGCACAGAGGCTACCATGTACTGGACAAAGCAGGGTGCCTCCAAAGAGAGACAAGATTTCTACTCTACAACGTAGCTACGTGGCTGCTGCGATATAGATACCAACTTGGCCTGAGAAAAATCGATATTTGTAAGATTCTGAAAGTGAAAAAGGTGAGACTTCATACAATAACGCTCGGATACCTGTAGCAGATTAATCTTGAGTTAATCAACGTCAGATTTTCTGACAAAGGTTTATTATAGACCAGTGGTTCCCAAGCTGTTCAAATTATTTTGAGTGGCAATCCCCTACTGTATCCTTTCTTGAATCATGATCTCTTTGGAGGGATAAATAGATGCTGTGAATGACATACTTTCAAGGAAAACAATCATAAACAGTACAATGGGTTAATACAACAACGAGTCGAACAAGCGAAAACAGATTCTCGCAGCCCCCTGAAATCCTTCCCTGTCCTCCAGTAACCCTTCGCGGTCCCCAAAGGGACCTCGGACCCGGTTTAGGAACCACTGTTATAGACTCATTAAAACTGATATTCTGTAATGAATAGTACAAGAAAGAAAGTTGCCTAGATCTCAGTAATCCATGCCTTTCCATAACTTCTAATCTGAATCCTTTCTTGTTAGAAGCAAACGATTTTTAGTTCCTAGAGTAGCAATCTGTTACCATAGATAAACTAGGCTCTGTGTTGCCTAAGAACACTGTGTATTATTATCATATAGCCCACAATATTCCACCCTGTAGCAAGAAATTACAAAAACATTGAACTACAACTTGAAACTCTATAAGAATTTCTCCGCATAGTACGTTACCACTAAGAAGTACGAAATTCTTTATGATTCTAGAAGGCAAGCCCTGACAACTTATACTTGTTACTAAGTGGAGCATATATCTGAAAACTTTAACAGTTGTAGACATACTTTTTAGAAAAATAAACTAATATCTAAAATGAAATGCAAACAACGAAATAAAGATATGTTCAATACAGAAGAGGAGTGAAAATATCTACGGACTTTACGTAGGGTATATACACTAGAAAAATTGTTGATCTATACAGTATTTAAGTTACAAAAAATGCACTAAGAATGTACTTAAAATTGCTATAAAGGACAATAATTTCACCTTTTTCCTTCTACCGATAACGTTAAAAGTAGCTTTCGATAGTAAAAACTCATCCTCGTTACAAGTTTGCAAAATTGCTCCAGTCCTGACTCTAGCCAGCTGTGTGCATCCTTGTATATCGCAAATCCCATGAACGATGTATGGAACACTGCATCATATTTAAATCAGAAAGAGTAATATGGAACAAAGTCGACGAAGGATGAGTATTAATTTTAACAAATCAACATCAAATCAAGACAGGGCTACTTAAGAATACGTAACACACAAAGGCGATAACTAGAAAATAAACAATGCTACTTTACTAGGCTAAAAACAAAGCGTAAGGCACACGATTGCTTTATATAATTGTTGGATAATGCTCCCCAAAATCCAATAAAGACTACATGCAACATAATTACTAAAGCATTCAACTATGAAAAACTGAGAAGAGCCAGATATTTTTCGAATTATTCAATGAAAACAATTCCAGATAACAACTCAGAAGCTCATAACCAATTCATAATGGAGGGTCATGCGTAGAGTGACAACAAAGACTTGGAGATGTATGTGGGTAACCTTTTCGTGGCTATATTTCGTTGGATATACATTTTGCAACTGATCCCACTCTCGTCATCCATTTTATTACAAACGTGATCTGTAATGTCCCAATATTTACAGGAAGGGATGAGTATATACGTAGACAAACAAGTCGTACAAATGAGGGGACTACATAAGTTCACTACACACTTGGTATCAACAAGGCATATGCAGATAATACAGGTCTAGTAAATGACTGTCTCATATCAGATGTTGCAAAATTCCTTGTCGAATTAGATGTTCACACTGAGAACGTGGTAAATAATGCTAGAAAATAAACATGAGATGGTTAATTATAGAACTATGAACAAAAATAATAACTAATAGATTCCTTTTTATATAAAGTGCCAATACAAAGCTGATACAATTCGCTTGGAATATGCACTGATTTACTGGCTTGTCTAATAACATAATACAAAAAGCATGATGAAATAGTGTAGGTAACGAAAATAAAGATAACGGAAAAGAAATACTAATAAGAAACTTTAATAAAAATAATACTCTGTTTGCATAGGTCACCAGGTTCAGCTTTAAAAAGCCAGCACTCTGAAACAGGTCACAGAATAGATATAAAGATGAAAGCATGAAGTTCGAAAGCCTGAACATTTGCATATCCCCTGGCGCTGACTTACCTATTTTGTATCATTAATTCATGATTAGAATGATACTTCTTCAGGAATAGAGATATTACCACCAAATTGATTTATTATCCCATAGGACTAACAGCTGATACAGCCATACGAGAATTTCAGAAGATCTTGCTTGAATTTCATCAACATCAGAGGATCCTCCCACTCATCTCACCATATTCCATATTCTTGCAAGAAAGACTCAATTTCATACATGAAAGAAGCGAAACTCATGTTCTCGCAGGAAAAGATTGCACACATGGAAATGAATGAGCATCTGCCCTTTGTATGGATGAAGATGTTCCAAAATACTCCCAACTTAGTATTTTCCTCTTCTATTGATCTTCTTTATGCAATAGGTGCATCATATGCTTCCTGGATTGCACTCTGGGGAAAATTCACAATTTGCATCGTATGCAATCATATCCAATCACATGTAGCCACATCCAATCGTATTCAATCATTTCCAATCATATCAAATCACATACAATTACACTCTACTATAGTGCTTTATCAAGTACATTCTTGGGTCAATTTCTGAATGAATTTGCATTAGATGGAGTTATGTGCAATCAGATGAAATCATCTGCAATCACATGATATAATTTGCAGTCATATGCATTCATGTTCAGTCACTTTCTGCTATGGTCAATTTGCTGAGCATTGCGGGCTTTATTCAATAAAGTTTCCATTTCACTACAATACACCCTTTCTCTTCTTCTAAGAGCTTACGTCCATTACTCACTTGTTCTGCAGTTGCACAATATGTTATGCAAGCTATGACATTCAGATATCACTCACTCATTTGACATTTACCATTCAATAATATAGACCATCATGCATGAAAGATTGCTTATCAACAATCATGGTGGGCTTCAAATCAGTTCACTTGAAGTAAATGCCTCCCAGAGAAATTAGTGCAGTTCATACTCCATTCTCAAATACTATTTTAACCACTTAATTGGAATTTTCAGCAATACAAAATTTTATCACAAATTTTGGTTCTTATCCTATCATTTCATTTACAGAGGCTGCGACTCTCTCGAACGGACTTCAGTCTTATGAAAGCAGGAGGAGAAGCTGAGTTAGGCAAGTTAGTGGCTTGAAGTAAGACTTTTTTCGACATTCCAAGCTACATCCAGACGTCATGACATTGACCATAGCATGTTGTGGGCAGATATGGCCATCTCTTGCGAGCTCCTTTTCAACATAATTAAAACTGCCCGCTCTACTTTCTTTACTTTCAGCCATTATCTCTCCCAATCACAATAACTAATTCACGACAGATATTATCATATTCTTCAATAGCTTCAAAGTAACAGGCTTTTCAAGTAGTAGGTTTACGCAAAGACCTGTCACACTTATAATGCTGTTAAGGTTGTCTTCTTTCTAAGCAGCTGAACACAGTGCATACAGAACCTCATCGAGAGGATGTTCTTCAAAACACCTTCTATTATCAAAATCTGTCTTGGCAACATTTGGCTCTAGATGAAATATAAGGTCATGAGACTGAAGAATATGTATCAATGTGAACATCAATGCATAACTTGATTAAATCTGAAATTATATGTGACAGAGAGGTTCTTGGTTGTCATGGTATCCTATCATCTAATTAAAGCAACACATCAAAATCTATATATTTCTTGTACAATGAAACTTCATAATCATTCATGCGATTAAGTACTAACATATCTTTTAATTTTCTTGTTTTCTTTTCCATGTAACTACACAGCACGTAGCGAATGTTTATATCTGATATGCTGCTACCTATATGGATCGTAAATTGGAGAGAAAATTGCCTTCCTTGCTGTATTTTCTTCCCAGTATTTCTACAAGTTCCCAGTTCGTTACTGAGTAGATTGTGAGAGAGCCTCCAGTCACTGCTAGAGTAGTGGCTGTAACTGGGGATCTTCTGTGCTGAAAACGGCCAACAATAATCTTCTCACTTTTTCCATACTTTACACAAACTTGCGTTTTCAGGTAGGTAGCCTGTGTAAATGTCAGATACACATGAAGTGGTCGTGCTAATACTCCAAGCCGACTGCAAAACTACGGCAATGTGCTTACCTACAATTGTTCTCAATGCAAATGTAGAATGTAGTCACGTCTTTATGTAGCTTTCAAAGCAACATATTCAATTCTTCGTGTGCACGACATAGGCAAATTACAACCGGCTTCTGCAAGGCCTATCTAGTGATTGCATCAATTTAAAGTGACTCTGTATCCAAATCTGAAGACTTCATCATCATGCAATAAAGCCATATTATTTGTTTTGTATCAGCTTGATGCAGGCTCAGCTCATCAGTCAGCTGTACTGCTTGCATGGTCTATCCCTTCCTAAGTTAGAAGCGAAGTCTAATGACAGTTCTCTCGAACCTAAAGCTATTGAGTATGAGTGAAAGATGATGCCAATGAAAAAATTAATGCCTCTAGAATTCCATTCCAAACACCTTTCACATTTCAGCAAACATGCATAACATTCAAACTTTAGCATATTTCACATGGTATTTCAAAAGTAGCAGCAATCTATACCAGGCATAGTACCTGTCGCTTCTTAGAACTTTACACAGTTCTTAATATCACGAATACTATTGCCGTAGATTGACACATTCATTCATGATAGCATCAGCAAAGCATAGCTTTCTGAGTAATATGCACTGCATCCAGTTTACCTCATTCAAATACTAATGAGCAGAGTAAGATATCTTCCAGAAACATATTCAGCTTCTTGAATAATTTGACATGCATTCTACAAATTGCCATCTCAAACGAACTTTCTTTTTGAATAGTGAACGTGGCTACAGTTGTTGATAGCACTAACTATTTTGTAATCAACTTTGATACAGCCGTCGTGCTACTTTCTTGGGGATGGCACTGTCTACCTCTTGTCTGATTCTCTACCGTTAAAGGAATCTTACTCTATCACTTGTCCGATGCAGACCAAATACTGCTAACAAGGTGAGAAAAGGCATACAGTCCTTTTATAAACATTTTTCTCAGAGATATACATCATGCATTAATGGGTCAAAGACAGCACTGCTGGAAGTCAGTTGTGAAATCGAATTAGATGCTCTTCCTCTCTTCTACCATACATAATCAATTACGAATTTATTGAATCCAAAGGAACACTAGGATAACATACATTCTCCCTTTCCCCTTCGCCTTCATCCCTCTCTATCAACATCATTATTGTTTCTGTGAGAAAGACTAGCATGGATTGACTAGTCTCTAGAAATCAGCAACCGGAAACGTGTCAACAAAAATTATATTGGAGAATCCAACAATGCTTCAAATGGCTTCAATTTTACTTCAAAAGCCCTGCCAAAGGTAGTCTACGTACAATAATATTACCATGAATCCAATTAGAAAACTCAAATAAGTTGTTAAATGGATCTCTTTTGTAACGGAGTCAACTTGTACATTACCTGGCTATTCTTCTTAAGCAATATAACAGTTCCATCCTCCATTTCAAATTCTCCATAGTCAACCAAACAACGCACCTTGACGTAAAAAAAGAAAACATGAAGGTGAGTGAAGATCACATAGAAAAGTCCAATAGAAATTCGCTACATTTTACGGCTGCTTCACTCTAATCGTAGTTCTTGGCTGCCATCCTGGATTACAAATTTAACAGAGCATATGGTCCGGTGCCAAAGATGAGTTTATTAAGCACAAACCCGACAAAAAAGAGCTCCAAGTGCAAGTGCTCCAACCACTGAGGTCTCTTATTTAAAAGAATAAGAATATGAAACACAATTCATCTGATGAAGTGAAGCTAATAAAGGCTTGTTTGTACCTCGATATACAACATCTTCGGTGGCTGTAAGTGCTGAAAATGCAGTGAAAAGTTATCTATTAATTGTAAACTTCTCTTTAATAATATTGAAATTAATTGAAAACGAGACGAAACGCAGAACTATTCAAAATCGAGGTTAAAGAACCTATGAAGTAGCAATGCATATGTCGTCTGGAGCAGCCAAGATCGGTAGGTCGGTAGGACTAGAGGCGGGTTTTCCGACAAGAGTGGTAGTTTGGTAAGAAAGATCATTAGCAAGAAGGTACATATTCACCGATATTTTTGTCATACACCTCCTACGTAACAACAACATATCTTATAAAGGTCCTAAGATAGAAGGCAACTTCTAACCAAGCAATGAACGGTTGAACAATTGAATGCCTAAAGAATGACAGATTGTAGCAAATGATGGGTATAAGCCAGCTGCTTTAAAAAACTCGCCGGGAGACATCAATGGGGGAAGCTAAGTGGGACAAAAAGTGGTTCTTGCAATAAGTTTATAGAAACTACAACTCATTTCTAATTGACTTACTTGTGTCAAATCAAATCCAATTCCGCCAATCGATTTCATATAATTAGCTATTGATTTGTTGTATCTGTTAAACCACTGAATCTGTAACAAATACGTACTGATACTATAGACAACGTGAATATTGGATTGTCTAACAATCATTTAGACCATTGTAAGCATATGAAAGAAGACAAATTATAGAAAAGGTGGCAATTTTTCAGCTTCAAACATAATTAAGGTAGACGCTACCCTAATGAGTAGCTATTAGTTGCTAGTTTTCTAACACCATAGCTAAGTCGCTCACACGTAGCTACAGCATGGGACAAATACTGAAAAGATGGTGAAATCACTGTGCTTGACAAATGTCAAACCTTTCCTTAGTTCAAAAATATTCTTGAAGGCAGGAGAATAGATTGAAGTAGAAGCTGATGGAAGACATCAATGCTGGTCTCCAATTGAGTGAAGCCTCGAGTTCAAATACGAAATGCAAGGGAACTTGTCTCGTTGGTATCTGCAAATTTACATAGAAGCGCATCTGAAAAAATTTTAGAGCAAGTTCTAAACTCCCGATTTATTGAAATTTGATAATGAACAGACTAAAGCCACCGGATAACTGGGCGTAGATTAATCCTAGAATATTTAGATTTGTGAATAGTCTGTTGGTATTACACAACTCCACTATTGCTCACAAAAGCGGAAACATTCTTTAATAATACTGAACAGTTTTTTTACGGCTGATACTCGTCAGAGTATGAAACGTCGGATAACGACCGAAAGGTGAGCAGAAATATGTAGATTTGATAAAAATTGACGATTTTAATTAAAAGTAGCAATACCAGCTAGTGAGAAAGGAAAAGCACTGGTACGATTCTCTGCAAATGCAGCTCAGTAGAATAGCAAAAGACAAGATTTTATCTTCACCAAGAAATCAGAAAGAGTAGAATCTATGTGATTGTCCAACATGGCGCACTGTATCTACTCTATCTGAGACAATAAAGATAATTCTCTACTCATGGCATTTTTTCATAGTAACTGAAATTTAATTCTTAGAACGCGAGGGAAACAACACACAACACAGAACGGTATACATCTATGAAAACAATAGCCAATAACCTCTTGTTCACATAAATTCAGCTTGATTTCAGATGGCAATACGCTACCAATGTCCCATCGATATTGCTTCATTTTCATTATTCGGTTATATCTGTTCATCAAAATAATGGAATATAAATATCTAAAAACAACCTAGTTGCTTTAAATCATTCCTTGAATTTAAATTATTCCTCAACGGATTGTAAACAAGTTATGAGGCAAAACATAAGTATACTATACTTGGGAGCTTCATTCTAACAACTGGTATTCTCTACCAGATGACTGTCAATCGAAGCTAACAAAACAATAGAGCTAGAATCACAATGCTTGCATGTCATAGAGCTATAAGCACAGAACACGGCCGGATAGACTACACACTCTTAACCAGCATGAAAGGTAATGAATTCGCAAATTAATGAATAAACTGCGAGCTCCTTCAGCTGGGAGAGCAAAATAACACATTTGCTAAACTGCAACAGCAAACATGATAATACCCAGCTCACAAATGATCGTACCAAACTCGCAAATGCTCATACCAAACTCACGACTGATCAAACCATGCTCACAAATGCTCATACCAAACTATTAATGAATAAACTGCGAGCTCCTTCAGCTGGGAGAGCAAAATAAAACATTTGCTAAAGTGTAACAGCAAACATGATAATACCCAGCTCACAAATGATCGTACCAAACTCGCAAATGCTCATACCAAACTCACAACTGATCAAACCATGTTCACAAATGCTCATACCAAACTCATAACTGATCAAACCATGCTCACAAATGCTCATACCAAACTCACAACTGATCAAACCATGCTCACAAATGCTCATATCAAACTGGCAATTGATCACACCACGCTCACAAATGCTCATATCAAACTTACAAATACGCAAGAATGCATCTTTTATTTCTTTCGAGACTTGCGTGCCTTAATTGAACGCCTGAAAATAAACCTTGTTCACCTTCCACGGCGGCACTCCTACGAAAAGGGCAGAGAAAGTGCATCATTGATATATATAAACTAATAAATCATTCTGTCTCTTGCCCCCTAGTTAATTGTCCCATGTTCACAAGAAAAATCTTTGCAATAATATTTGAAGGAATGATCATCACTTCTTGGTAATTTTATGGCACGCACCTAATTGAGAAAAGCAAAATCTCGTAAAATCGATTTCTAGAGTTTTCCTTCTTCCATCAACGGATGATCTACCCAAATGTCCAAAACCTGTTTCACGAAGTGCAGCATATAACAAAACAAACTATATATTTTACTGAGGCTTGGTAACTAATTATTGGATATTAAGTACACTAAGTACTAGATTGAACACATTTGACTTAGGAAATGCTTGTCTCTTCGATTCTGACAATATGGGTACTAGGTTATTAGGCGATAAGGTATCGCTGATGAATTAAAAATGAAACTAAACTGAACTGATAAGAAAGATCAAATAGTCAGATGGAGGAACTTGAGGTAAAGCAGATGCTGCAAGTTTTCTGATATCATATACAGTAGTCTTCTACTGGATCGATATGCGAAGCAGTTATCTTTTCAGTTAGCAATGGTAAGTGTACATACACCTCCTTTTGGTTCTCTTCAAAGAGAACTCTCATCTCTTCGAGAGCCTGCCTGATTACATCTTCCTAAAATAGAGAAGAATGAAAACAAATTATTTTCCAACAAACAAGTTGATTCTCTCCTTTCCCTAGCTACAATAAGAATCTGAGCATGCTAAAAACATAAAGCATTATAACACATAACTATGAACTCTTCATGACAGGGCGGACCCTCTCTAAGCATGGACAAAACTTCTTGAGCACCAGCTCCGCGCCGCGCAGGCCAGTGCCCCACTAACCATAAAGAGGCTTGGCCTCATACCGAAAGGTGGCCTAAAATCATTGCTGTTTACCATCTCAACGAATGTGCATCTTATGCAACAGTACGAAGGGATGATGAACCAAACCACTAAAGCAATACTTGTCACTGGCGGTAGCGGTTATGTCGGTAGTTTTATCTTGAAAACGCTTGCTGCTAGATTTCCGAACTATACACTTTTTTCAATAAGCAGGTCTGGGAATGTGCGTGACAGTGCGGTTGGAAAGATTACTCAATTGAAAACACTAAAGGGAAACTGTCTAGAGCCTTCTACATTTGAGGACGTACTGAAAGAGTGCGATGGTGTTATTCATTCCGTTGGGACCCTTGTAGGCCAGGGGAAAGGCTCTGATCCTGGCAGCCAGCAATCACTTAATCGTGATAGCTGTATTAGAGTTGCAGAACTGTTCGACAGGCTTTCTACTCAAGAACAGAGAAAACGGTTTGTGATGATATCCAGTGAGAAGGGCCCACCTTTCATCGATGATTATATCATGTACAAACGTGAGGCAGAAAATTTTCTTATTAACGACCTGAAAAATGTTTCATGCACAATTGTTCGACCAGGATTTATAACAAGTGTGAGTGAGAGGGCATGGTCTATTCCGCTGAAATTTGGCGTAGACCTTGCATATCTCATGAACGATAAAGTATTCAAGAACTTGCCTGGTGGAGGTATGCTAGACTATTTCACACCGGCCAGGTCAATAAGTTTGGATACGGTTGCTGATGCTGCCATCCAAGCTGTAAATGGTGATGTGGATGTTGAAATGATCACTAATGAAAATTTGTATGAATATGAAACAACAAACAAGTGGCCATTTTGAATTGATTAGCTGCTATCCCATGCTTGTGCAGTGCTGAATGATAAGATCATTTTGGCTATTCATGATTTCCCGACAGCTTATGTCCATTTAAGTTTCAACAAGTTAAATTGGACAATTAGACCTATGACTATTTTCTGTTGCAAGTATTCAAGAATGAGAACTCCTGTTGGATATTAATTGCATTTTAGTTGCTTTAACTTACATTTTTCTGTAATAAGTTCTTGGCAGGTGAGATTCTGTGTTGTTATATTATTACAGAACCTCTGTTGTGTTACATGCTGAACAAATGCTGCTAGAGTGTTGTCTAATTTAAAAGGTATCCAACAAATTGTATTACAATTTGAGAGAGGAGAATGACTACAAATCCAGGTTGCCTACAAGTTTATGGTAAAAAATCTTAACAGCTTTGATATGTTATTCTGTGGCCAATGATATTGATATGTAGATCTAGCCTTATAATAAGTTACACTGAGCTATAATACCTAAATGGAAAAGTTGATCTATGGTAGTTTCATATGAGGGCAATGTAGAAGAGTTAAGTGATTGTCTAGACTTTCAAACAAATGGGTCAAAAAACAAAGGAATGTTGGGTCCCATGTAATTTGTGACTGGAAAGGTTTGTGCTGAATTGATTTGAAACTTGTATGACAACTTGTAACACTGTGCATTATTTTAATCTAGAAATGTGCAAACCCAATTGCTGTACTTTTTAGATTTTGTCATGAATTTCTTTTGCAACAGCCACCTGACTTGTTTCCATTCCATTGACAGACTGATGAACAGAGCATGGAAATAATTTTCAACAATGGTAGTTAACCTAATTTGTGATGTATTGGTAGAGGACCTTATTCTTGAAATCAGTTTAATTCAATAAAACATCACCTGAACTACTCTATTTACCTATTGCTTAGTCAACCAACATTCTTTGATGATGCATTTTATGTAGGTGTATATTGTCATTCCTGGATTTAAATGCAGTGGAACAATAGAGTTCAACCAATGAAATTGAGAAATATACACTTTCCAAGGTCCTTGAGCAAATTATTGGAGCTCAAACAGATCAAGTCCATCAAGCATGGAATAACTTGCTCAGTCCACTCCATAGTGTATCTCAAATGGCATATTCATTAGTGTTTGTGCTTTCTAAGCTTCTTTACAGTCTTACAATATTTTGACATTAATAGGCTTTTAGTTATGTCTTATGGGAAATACTGTTTCAGTTCTTGATCAAATTGTTTTCAATCATTGCTTTGGAATGAAGTGCTTTCAAAAACCAAAGCTCCACTGTACTTATCTTTGATAGTAAGGTGTAGACAGATTTAACTTTATGAAAAGACTGTGTTACTGAAAATGTTTGGTATATGACATGCCTCAGATGTTTTGTGAGTGATCATTTAGCTTCTAGCTTTGAACAAGTTTTCAAAATGTAGTCTTTTATCAAAAGACTGATCATACAGGTTTGATCAGTTGCTGCACAGAATGCAACTTTTTGGGCCTATAACTGGATGTCTAGACAAGAGGCTGCAGCCTGAAGTATACACCAGGAGCACTAGCTATCAGGCTACAGCTTCCCTAAAACTGCTACAGTGAATCTAATTATTCAATGATGACCTATGTCCTTTTACAATACAGTGAAATATTATTACACAAAAGTGTATGCAAGGAAACTTAAGTAAATGTTTGCTGTCAATATTACAGGTATAGTTTTGTGAAAGAACTGACTGTTATCTAATATTAAATGAATGAGTTCTATCAGGCTGAGATTTCATATCCACACTCAAGTTTTAATTCACTTGTTCACACTACTCAGATCTCTTTTAGAACTCATTTATTCATGTAATTTAATTCAACCTTGATACATTGTAGGACATTCCCTAGAGATGACAGGCTGAGGAACAATAGAATACATTATTAAACTAAAAGAATGAACAAATTGCTAACTCTCTTAAGTTTCCTTCACCAGCAATTGGAAAAAAATAAGTAGATTAACTTATGTCAGAAAGAGCAGGTTTTCAAAAAGCTGGTCAACTTTCTTAAACTTGCATTTCATGTTATGATAATAGTAATTATTTCAAATCTCAACAAAGTTTGTTGTTATCACATTTCAGGCATGAAGTTTGATAAAGAATATGCTTTTGTCCTCTATCATCATTCCTCTCATTACAATTGAGTGGATACCAAATATTAGGATTGTCATAGGTACTGTTTTCTATTCTAAATCCAACATAATGCACAATTAACCAGCAGAATGTTCATCACTTATACACAATGCCATATATGAAATACCACATGAAATGTTTCCACTAGTCCTATTTAGCCTCTTTCTAAAAGAGAAGGAATTTGAACCCTGTGACTCATTTACTCACAGCTTTGAAGTAGATCAAAACCCTGTCAAAGTTAAGCAATACAGAAATCCATAGAACTGAGATCAAAAAGTCATTCATTAGAAGGTGCTTAGGCTGGTGTGATTGAGCTATGGCACAATTTAAATCCAGTTGATGATGACAGGTTGATATTTTGGCTAAATCAGTAAGTAAAGCCAGTTTTAATGAATTCAGAGAGAAGTTGCAGACTGAATATCTATCCTTCAAATAATGCAACATTGAAACATGTAAAAAAGTGGGCATTTCTATAATTACAAAAGGGTATGGTTCCCAACAAAGTTAGGTTTGAATCAGATCAACTGATCTGCTAGGTCTGTGCTTGAAGAGGCATCTATTTCTATATAAATCATTCAGAAGAGAATAAAGGTGTGGAAATAAACAACTGATTGTGCAATTGATTGTGCAACTGCTTCTTCATAATGCATCTGACGAATCCAGAAATTTCAGCATAGCTGGGCTGGTACAACATGTAAGATTTCCTGCATACTTTGCAAATTGAGCAAGTATATTGATATGAACTGTTATACAAAAGAGTTTTACTGTATATGATAGAATAACTGTCCAGGGTTTCTTTTTGGAATTTCATGCCAACCTGGGGTTCTTATTTGGACAGGGGCAGTTTTTCAACAGATGCACTTATTAACTGTAGGTCTGTACATACTACAGGAGAAAAATGTTCAATGATTCAATAGGTTTCTTATAAACTTTTAACTAAATCAAATACAAACCAATATACAATTACAATAGCAGTTTGATCTTCATCACTACCATACTCAATAATCATTCTCATTTTTGACTTCAGCTTCTATAATTCTAAAATTTTTAAGTGGCCATTCTTCAAACAATTTCTGCAATCAGTGGTAAAGTTACATGCTCACAAGAGAATATTTGGAAGTTGGTGCTAGACTTGATTAAGTACCCTAATATTATAATCATCATTCAAATAATAGCTCTTTCCTGCTAAGGGGGGGGCACTTATTTGACATGTGCTTATAGCCAAATTATGCTCTTATTCCAGGTGCTTATTCAGGTAGGGGCAGCTATTAGACATTGGCCAGTTAGTTGGTTATTTACAGTAAGTATATTCATATAGTTCATCAATGCTAAGTATACCATCTGACATCTGATTGTGAAGCCTACTGGACTCCTTGTTGTGAAAATAAAACTGGGGAATGGGGCTACCCTGTAGAAGGCTATGAAGCTCAGTTTATTCTATAACTCTTTGTGAATCATACTACTTACCTACATTCTTTGATGACATTTCAACTAAATCAGTAAAGTAATTTGTGCTAATTTTAAAGTAAGTTTTACTGTCAGCTTTGATTACCAGGGTGGGGGCTCAGGAAGGTGGAGTTCTCCATAACAAAAATATGATTATTTTGGTGGGCTGGCTCCTCCCACAATAATTTGCCCTGATCTTGCTTGTAAAAAGTCTCCATCATTCTTTGAAAGTTCAATGTATGTTTTCTACTGCATTATCAGAAGTGCAGACAAATGCTAATGTTTCCATCAAGGCTGTAAAATCCTTGTTTACATGGTTTAATCCCAATAAGCTACATTGCCATATGGGTATGCTTAGAATGAAAGTGCACCTTTCTATGATGTTGCACCTAACCCCCACTCCTTGCCCTCCCTAAAAAAGTGTAGAAATCATGCTGGTTTAATATCTTGTTCCCACACTGGGGTCTGCAGTCATTTAGGAGACCGCAAATTGTTCTAGGGTGGACGCCAAGGACTTTCAGGTGACCTCAAGAGGTTGTTTTTGCCAGTTCAGCTCATTGTTCTATGAACCTATATCATCGGTGATGCTGGTTTTGCTGAAAACACATCAATCATAGCATCTATTTATCCCTCCAAGGAGATGATGATCCGAAAAAGTATATTGTAGCAATAGACTGCAGAGTTTCGCAAGTGTGCACTCGAGATGTTTTGTCTCAACTGCACACCTAGGTATGGGGATTACAGGGTGTTAGAAGGTGACATGGGGTGTTGTGAAATTGGTTTATTTGAATATTTTAAATGAGCTAGCAATTGCTGCTCTGACATGCATGCTGTTCGATACAGAAATTTTTAAGGCGAGAAAACAGTAGAAAATAACGAATGCTGTTTTACTTTGCAAGCCGCCAAAAAAATAAGTGTACACTTAAAGCGCACATTTGAGACCTAGTGCACGCTTGCATGCCAGACGTTTTACTCGTGCACACTCGAGGTCTCGTCCGAAAAGGCCAAGGACCGCCATGCAAAATAATATGAAAATTTGGGAACCACTGTGTTAAATCAAAGTGAAGGCCTGGCCACTATTAATCCTAACGAAGCATAAAACACAAAACAAACTTACGTCGTAGGGAGGTAGAGGCCCATCGCCAGTGCGTTTGAGTTGTTTTATAAGCTCTAGAGCCTTCTCTCCGAACATCTTTAAATGTTCGCTCCCTTACATGTAAGCTGTAAGTGGGCCATTATTTCGCGCCAAATTATTAGCCTCGTTTGAAAATGACTAGTCTCAAACTAACCAAACAACCAACCAACCAACCAGCTAACCAACTAACTAACCAGCTAACCAACCAACCAACTAACCAGCTAGCCAACCAACCTACCAACTAATCAGCCAGCAAGTCAACTAGCCAGCCAGCCAGCCAGCCAGCCAGTCAGTCAGCCAGCCAGCCAGCCAGCCAGCCAGCCAGCCAGCCAGCCAGCCAGCCAGCCAGCCAGCCAGCCTCTGATCTTCACCAATGATGTGTGAACCCTTCTGATCTCAACGCAATGCAACCATGCAATGCAAGGAACCCAATTGCCACGCTTACCTCCTAACCAGTTTGATAGCCCGTTCAGAGAAATACCGTTCTCCACAAATAAATGTGCACTATAATTTCACTATATATTGTTAATTTATATTCAAGTTGCTGAGATAGCCTATTTATTTAAAAAATAATCGTGAGGCATACCGTTGCAGATATCCACGATCAATTCAAAACTGGGCTTACTCAGAGTCTGGCTTACTGACATTTCAATTCATGTGTGCTTACACTGAAGGAAGTAGGAAACAGGAGGCACTGGGGGTATGCTTTCCTTCAGAACTTGGAAATATTGAAAATTTGCTCTAAACACGTGAAGATGTGCCCTTTACCTGAAGTTGATTCCATTTATGTACAAAAGTATTTCATCAACGAGCCATTTGTAGCTTGCGTTGATGATGGTTTACTTGTTCTCTCACCGAGTTTCTAGCAGTTCCACACTTTGCAATAAAGTAAGTAAATTCAGGTGCTTTTTAATTTCGTTTATTTATTTGAGCAAAATGCTTAATGCGATGCTCATTATTAGCGTTAAAGTTAAAGTTAACTTGCCTTGGCCACAACACAAACCTAAAATGAGTTTCATATATTCTTTCATAATTGACAGAATTTCGAAATATTTTTATCTTTGTATATGTTCAAACACGATGTCTAGCAAGAAGCCAGAAAAGCACTCGATAAAAATGTGAGGATTCAATGTATTTTCATACTCTATGCATTATATCATCTGAACATCTCTCGTTTGTGCCGTACTTTATTGAGTTGAAGAGGCTTGCAATATTGCTTAAATATCAAAATTCGCAAGGTTATGAAAAGCAGTCAGTACTTTTGCATCTCATCGGTTTGGCTCTTCCAATTATTTGATTGCACTGCTGCAATATCAATAATTTATGAGGAATTTAGAAGCTTGTGTCTTCAGATTTGTGCCTAAGGCTTATTTAGCTGCGATGGGAAACGAGGAGAGAGGGGTTGTGTCGTAGACAGGAGAGAACCATCGAAAGCTGATTCAACAATCAGATTCGCATTGAATTTACCATTTTGAAGGAGTACTAGTGTGTTGTACTGTATGTTATTTTTACGAGTTAACTATGATTGCACTAATAATGAGCAACAGACAAGCATCTCGATCTTCCTGCCTTATTTGGCTCATATTTATTACAGATAAGGAGTGTCGTTTTGGTGATGTTGTGAACATGTGCGAACACTTCCAAATAATTGCTCGATGATGCGGGGTTAAGCAACCAGAATCAACTTCTAGAATGCGAAGAACTACAAAAATTAAGCAATTATAATGAAGGTAATGATTAAGAGCTTTGTATAGTACTATTGAACTTCCAAAGAAATGGTTTTCAATATGGATCGTGTGCAGAAAACAAAGACAGGATAAGCATTGTATGATGTTTTGAAAGGCTACGAGATGTATGTGGGAGTGCCACTTATATTGCAAGATCAGGAGTAAGTGAGGAAGAAATTATTTTGCCAAGCAAAAGTTGGACCTCTTAGAGTTGCACCTGCAGCAGCGCATGGTTTCAGAAAGTATCTAGGTAAACTGTTCGGTTTGAGTGAGTGCAGTGCCCATGCCCATGATACTGAGAGATACTTCACAGATGTTGCTAAGAGATGGAAAGGTGGTGGATCATTATCAACAACGTTACATAGGGAAAACTGGGATCGTGCACGATAGTGATAAAACTATCCATGATACTTTGGTGATCTCCCCCACGGACCAGGGTGCTACCCCACGAAGGAAAGGTACGTTAGTTGGAATCGAGGCGCTAAGGCTGAGACCCAGGCAAGGCCTAAAAGTGAAGATGAACGACGAGTTAGGTACCAAAGAATACTCTAGTAAGAGGAGTGCATTTAGGACGCGAGGTATTGTATCAGAGACTGTTAAAGAAACTTCTGTATCCACAGAAGTTACTTCCAAGACAGTTCTATCCACGGAAAGACAAAGGTTATTACGAACACCGGCTGTGAACCAAACCCCTAAAAGTAAAAAAGTGGCAAAGGAAACCGAAGATGCAAATACCAGATTCTCCCTAGGTAATGATCAGTTTGCGACATCAACTCCAGTGGCTTCTTCCTCGCAAAACCCTGTAGATGAGAAAGGCTATGTTGAGAGTTTTACACTTAGTGAGAGAGAGATTTCACCAGAGAGGACCAATCGTGGAAACCAAGATTTCTTTGAAAGTGAACAAAGCAGCTTCACAAAAGTAGTTGAAAGATCAACAGCTGCTGAATCTCTCGTTTACAGGCGCCCAGGAGTAAATCCAAATAACAGGAGAAAGCAGGATAATATTGAGGATAGTATATTTGAAGATTTATCTAAATCCTTCATTTACCCTGAAATACTCGACTTAACAGATATTGACTCCACACAAGATCAGACTGACATTTCCAAAGTCACATCATTTTCATATTTTGACTCAGTCACCTTAAATCATGCAAGATGGAGCAATTTCCATCACTGGAGGAGACAGTGGTATCTAAACAGATATGACATGAAAAGTAGACATGACAGGAGATGGCTCCAGAAAGCATATACAATAATTGTCAGCATTTTGATATCTATTCAGACATTTATCACGACAAAGATATTATTTTTTCGGTCAACATTTAACAGAATTTGGTTTCGAGATGTAAAAGTACATAAAAGAGAAAGAGCTGGATTCAAGAAAGTTCAAAATATGTAAGTACACACATTATCTTTATTTTTTGTTTCTCTTTAATCCTGGTGCCTTTCATATTATAGGGGAAATAATGGTCCCCTTAGGAACTTGTGAAGTCAGGCATTTCCTGCTCATATATCCTTATTGGTTTTGTGCAAACATTTATAAACTTTGAAAAGAATTATAGAATGGGAAGTACTATTCTCATGTGTGCGTAGGTTTCATTCTCTGAGTGGCACCAAAAACATGAACACTTTTCGAAAACTGAATCTGGTGATTAGTGCTGTAGATGCTATTAGGTGTTATGATTTGCGTGACACATTGTAAACCAATGGTTATGAAAATGCTGGCAAGGAGTCATTCAATTAATACATATTCTCCAAAATAGCTGAAATTTGATCCCCCTCCCCCTGTTATGCACACATATACTTGATATGTACCCCCCTTTTGTGTACCTACTCTACCTCCATCTCTAAAAGAAAGTTTCTAGACATCCAAAATCATCCCCCCTGGTGTGAGCAGTCCTCTCTCAACAGCAGGTCCAATGCACATTGCGATGGAGCTGCGATGGCTCCCCTGTGCAAATTGGTTAAGAGAGGGGCGGTGCGAGCAAATGACCTACCCTTGAGCAACGATTTGGAAGCGTGGCCCGATAGCTCAGTTGGTAGAGCACCGACGTACAAAGTTAGGGGTCACGAGTTCAAATCCTGCTCAGGTCGGTTATTTTCTCGCACTTTCACTTTTCACATCCAAAATCATGGAGAAAGATGTTTTAAGCTTTCATAAGACACAGAAATGATCACTACAAATATATTTCATGAAAAATCTATAGTATTGTTCAAACAAAACAGCTTTATATTGGAACAGGGGATGTCTCATTTTAATTCATCTCATCATGTTAACTCAAGTTAGTGATGGAGCTAGACTGTAAAATATGGTCCTTTAGTTTCATTGTCATATATAATGCAAAGTATCCTGGCTATTAACCATAACATAGAGATTGACAAATAAATAGTTCTTTTTTAATATCTTGAATTTCGTAGTTAGAAAACTGTTGAGCATTTACAACAAAATTTTCTCATCATATCAGATATATAACTTTTTCGAGTTGAATTATGCTTTTTATGAAATAAATTTGACACCTAGGACAAATATGTCATATGACCAAATAAAACAAGATGAAGGAGGTATCACAAACTTCTGCAGTACCTTCTGTGTTCCTGCACTTCTGATAATCTTGGCTTTTCTGCTTATAATTTTCTTACTATGGCCTCATAACATTTCTCTTAGAGGTATGTGATATTTGATTTAAGGATTGTCTTTTACACTCTATACCATAACTTTGTCATGAGATTACCATCTATTATTGTGCTTATGTGTGTGTTTATGTATTTGTGTTTGTCTTTCATTGTGTTCTTGTCTTATTGTCCTAATCTATGTGACACTTGTGATGGTGAAATATAAAAATTTGGAATGATACTTAGCAGATCCTTTTCTAGGGAAGCTAGTTAAAGGAAACTCCAATTTTTAGCTTGATATTTGTAGCAAGATCTGTTAGGTCCCAGGCATTGGACTTTGTGCTATTTTGTGCTTTATTGTATTGTCTCTAGTGCATTTTGCTAATAAGCAAAAATAGTGCTTAGCAACTTGTTCTTTTTTGCTTTCTCAGGGCAGCCAGTCTTTAATCTAACTACACTTGGCATGAAAAATGCCAGATATATGACATTTGAGGAACAAAATAGAAAGCTTCCTGCATGGTGAGGCAACATCTTGTACATACTTTCATCATTTAAGTGCTTTGTTTTGAAGCCGTGATGTATATGTGGTCATATTTCTTCTTATTCATGTTCCATACAACATACCAAAGGCAGGTTTTCTTGAAATCTATATTGTAGATGTTGCATGAATAAAATCTTTTCAGTTTAGTTTTAGAGGCCTATTAGTGTACCTTTTCTCTTTTGCATCATTCATGTCAATGTCCTGTGTATATTTGCTTATTGATTGATTGAGTAATCAAATCTTTCTAACTTTGATTTGCAGAGTTTGTTCTTATATATGACTGTTTAATAAGGTCTTGTGTTTTGCAGTTACATGATCTGATTAGCTTGTAATGTTTAGGCTATGGTTTGGTTATGTAATTTTTTGGCTGAGCACTTGATTGTGGACTTGATTGAATAAATGAATTAATGAATGATTGATTGATTTATTGATTGATTGATTTGTTACTTAAGATATAGATTAGTTGAATGACTGAGTTTCTGGTTGATTAGCCATTGATAATTTGAATGACTACTCTTGAGTACCAAATAATTTGCCTCCCCCCCCCCCATTTTTTAATTTTTAAGATTTTTCAGTGAAATTGTGTATTCATAGGGAATGTTTTCATTTACATATAGGCTAACCAGAAAAATATTTGATAGTCACTTACACTACAACTATTGTTCTTTTGCCTTGATGTTTATTGACAATATTTGGTTAGTCATTTTTCCTAAGTTGTTCTTTGGAATATCCATGTCTTCTATTTTCCAGCACCCCATTTGTTCTAACCCCCAGTTATTATTTTTCAGAGCATTTTCCAACCCCTATTTTTCCCACCCCTCCACCATTTATTTGGTACTCAAGAGTAGTTGTTATATTTGATGTGTATTTGCCCATCTGTATTTTTGTTTCATGATTTATTTATGATTGAATTCTCAAGGAAAATTGATATTAGAATTCATGTTTATGCATATTCTTCTAGGCATGTTCTTCCTTATGGTGAAGCTGCTACAAGTGGTGGGCCAGCTGTTGGGAATAAATTCCCTGTAACATTTTACATCCAGAACAGTCATAGACAGGGCATTACAAGAAGAATTGAAGTTTTCAAGGTATGTCAGGAATACTGTAATGTCTTATGATCATTCAGTATTTGTTGGCTGATATTGGTTGGGTGTTTTATGTTTGTGGCTAGTATCCAACCTATGTAGGAAGCCATTTACATGAGTAAAATCAACCTGGGTTCATATGTAAGAACATGTTTTGTGTTTACATGAGAGTTTACAACCTGAGATGAGTTTCATAAGCTGTTGCTTCTGTTGCACTCAATAATAATGACAGACTCAGCAGGCAATCAAAATCTTGCCCTGGGTTGAAATAGATTTTGTATTTGCATGGAAATCTTGCCCAGACTGAGAAAGTTGGTTGAGGTTACCTCAGGTTGCAATTTGCTCTAGTGGCCGAGATAAACTCACCCAGAGTTGAACTTTCATATAAACTGCCTCTTAAGTCATATAGATGCATATTCAAAGTTATCTGAAAAGGCTATTTGCCAGTTTCTAGTTATTACAGTGCACCATGAGACTTTTTCATGCAGGCTTCAACTTGATATATGATACTTCAGGGATCAGTTTTTATCAAGTTCTTGTGAGAATCCTATTGTCATTTTGTCAGTTTACGTATTGTGGAACATTGGTAGTCTTACTACAATGCCTGCCACAAGCAGCTGGAACACCCACACAATTTTTGAATTTCTGACTCCTGCTGCTTTTCCATGACACCAGTTAAAGTGTAGCCCCTTCCCTCAAATACGTTTGAGTTGATACCCAAAGCCCATACCATTGTGTACAGGCAGCACTTCGACCATTGGGGCTATTTCTGCTTGCTCCAGATGACATTGTATAATGGGGAGGGGATGCTATAGCTTGTCAATAGCTTAAATCATAGCATGTGCCCCAGGACTTTAGGCAGGCATTGTTCCACCTAGCTGATTAGTAGTCTTCCAGAAAGGACTAATGTTTTTACTAAGAGAAACCTGTTTGAGTATGTTCTGAAGTTTGACTTTGTTTTAAGTGGGATGAAATGAGACACTTTAGTTGATGCTCTTTCATAAAATAAGTGAAGCTGCTGCACCTATGAACCTGTTTAGTCTCAAGAATCGAGAAGAGCTCTTCCCTTTTTTATGACATCTTTTGGAGACTGTTGGTACCTAAGGTCATATATGTGTTTATATACTGTACTATTGTGTAAAATTTATTTGCAGACAAAAATTGATTTTCTGGCTTTGAGACAATCCTGTATCAATTCATGCCACTAAATCATCATCTTGATATATGACTAGGTGTTGATAAAGACAATTTTCCTCTTCCTAAATAGTAACTTGTAATCTATCACCATTTTCTTTTCAAGGCATTATCCTCCATTGGTTATAATGTAATAATTCCAGTTTTTCCAGGTTTGTACCTTGTTTCCTTGTCACCAAATGTATGATAGAATAACCTTAGCAGTTTGTGGTGTCTGCTTTGCCTGCTTACAGCATCTCCAGGCCTTACAATGAGTAAATTTGACGCGCGCTGCCAATCGCGCGCGTGGGATCGTTTTGCGCGCTAAACATTCAATTGTGAGAGTTTACCTAGGCACTTGGATGTGCATCTTTGATAAAGCTGGCGCGAGCGACATGTCGAGCGCATGAACTGAGTTGGGCGCGTGCCTGCGCGCTCGTGCGCGACCTTGCGCGTCTCATTGAAAGGCCTGCATCTCTTATAACTGTTTTTCTTTGGGCAATGAACTGATAATTTCTATGTTTCTGGTTGACTGGATAAATAGTCACAGTGGATCGTGAGTCAGCTAGCAAAATGAATAAAACAGAGAGACAGTGCAGTAGTGCTACTGATATGCATCAGTCATGTGTACATATCATGGGTTCTTAATTTCGTATGGTCATCTTGGTATTTTCATAGGGTCATAAGGAAAATAAAATGAGTTATGCCAAGAACTTTCTTTATCAAATAAATAGTTTCTTTATTTGTAAGTATGTAGTATTTGTTTTTTCCCTTTTTGGGGATCTGAGGGTGGAGTTTGCTGCCCCAGGATATTTCTGCGGTACTGTACAGTAGTTATATGCTATGAGCTAAATTTCTACGTAAGACACATGCCAAATGCAACAAAATACGAGCGGTGCCTACTTGCCTCTGAGTTTGAAGTCTCTAGTCTGTGTTCACCCTCTTTCCCCAATGAACAGTTAAGTGTCTGCCACTGTCTCATTGATAGTAATATTGCAAGCACTGACGACACATATGCGAAGTGAGATGGTAAGCCCAGGGAGCTTTGTGATTCAAGGGACTAGACTACTTTTTATTGCTGTACACAATACATGGCATTTATGTTGTACATCATTTAATGACCAATCTCTTTGTTAACAACTTAGAACTGAACATTGCTACTGGCTGGAAGAGGGTTACTAAGCTGTTCAATCAGTCGTCTGCTATCCTTTGGGGAGAGATGGAATCTGTGAGGTGAGCAAGCCAATTTAGTTCAAATCACAATATAGTCCGTTGTTGTGCAACCTCTGCCAATTTTCAAGTGATTCTTGAAAGCTTTACGGCTGACACCCCTCAGGGTATGCAATGTCACCGTGGCGATTAACATTTCAATCATCTTGCTGATTTTTTTGTACTGTAAAGAGTATATGGTCAGCAAGGCTTTTAGGAGCCCTTCAGTCGTGTTTGCTTTGTGTAAAGCTTTATTCCCTTACTGTGACTCTTGAATTTTCATCTATAAAAATGAATTGTATTTTAGCATATTGCTGTAGATACTAAAACGTGTGATCTTGTTATACAAACGTCACTGTTCCATATTCTGAGAGTTGGGTAGTCACGTCATTTTTGATATGATAAGATGTTTGTTAAGTACGACAATTTCGGTGTAATCCTAAGCTTAGATATATTTACTTTAGCATTGGACTTCGTGTTTTAAAAAGTGAAATTCCGCTTCTTGAAACCTTAAAGTAGTAGTCCATGAGCTGATGTGGATCGTAGGTTAGGCCAACAATATTCACAAGCAGTTCATGCCCCCACGTAAAGAATTAGATTAGTATATTTGATATCATGGACTTCCTTGGGGATATTCTTATATTTGATATTTTTACAGCAATATGCAAGAGCTGGCAAAAGAACTGTGCAGAGAAGGTACGTGCACTTTTTATGTTGCTCGAAGTGTGTATTCTTTTGATATCCTCATTTTCGTAAGCAGTTTGTTGTTCCACATTACAATCATTCTTTGATCTCATTGCAGGATTTCCACCTTCTGGTGTAGTGATCGAAATTGAAGATGAGCTCAAGAAGAATTCCAATGTACGTATGTTGCTTACCCAGCGAGTGCTTTTCTCACTCTTAAACTGTTAAAGTGATCTCATCACGCATTTGCAGTTGCTCTTTTCCAGTTTTTGTAGAAGTTTAGTATTGCCTGCAAAAACAGACTCCTGTTGTTGCAAAGGATGCGATTTGAGATTACCTGTTCGCTCAAGTGATTGTAGCAGTATTATTCATGCCAATTCTATCACTTGCTGTAAGGCCCATTGTTTTTAGGTACTGTAGACATTTTGCTCCGGTATTTTTTGTTTTGCTGCAATCTTTGCTAACTGCTCATCAGTAGGTTTTCTGCATTAAGATATTTCTGCTTAGGTTATTCATAGTGTTTTGACACGTATAAATGCATATTCCACACTGAAAGAAGCTTTTTGAGTACATTTTTGTCACTTTTTCGTTCTGAAAATGGTTATCTGCTGCAGGTGAAGTCTCTTTTCAGGTAAAAGAACTGGAAGTATGGACCTGCAACTGCACTGCTGTGAAGCTGGACGATGGTTCGCCTTTCTCGTATGCTCATGTCAAATGCCCCTTGGGGAGCAACATTTTTGATAAGGACATTGTGCATTGTCTGCAAGCGCTAAGAAATTGATGCCAATTCCCACCTGACCCAAGTTACAAATGTGTTCTGGTGTCTCGTCGGATGCCTGTTTACGATTATTGTGTAACAAGCTTGACTTTGCTGTACTACTGTACTTTTGTCTCGTAATTGAAACAAGTAGTTATCTAGGTAGATCGCCTGCATGTGGAAATGGCCACAACTTTGTGTTCAAGTGTATTTATGAAAGCTGGAGCTACCGAGAATTGGTATGTCTATTTAGTACTTTAATGAAGATATAGGCACGAATCCTGCTTTTTAGTTAAACAACCACGTACTGTTTATTGAAACTAGACAGTTTATGCCATCCGTAGGGTTTGCTTTTTCCATATTGCACTGTATTAAATGCATACATTGATGTTTGTTAGACTAAAGGACAATTTTGGTCACCTTGAGCTCTAGGGATGCTGCCTGACATGTGATTTGTCGCTTCATTAGATTTTCTATGAAGTACTTTCAAGCAGTACCCACGGATTAATGGCCAAAGTTGTATAAGGTTATAGCCTATTCTATTTAGGAAGCAAGTGCTTTATGTCAAAATGCTTTTGACCACAGATATTTATAGCAGCTTTCTTCACCTTATGTCACCACTCATTTTGCTGTAGAGAGCTAATTACCTTCCATTACTCACATCGATTTTGCCATTTGGTATGGAATTCTTGTATTAACGTATATTTGTAGTTTATGAGTCATGTTTTGCGAGTTTAGTACTGCTCTGTAATGAGCAATTATTGTTATCCTATGTGATGCACTATATGGATGTAGTACTATTGCTGAAGTATTTATTCATCACGTTTATATCAGTTGTTTGTTTATTAGCGTTGTTTTTTCATAACTCCTTCAAATTGGTCTACATTACTATGTGCTTAGAGCGTTTTTCAATTCTCCCAAAGGGCCGCATAGTACCAATGAGAAGATGCTTCACAATATAGTACACCTGGATGGCTCTGCGTTTGCAGTCCCCAGGTGTATTATATAAATCCCAGTAGGAGAAACTTTTATGAAAACTTTGTACGCATTGTGCTGTTAGTGTCAGGTAGAACATAACAGATAGAATTTCTGATCAATTCGTTGGCAAAAAGATAAAGGACGCGCCTCTCTAATGATTCTTTTTCTTTTGCTATCGTCGACGAAGCAATTTTGTTTATCTGTAAAAGCGCCCTTGATTTTAAGTTAGTTTAGTCGTTTTTCCTCTTGTAAAAGCTTCTGCTACTCTCAGAAGGGGTCCTAATTATGACTGTCTAATGAAGTGAAGAGAGTAAAGGCCGGTTTGACGGAAAGATGAGTACTCGAGATCATCAAGCTTGGCTGTAACAAAAGCTGCCTTCAAACCAGAAATTTGCATCAGTAATTATGAAGAGATATAAAGATCGTAGAGCTTTTGATATCTTCATAAAAACTATGATTGTTCTACCAAAAAGTAGAACATTCATATTGATATTAAATTAACTTAAAGCTCTATGGATTAAATATTTCAAGTTGACTATGGATGTTTTTTGAAAGCGGAAGCACTACCTAAGATATAAGTTCTTCTCAACCTTTTCATATCTCATAGTTCCCTTTAAACATACTTTGGTTTTTCTTTTAATTTCAAACTGAGCTTTTATTAAAACCTTTACTTATCGCTGACCATTTACTATAGCTATTAATACTGAACCCTATATTATTATCATAGATATTAGTATAGTTATTACTATCACTGTAATCATCATCATCGCCGTTGCAATGTTTACATAAATGTTTGCAGCACTCGTGTTTCTCACAATGCTGTCAGTAAGTCATGTGTACGACTCCCCTACATTGGCAATTGATCCTAAGTTACGTAACAGACTTAGGAATGAGGCCGAAAATGCACGATTAGGTAAAAATGTTGTGAATTTTCTCTAGCTTTCATTCACGACACAGATAAATGGCTGCGGTAAAAATGGATGCGCGATTTCATAGAACTGATTTATTTTTATGCAACTTTGGCATTCTTGAATAGTTGTGCAATAAAAAGTGACACTTTAACTTGCATGTGATTAGTCTGATGTGCCCGTCTGGAGTGTGGAAAGAATATACTTTTGCTCTCTTTAATCGTAAAATTTAATGCTGCAAACATTAAATATCAAATATCACTCACATTTTCAAAAAGGTTTCCGAATCAGAAACTGTTGTTCAAGATGCCCTATCTGGAGGGCACTGGCCAACCATGCGTGCGGATTCTTATTTTTCAATGGACTGATTCACTACACGCTTTTTATAAGGAAACTAGCTCCAAAAGTTCCTTATTTTTAGACCTCTAATGGGGAAATTGTAGTACTAAAAGCTCCTTAATAGTTCCTTAATTTTCACTCCACATTTATTGCCATACATATGGTACAGACACAAGTAAACATTGAAGTTCTGAATTTACCCCTTAATTTTGGCTATAACGTAAGTCCAATGAAATATTTAACACATGACACAAGCATTGCAAACAATCAGTTTTGGTTTTGGATGCAAATAAATAGAGCCATCTTCCTAACTCTTGATTGTTTGCTGTACTAAAAATTTTTCAAATTGAAAAATTCCTTAGGAACTTTTCCTTAGTAGTATAAGTTCTTTAAATATATTGGCATTATACATGTAAGCTCCTTTTAAAGTGGTTCCTTATAACAAAGCATGTACTAGCAGACGTGCTTGTTGATAAAGGGAATCCAAAATATGGCAGTCACTTACCAAGCATTCAGAGCTTAAAGCCTGATCTATCAGGATTTGCATGCATTTTAGGTGACATAATTCAGATCAGGAGATACTCTCAAAAGCCAGCCTGTTTGAACACGTTGCTTTAAGGTCTTAGACTGCCCACACTAACATGGATAACATCTGCTTTTCAGCGGAACTCACAACTTAATCATCCCCTCGAATCACTCTAAAACATGAGAATAGAAGGCCTTTTTCCGTAGTAATTTACATAAGGCATGACAAATTTGCATTTTTCATTACATGTATATAGCTCTAAGGTCATCCAACTTTTGGATTCCAATGAGTCATTCACTCTATTAAGGAGCTGTCTATGTTTGAGCGTACTGCCTTCAGAGTCAGGAGTAGGCTGCCACAATGTGTAGAAACCGTTATTTAAAAAAAGTTATCCCAGATTGTGTCAGTCAACTTTTGACTTCGGATATACTTAATGTCAACATTACCAGAAAGATGGTTATACTATATATATATATATGTAAATATATATATATATATATATATATATATATATATATATATATATATATATATATATATATATATATATATATATATATATATATATATTTATATATATGCATGTATGTATGTATATTTACATTTTGTTATATTTATGTAGTATGTAACTTGGAAAAAGCCTCTCTGGATATAGAGATTCATGGCATCTTATCTTGATAGTGGAATAAGGATTTGCCTCTTGTCTATAGATCAAAGCCACCGTAACAGTCTAATCCCTGCAGTGTTGTACAGATGTGTAGTATCAGCCTATGCAGAAGGTCGTCCAATCTACTGTTAGCTATCTGATTAGCATAAAACCAACCAACACTATTTCAAAATGATCTTAGAATAAATGCTCATTATAAACGGAAAGAGGACTGCAAATTATTATTGCGGGTACTAAACTGATGGATAATCTTTGGTTCTCGTTTGCATAAACAAACCGCAGCTGACATGCAAACACAGAAATTATACATGTTTCCTTGCTATACTTATGGGTAATAAGATGTAGATATAACACCTTACATTTAAAGGGAATCCTTCGAAGCGCTGATGTAAATGGTAATCTTCACGGATTATTCTCTAAAGTGCACAAACAGTTCTAAGAAGTGCTAGCATGACCAATTGCGTTTGCGCATGAAGTTCCTCCATCCCACCTCATTCTACTGACTGATTTAGCAAAATTCCCTGACAATTTTACTGCCATTCGACGTCATTGTGTTCAGTCAAATCCAAAAAAGTTTCAGTTTTGAAAGAGCAGAGTCCAGAAAAATGCCTAACCTTCCTCTAGATGTCAAATCTTCATTATAAACCTTCCTCTTTTATGTATCAAAACTAGCCAAAGTTTTTGAACTCTGCATTGGGTATGTCTAGGAAGCTTTTACTGTAAATGGGCTATACCCTTCACAGTTGATGTCGGGTTGTATAAAAACTTTGCTGAAACTGGATTGTTGATACAAATTTCAAAGCCTTCCTCAAATACGTCATAAAGAGCAAAATTTTCCTCCGGTTCAGAGCCGTGGAGCCGTGACTTTTTCTGGACTCTGTGAAAGAGTTCCAATTAAAAAATATCTCACTTTTGCCAAACATTTGGTAAATTCCCTTATTGCCCCCTGATTTCCGTGTTAGAAATTAAATTGATTTTTTTTGACAGATGTGCAATGTCTTGGCAATTCCCTGATTTTCCTGTTCCCTTGATTGCCCGCTGGTCACCCTGACTGTATATTCTGTGCAGAACTACACACTAAAAACAATCCCAAGAACAGACGCATAGAAACATCAATAAAATATCATGTTAAGTGCAGAGATCTAAGAATACTCCCTGTATTTAATATTCCCTTTACAATATTTTACAGCAAATGAGATTCAAGAATACAACCAAAAATAGACCTACTCTGATGGCAGTAGAAGGAAAGATACTGAGACACTATGCTCCTAAGTAGCCATCCAGTTTTACCACCATTTTCATAAGTCTACAAAGGATAATTGTTCAGTCCCCCTCCCAGAAAGTACAAGGTGAAAATTAAAAAATGATCCCCCTTCCTCTACGCCCACCCACAGGATGAGGGTATGATACTAACAGATTGCAGCAAACAGCTGTTGCAGGACATTTTCCATTAACTGAACAGTCATAACCCATGCAATATTACATGCTTTATAGTTGAGTTATCAGTTCAGAAGTTCATGATATGAATTTTGCCACAGTTTAGATAATGATTTATGCCATTTTTCGAGTAATGTACAGATCGCATTAACCTCTCTACCGCCATACGGTCTGCAGGCTCGTGAAAATTATAATAAAATTCGATGACACCTAAGTAGGCTGGGCAAATCAAATCGTGGCACCGCCAGTTAAATTAAGCCTAAATATGTATTACGATTGAAGTTATATACAAGAAATTCCCCTAAGTATCTGAAGATTTATGAAATATGACAAGTCTATCACTTCAATAATTTTAAGTGATTTCGAAAAGAAATAAATTCCTAATGTGACTTTGACAGTATTTGAAGGTATTAACTTATTTCTATTCCGTCTGGCATCCATTGTTTTAAAATAATATGCGGGAGCGTAAACGCTATTTTATTTTGGAAGCTGACTAGAAGACGATTTCTAGAATTAACTGAATGAACTACACATTTTAATATCGGTTAGTTTGACCCCACCGTACACGTTGTTCTGTATAAGAAACCTGGCTCAAGGCCTAGTACAAAAACTTTCTTAATATCTGGGCAGATTTTAGTCCTAAACGTTTCTTAAAAGTTTCTTAAGTCAATGAAAAAAATTACAGTGATAACGAAAGCAAAACCGAAAACATCTTTTGCAGTGTCCGTAGGGGTTAGTGCATAAAACATGCTGTAGTGGAAACTCATTAAATCTGCTGAGGAAATAAGGGGTTTCCGAAACTGTGAAAGATGACACAGAACGTTCTAAAGTTTCTTATCTCTTTCCTTGCAGTTCTAAAATTGTCCTAAATTTTAGGGCGTCTATTACTAGGATTTTTATAAACCTGTTTCTTATAAAGCAAACGTGTATCACAAATACGGAGTGCTATAAATTAAAATGGATTATCGAAAAGAACCTAGTGTACTGATATGTGCATTTTACAATACACTTCATGTACTTCCTCCATAATACGGATTCTCATTCTCAAGATCTAGGCCATCATATGTATCGTTTTCATAGCGGGATTTGTCTTGACTAACTGCTGGGGTGTTCACTGACTCCATATGAAGCTCACCATCACTGAAAAGAGGATAAAGAGAATTTCGTATCAGAAGCTCCTTTTCGATCCAGTACATAAAAATGGGGGTTAACGATGGCTTCCCAGCACCCTGTTGTTCATTATCAACCTCGACCTTGCTACAGGTATATTTGTCTGACTTGCTATTATGCAGGAGCTTATTTCTTCATTTTGCCTTAGTTTTCCACACTACCAGTTTTACTAAGACTGATTTTGCCACGGCTGAGTTAAAATGAGGTACATTCAACTAGATTGAAGTATACAGGGAAATTGTCAAGTATTGGAAAAGATATAGGTTTATCTGAAGGGTACATACCGTAAATCCTCGAATTAGCCCCCTGGGGGCTTATTTATTTTTGCTGCTTTTTGGGTGGGGGCTTATTCGAGGGGGGGCACATAAAATTATTTGACAAATGTCGTATAAAAAGCTCATTCCCAAAGCTCCTTTTCTCCATACAATTTCAAGAACAGTCTATATTTAAGCATTAGTCTTTATTACAGTCTTTATCATCACATAGGGTGGGGGCTTATTCGAGGGGGGGGCTTATTAACAATTTGAAGTTCTAGCATGGGGGCTTATTCGAGGGGGGCTTATTCGAGGGGGGATTAATTCGAGGATTTACGGTACATTATTCGCAACAGTGCCACCAAAAATTCAAAGTGATAGAATCGTATAAAAATAACTCAATTAGCACAGAATAAATAGAATACCGTTTCTGGTTCTTTTTCAGTATGTACCCTAAAAGTGAAGAAGAAGCTTGTAGCATAACAATAGAACTGTTGAACAAAATATCATATTTTAAACAATAGGAATAACTGAAAAGCAACTAAAGAGGAAAACTAATAGCAAAAGTGAGACCTAATCTGGATTAAAATCGGAGTTTAACTGTGCAGATCATTTGGAGGGTTGCGAGAAATGTCAGTAAAACAGAACTGAAGAGACTAGATAGCTTTAAAGGTGCAACAGCAATTTATAGGAGGACCTAGCAAACAAAATTTAGTTTTTCCTTCATTCTCTAAATTCTGCGGACATTCAAAGAACTTTTCAATTTGATATAATTTTTATAACACCAAACAATCAAGAATTAAGAAGCTGGTTCCATTCATTTGCAGCCAAAAATCGCATAGATTGTTTGCTATACTTGTGTAAGTCCCTCATTTTTCATTGATCTTATGTTACAGGCAAATTCTAAGGCAGAAATCGGGGTTTCAATGTTTAACATGTGTCTTTACCATTTTTATGGCACTAACTGTGTGGTGAAAATTAAGAAACTGTTAAGGAGCATTTAGTACAACAATTTGATCATTGGAAGTCAAAAATAAGGAACTTTGGAACTAGGCCTTGAGCTGGATTCCTTAAAGAAAAGGGAGTAAACAAAGTAAAAACATCAAATAGAGCTTACAGCCATTTCTTCGGCATAATAGAAGCGCCCACATCAGTGCAACGAGAGCCAAAAACGTCAGTACAATCGAAAGACCGATAATGATATTGTCTTTTCTGTCTATCTCCATTGTCAGAGCTGTCACATCTATGGAAATGAAGGGACTTAAATCATACCCCTCTTAAGATAGAACATTAATGTAATGCTGAGCAGACACAGAAAATTAGCCAAGCTTACCAGGAAAACACCTTTTCTATATCAAACAGTTTTTCATGAACTGCCAAGAAAGTATGCACACAAGTGCTTTCAACTTACCGACTACCATGATGTAGGTAGCTTACTTCATCTTACTCAAAGGTTCCTAATAAACGGAGGGGTCCTAATAACCGAGGGAGGTCGGGAATGTTTTTATTATCTAGTGACAATTAGTGACTGTCTATTGCGCCTCCGATAATTGACCAAAGAAACATTCATGTCGTGAAAGAAAGGCTTTAATTTTGTGGAAAACATAGCTTTTCTCATAGAAAAGCTTTCAAACTACTTTTCATTCCTGGAAATTTAATAAACGAGGGGTCCTAATAACCTCCAGGGGTCGGAAAAACTTGAAAAGTTAGCAACCATCACCCCGTTTACTTAGAACTTACCAGAAGGCAAAAATAACGTCACAAATATACAGTAGCATGGCGTTAAATGGGAAATTGGTCCGAGTCAACTGAATATCTCATAGAGTCGGATTTTCGTAATAAAGTACAAAAATGTCCGACTAATCAAGACTATGATTAGTCACTTCGAAGTGTTGAGACAAATGAAAAACACAATAATATTCCTATAGACCATATCAAGGATTTAAAGACAATTACGTTTTCACTGCTGCTTGAAAAAGTTTACAATTTTCATTTATGTAATGGAGCAATTAGGAATAGAGTAATCGACGCTGATAAATCTTTAAAACCATAATTTCCAACAAAAATTTCAAACCTGCGAACATTAAAAGCTGCATTTTGGAACAGTGAGTAGATAGTCCTAGTCCCAGAAAAGCGCAGTATTTTTGCGGAGGGGACACAACAAATCGGCACGACTTAGCGAAAGTCCAAAATATCCGGGGTACAAATTGAGCAAAGCATTTTGGTGCGTAAATCCAAGGGGAATGAAAACTCAGTCCAACTAAGCGAAATTCCGACTTATCCAGGGTACGACTTAACGGGATTTAACTCTACAAGCTTTTTCTACAAACTAAGACCGTACGTTGGGGGAGTGCCTGCTAGAAATGATATGTATCCTGATCCAATGGCTTTGTGAGGTAAGGGTAGGGTGATCAGTTCCTCTCCTCTCCTAGTGGAGGTGCCATGAAGGAAATATAGGGGCATATTCCTTGCATTACTTGCCAGGATCGATTTTACAATTTGTCCAAATTCGAGAGCAAAATATCAATAGAAGGCTGAAGAAGTGTCTAGCTTGCATTATTTTGAACTTTTTATACTTTAGACATTTATTGTCTTTTCAGGATGTTTGCAATTTCATTTTCTCCATAATGTGCTGAAAGGCAATTAAGGATTGTTTCATAGCTGGAAATAGGAGCATTCCCAGTCAGAAATGCTTTGCCAAAAGCAAAACTGGTGTGATCACAATGGATTGCGAGGGAACTCCATCCCAGCACACACTACTCCAAATTTGCAGTCCACCTCTTGGCAGCTGGTGCCATCTTTGAAATCTATACCCCTCTTTACCAAGTGTTGCCACTAGGGACCCATTTGCCGCTTGATAGATCGAGAGTGTGCATCAAGAATATGACCGGAAAGCTACACCGAACCATCAACCTTCCTGACAGCAAACAAGAGAGCAGCCTTATTACTCAGCTATTTCCACATAAAGTCTATTAAGTGGCCTAAACTGTTTCCATATCTATATAGTTGTATTACCATAAACTCAGAGGGCTCTATTGGTATAAATTTGAATGAAACTTAACACTTCAAACCTGGGCATGCGCAGTTGTGTGCCGCAGTTGATGTAGGTGTGTAGGAAATTGCCGTCATAGATGCTGATACTGTTGCTGTTGCTGTGCTAGAGATAACAGGATTGATATCTGTTGTTGCCATTGTAATTATAGAAGCTTTGAAAGTCATACGACTTGATTCAAAAGCAACTATTCCCGAATGCGCAATGCTCCGTATATTAGATATATGATCTAAAAACAAAGCAAAATTCTTTAAAAACTGTGAACATTTCAAAGTAATGTGAGCTCAGCTCTTTCTCCTGTTGTCAAGCGTTTATAAGTTAAGGAAGATATTCAGCTAAAACAATCCATCAAACAAGACGGCTATTGCTACCAAGTCAGCAAAATTGATTCAACAAGAGTACGCAAACTTTTCAGCCAGGCCAGTTGGGACTGCTCATAACTCCATTAGGGCTCACCCAACCTTCTCGAAGCAGTATTGATTATGATTTTGATATGATGATTATCGTTTCAATATAACTTCATCATCTCGCGTAAATAATGTATCTACTTATATTACATATCGCATACTGTGAAGCAAGAGAGACTTGGAATCAAACATCGAATGTTGACCTGTGCTGACATAAATTTATTTACTCGAATTTATTTGCCTACTCATCAAATGTGCAGAGATTTGACTACGTTTTGCTGTATTACACGCAAAAAGCCTGTATGCGCAAATTCCTGCAGTCAAGGGCAAGATGTTGAAACTATTGGGCAGATAGCATGTAAAAGCGTAGGGTACTACTGCTGGGAGCTGAAAGTCTTCTGCATGACGTCCTGTGCGGAACTGGATCGTTTCATATTGACACTAGCATAAGTACATAATACTAGAAAGTAGGACTCGAATACCAGTCCTTCTCTTGCAATAGCTGCGGTAAAATTGGCATTCAGCTGTCTAAGATTTCTGCTATTATAATGCATCAATTGCACCTAAACAATTCCCTCCAATACAGGAACCATCATATTTTGGAACTTTTATATATGGGTCCGAACATATATTGTAGTTGCTGCGATGCAACTTCAGAGTAAACTCGACCAATAATATTCTTCTTCTGATCCAAAGCCACCCCGATGTCGCTCTAATGTCAGATTCAAGTCTATTTTAATTCGGCGAAACCAAAATGCCATGTTCAACTCTGGCGGGGACCGTGGCCTTATTAACTTATTAATACTCGTCACTTGCAATAAACTTCTTGATCGTGTATCAATGTATTCCCTTTATCATATATCAGTGCAATACTTTGGCATATTTCAACAAGCTTGCTAAACACAAGATGCCTAATAATGCAAAGAATTATAGTTGTATATTAAATACTACATCAGATATAAGATGTTTCGAAAAACATTATTTCCTCTTTTATCTCAGAAAAAAGCTTTTCAGTATGTTTAAAGAATCTTCCCGCTTTTTCAAGATATAGTGAAGTTTTACAGTACCAACAGACCAATTAAGAGTTACAGGTATAGCATTTATTAGCTCTAGTACGTATTCAACATGCTGTCAATGTATAAAAGAAGTTCCTGTCAAATCACTACTGATCATCACTCGATTCACAAATAAATGCACTCTTTTTGTATAAGAACAATTTTATACGAACACTAGCCTCAAAATTTATGGAAAATAAAGAGCAAATTAAGAACAAGCTGAGGTTGAAGCACAGTTGTGAAATGATGTGAAACTGATATAAAACTTTTTAAGCTCAACAATGTTTGCTAAAAGTCCTCGACACACCCACATCATCAGTGTGTACAACGAATTGTAAGTGTACAAAGACTTTTCGCGAGAATTATACATCTGTAAGAATGTATGTCTTTTGTCCCCTGCTAATGCTAATGCGAAAACAATACCTGTTCCGTAAACATTCAATGTTCTCTTGTATATTGTCTAATACCTACGTTGTTTACACCCCAGTAATTTAAGAACAAATTAAGAGCACTTTAGCGAAAATTTTAGGAAAATTCAAGAAGAGCCAGCCTGTACCTCAATTTTACTGGTTCTTATAAAAAGAGTGTAATAGACAATTCTACCTCCTGATAAACAAGTGAAGTGCACTATGAGTTGGGCGTTCAGCATATCACATGTGCCATTAAAATTCCAGATACTTCCTTTGGGTGAAACCAAGCATTTAGAGTAACTCTTGCATTTTCTCCTAACAATCTCTGTTGCATTTGGATTGAAACATGTAATATCACCGGCAAAGTGACACGAGTTGTCGCCATTGTTTCGGCCATAAAATACATCGTGAATACTGATGGTCTCATTTTCATTGCATTGCAAAGAAATTGGGAGTCCATGCTCACAGGTTTTTTCTGTTCGCAGCTTTGAAGTAGTTTCTGAAAAACACAACACAAAGGATTTAATGCTCAAGACCCATATGGTCTATATTGCAATTGCATCCTATCTTATCTGCTAGACAGTCGCTTGTATATAAAACTTGTCAGGTCTCCTGAGAGCTTTCAAAGAATCTGCTGGAGCCCTGGATGATGTCATTAGGAGTTGAAAGTCGGTTGCAACTTAAATCCAAGTACTGTTTTTAAATACAAGAACTGAGCAAGAAGTGTGTTCTATTCTATGTAAGCAGTACGGTGTAACAACCAATGCAGATAATCATATAACCATATGACCATGTTGTATACTGCTCTCTATGATAAACGTTACAACTAAAACATGCTATCTCTCACATTGCAGCCTTCTTCGACTTCCCAAGAAAGAAGGTAAAGCCAGGGTAATTTAAGAAAAGTTTAGGAGAAACCGTACCTAATTACAAGGAATATTTGTCACTACAAATTATGCTCAAAGAAGGAGGTATTGGACGAAGCCGACATTCTGTATGACCACGCCCTTCATTCTCGCTTTTAGTATGAGTTTTCCACAGAGTAAATTGGTTGAGGATTGAGAAACAATTAGTGATTGCCATCGATATCCCAGTTGATCTCTCAATCAAAGCAACATTTGTTACAAAGATCAATTAAATGCACTTCTACGGAGTTTAGTGGTTCTACTACTGCACACTTCAACTGTTCATCAGTGCACGAAACCATTTTATCAAAACGCCAATTGGTTATCATTGCACAATAGATTTATGTGTGAGAGAAACCCATGGCCTTTCCTACGATGCTTTTTGGTCGAGCTTGATGCTCTAAAGAATTGTGTAGAGAGGTTCATGCATGCCGGAGTGAAGCTTCATTGTTTTCATTAGGGGGCTGTCGCACACAGATGCCCAACCAAAGGGCGTGACTTGCATGATGAAAGGAGATATTGTGCCCGGCAAAATGAAGCTGAACCAAAAAGGATGGGCATATTCATTATAAAAAACATAATTCTGTTCATTTTCTATAGCCATAACAATATTCTGGTAAAGAAAGAAATGGTGAAAGAGCGAGTTAAAGAAAATCTCCAAAATTGTTCGACTAATATACGGGCACCCAAAGAAGTTGCCTGAAAAATTCGCCTATCTCTGATTGTTGGGGGCTTTTGAACTTCCCAACCCCAATGAACTAGTTTCGCCCTTACACACATGGAAGGAATGATTTTCATTCGTTCTCTTCATTCAGTACCTTATAATAACATCTCCTCTGTTAAGATTCACTCTACTCTACATGTGAACAGCTTTCTCTCCAAGTTCATTTTTATGAGATAGTGTACAATATAATCTGCAATACTTAAATCAGCAATGCTTCAAGAGTGAGAGTTGCATTTTATTCATCAAAACAAAGGATAACTTTGACCACCTAAAAAGCATGAAAGCATCTGATACATTCTAACCTCTCCTTGAGTAGTCCCTAGAACCTCCCTATATAGTCCCTGGAATATGGAAATGAAGACCCCATCCACTAGACCATACCTCATTCCCAACTGCTTTACAATATTTGCAGTACATACCTTTATCGAAGAAGCACCAAGGACTATCTGATAAAGCTGTGCCATTCCAGCAGCAGTTCCTAGCTTCACATTGACTTTGAACAATCCCTGACCAACCACAATCTACCCTGGTACGGTCACTCATAATACAAGCTGCACGAAAAAACAGAACTGCTAGAAAAATAGCGTACCACCAATACTAAATTCACCTAGAGTGAATAGGAGCTTTGTAGTAGTAATACGATTCAGATATGAATAGCTGTGAACTGATACTGTCTGCAAAACAAATGCAGGGTTCGAATCAGTGGACAGTAGCTAGGGGTAGAGGCGGTGGAATACCGAAGGGCTCTTGAATGGGGGGGGTGTAGCATACAAACTTTACCGACAGGTTTGGACAAGGCAGCTGCCGCCAAGGTACCATGTCACCGACAAGCCACGATCGTAATGGCAATTTTCACCAACGGGACGGAAGGATTACTACGAGTTCTCCCCCCACTTCATTACATCATTGAGCAGGGGGCTACCATCCCCGTGCGCAAATTTGAGAAATATTTGAGACTTTTTCCTACTTTTTAGGACCGCATCGTAGCACAAGTACTATTTCTGAGAGGATGTAAATATGGAAACCTGAAGGAGAAATTTTGCCTGCAACCCAACTCGCAAACAAACAGACATTACTGCCATTGCACCCCTGGTTCGAGTGAAGAGGAGGACAGTATTAAATGATCCAGAAACTGTGCTGTGACTCTTGGAAGAGCATTAAGAGCTGAAGGTAGGTGAATACGTATATACTTAGCTTTGAAAATTTATTTTAAAAATTTTGTTGTACAGTTATATTCATAGAGCACCATGCGTACACACAATTTTGGCTAGGCCATTTTTGTAGTTGGCTTTCCTGGTGGCAAACGCAGGATACTAGCACAACGTATAATCGGCTTTCAAGGCACCCGCCAGCCAACTGGGGTTCGGGCTCTGAAAGCCCCCCTCCCTGAAGAGCAGCTTCCACTCGTGGACTACCGAATATAATGGAGATAAAATGAATGACAAAAAAGGATAGGGTGTCATTGTGCAAACTGCGAAAGTAGTCCCATAAATAGTGTGAACTGTAGCTTCTACTAAAGTAGTTACAAAAAAAATGCATTGGCAGACACAGCTTGGGTGTTGGGGCTGTAAGAAAGGGAGACCCCCAAGTTGGCTTACACACATTGTAATATCCATATTTACAAAAATCATCTGCTCAGAAAATGGTAGGACAAATTGGTTACACAATCGAAGTGTTGGCCGTCTGCACCCTACCGTATTTTTCACTCTGTTACACTATATGTAGTATATTCTAATGGTCACATTTCGATGAAAACATTTTCATACTGCCACATGAAAATGAACAGAGTTCTAATGGTAACCACACAATAAAAGATAACATACTATTATTACAGTAAACCAGTTGTGCGATAACTGCTAATACAAGGAGCAGGGAGGAACTCGTGTTTGCCAGGGCTATACCATGTAGATTGGGCAGCATTCTTCTTCAGAAGAGACAAAAAATATCAAAGCCTGGCCGTACAATATCTTGTCTTCCTTATGGTACACACTGCCTGCGACAGATTCATAGATCCTGTTTGTTGACTTCCGCTTCCTTGCAATCGAAGACAACAGTTTCAGTTGACAAACCAACTGCTATGGAGACTTAAAACACTTCTTTTGACAAGACTGAGCAAAGCCACCATTTGACCTGTTTAGAAAGTTTGAAGCATAACAATCTGCGCCAGGACAAAGTATTATGTTGCAACTAAGCTATCTGCTGATAAGGATCCTGGAGAAAAAACGAAAATGGCCTGTCAGTGGCTATCAGTGGCTAGTCTGTCTATCAGTGGCTGGGGGTAGGGGGCTACTTGAATTTCTTTTGCAATGGTGAATTCTCAGAAAAATAAAGTGAGAGCACCTTGACACTACAGTGCACTATCTTTCACCTTGTAGCCTGGGAGATGCCTTTTTCACCATTCTAGAGAGTAAAATTTGAAAGATGTTCTCTCGCATCAGATCCATCCATGGCGGGTCCTCCTTACGGCCACTACCCGAGTTGATTAGCCACCTGGTATCAATTCGTAGTACACGATTTTTTTATAAGAAACCTAGATCAAGGCCTAGTACTAAAAGTTTCTTAATTTCTGGCCACATTTTAGTTCTAAAAGTTTCTTAAAAGTTTCTTAATTTAATACAAAAGATTGCATTGAAGACGATATAAAACACGTGGATATAGCAAACTATTAGCATGATAGCAAACAAAAGACGTTAGTGCGGCTCTAAATCTGAATCAACCTTATGTCCACATCGTTAATTTCAGAAAACTTTATATAATCTTCACTTTGGTCCTCGAAAAGGATACGGTATTGGTTCAGCTTTGCGTCGAATTAAGTAATGGTTCCAATGTACCATTTGTCATAAAAATGCGCTTATCTCTCTCTCAGCCAGAGGATCTTTCTCAATCTATTTTAGTTGACACTTGATGCATCCGTGGAGGGAATGTATTTCACAAACCCCACTTTGAAGTAGCACAAAAATTTGTAAAGTTTCTTAGCTCTTTCGTTGTAGTTCTAAAAGTTTCTTAATTATTTGTGTGTCTAGTACTAGGTTGCTTATAAACTGGTTTCTTATAAAACAAAGCGTGTAACCGTGGCGTTGATACGAGTAGGTACCTGGGGAGGCCTGTTCCTCAAATACTCCCAGGTCCCTAATAGACGGGGGAAGACTTATTAACTTTTCATCTTTCTCTGAACCCCCGGAACTTATTACGACCTCCTCCGTTTATTAAATATCAAGGAATGAAAAATGGTTTGGGTGTTTTCCTTTTAAGAAAAGAAATTTCTTCTTCTACTAAGTTATAGTGTTTCACTTACCAATCGATGGCGTCTTTGATTTTTGTCAGAAGCACAAAAGAACAGTAAACAGTTAAATTGACCGTAGATTTTAGAAATATTTCCATCCTCCTCCCGTTTATTAGGGTTTAGAAATATTTCTGTTGTCCCGTTTATTAAGACCCCCCGTTTATTAGTAACAAAAGAGTACTCAAACCTCAAGCCAACGAGCGCCAAAAGCGTGAGAATTTCCAGGTGGATCTGGAAGCATACCCTTTCACTTCTAGTATGTCAGAAAAACTGTAGACCTTCCCTACATTCTAAGAATCTTAAAACTCTCCAGCTGAGAAAGAGGGCTCTCATACTTAATGTAATCACCATAGTTTCCTTCACAAAGTTTATTTAATTTTACGATTAGTCAAGGGCTTATTCAAGGGGGCTTATTTGCCATCGCAGTTCCCCTGTGCAAATTGGTTAAAAGAGGGGCGGTGCGAGCAAATGACCTACCCTTGAGCAACGATTTGGAAGCTTGACCCGATAGCTCAGTTGGTAGAGCACTCACGTACAATGTCAGGGGTCGCGAGTTCGAATCCCGCTCGGGTCGGTTATTTTCTCGCACTTTCACTTTCATTTCTTCTAAATCCTGTTGCCTTTACAGAACTTTTAGTACTAGGTGTTGAGCTAGATTTCTTATAAAGAAAAAACGTGTACGCTATAGGAAAGCTTGCGTATAGTAGTTCAAAAAAGTGCTTCAGTCTCAGCTTGTTCTTAGTTTGTTCTTAGTTTGTTCTTAATTTTCCGGCGAATTTCAGGCTTGTTTTCTTAAAAGTGTTCTTATAAAAACAGAATTCATTTGCTTTGCATGAAATAAAGGCATTGCAGGGATTGAAAAAAAGAAACCACGCAAATAGGTGGAAAACATTTTGAAAACTATATAAAAAATTAAAATTAAAAGCTACTGAAAAAAGAAACCACACAAATAGGCAGAAAACATTTTGAAAACTATATAAAAAATTAAAATTAAAAGCTACTGAAAAAAGAAACCACACAAATAGGCAGAAAACATTTTGAAAACTATATAAAAAATTAAAATTAAAAGACACTTAAAAGCAATTAAAGCTATAAACACAAAAAAGTAAAAATTGTTCGTTTTTTGATAACGACAGCCTGCCATCTCTCTGCAAAAAAAATGACCTGAAAATTGACAATACAATCAACAAGACATAAAAGGCAACTAAATCAAGTAAGGAAATCAATTTGAGATAAAGAAAGTTCAACTTACAACACTGGAAGGAGTTAAAGGTATAAAATGAAGTTTCTATAACCCATTTCCTACATGATTTTCAATGTGGGCCCATCATCTCCTGTAGCTATTATTAGCCTATTCAACAGTTCTACCTCATAAAAGTTCACTTGTTATCTCTGTAGACTAGGATGAAAGCAAAAAGCGCTATCTCCAACATAGAAGCTTTTAAATGACCTATCTGAATGAATAGGAAGTTTTATATTGATGCAACACAGTATGGGACATGACTGGTAAGCTCTAAAACCGGATGTAGTCAATGATTGTCTAAATGCCAATCTCCACTTATTATTGTTAAACAGGCCAATCAAACTAGGCTAATGGCTACGACGTGTTGTCCGTCATCACCTTGTCATCTCAAACATAAAATTCGATGCTCATCACACCGTATAGCTATTGTCATGTGGGGGCTTTCTTGAAATAAGATATTACTTTGCAATTATGCTTCCCACCAATAAGCCCCCATGGGGGCTTAATATAATATATAATAATAATAATAATAATTAATAATTTATTTCAAGTTAGCTTACAATGATATAGCTATAAAAAGATAATTAAAGACAACTATCAGTATGAAAATAAATAGATCAAATAAAATAAACTAAACGGTACGAAGTTAAATAAAGCCAAGCCTAGATATAAACGTTTTGCACAATCTACAATCACACTTTTTTGTACAGGATCTTAATTCTTTTTTGAATGCTATTAGTGATGAGGACTCTCTAACATTGGGGGCAGCATTTGCAACAGTTTTTGACCAATAAATTGCACTGTTTCTATGGCATATGATGTTGTCACGACTTTTGGTATCTCAAGAGTATTTCTATTTCTTAAATTATATTGTAAATCTCTTGGTTGGAAAAGCTCTCTCATGAAGCTGGCATTTAGGCTGCTTTTGGTTTTGTAAATTTCAGTCAACAAGTATTGTAGATTGCGCTGATGAATGGACACTGCATTATCTAGCTTCAATAAAGCTTCATAGTCAGCATGGGTATCTTTTAAGACAATTCTGAGTGGTCTTTCATGGATTTTGTTTAATTTTGCATTTAGACTTCTGACATGAAACATCCAAATTAGGGGGCAGTAGCTAAACTGAGGATTTATGAAGCTGTTCGTTAGGAAACGTAACTTTCCTGGATCCATGAAAGTGGGTACTCTAGCTAGGGCGTGCAGTTTCTGACCAGCTCTCTTAGACAAGCTCAATATATGACTTTTGAAATTAAGTTTTTTGTCTAGTATCACTCCTAGTAGTTCTTCTTCGGAGATTTCTTCAACAATAGCCTCTCCAATTTTGATCTTAATATTACTTTGGATTGTTCCAAAAGCTAGTAGAAAGCCAATTTCCTTCGTTCAATGTCATAAAATTTTCAGGATACCACTTTGATAAGACAAGAGCATCAGTTTCTAGCCTTTCTAATACTTTATCTAAACAACTGTCATCTGCGAAAATGGCCGTATCATTGGCAAAATTGCATATTGCAGTGTCCGTTACCATAAAGAAAAGATCATTAGTATATATATATATATATATATATATATATATGTATATAAATTGAAAAGAAGAGGCCCAAGGACTGAACCCTGTGGTACACCTGTATAGGTTTCACGTCAGTTGCTGAATGAGCCATTTAATTTTACTCTTTGTCTTCTTCCAGATATATAATTATAGATCATTAATTGAGTTTTCTTACTAGACCCGTAGGCATTTTAGAAGAAATATTGCCATCTTTTATAAAGTTCATGAGAAGACTTCCTAAGTTTCTATAAGGACAAACCTTAGCAGATCGAAACGTTCTAAATATTAGAAGAAATTAGGGCCAGAATTTCAAAATATATCTGTCGATAGCGGTCCTCTGAAGTCTAGAGGTAAATGTATGGTCTTGATCCAACCTCAAGCCTTTATATATATATATTTCTATACTTATCAATTTATATCTGTATGCTTATAAAGTACATATGTATGTATTTCCAGGACCAGAAATACGATTGCGTTTGTCAAACTGAATCTGCTCTTAGTCTAATTCCCTGCGTGCTTAAATGTTTTACAGACCTCGAATATCTTCTATATCTAATTGATCTGATACATCATAATCTTCCTTTGGTAAGTGATAGAAGCATCGTGTTTGGTGTTTGATATCTATTAAGTGTCATGAATGAACCAAGCTGGATATTTGCAATTAATCCTATTAAATTGAAACACAAGGCACAAAGAAAGTGCTAAGGAAAGGCATGATGAACACTGATAAATAATTCAAAAAGATGCCTCAACGAAAGGCAAACTTGTAGATATTTTGGACAACAAATGACAAAAATTATCTATGATATGCTATGCTCTACTTTTTCAAATTGATTTTAATTATAAGTTCGTAATTCAAGAATACCAAAACCTGCTAGAAAGTAAAGCTAAATCTAAATTCCTTTGACTTTTGAGAATTAGTTAACATCAACTCACATATGGATGTTGGAATTGAACTCGGGCATGTCGAATCATATTCATATTTTTGCCCGATCATATCTTTCTTATAAGTGGCAAAAAGCAATCTGAAGGCCGAGCTCTGCCGTAGCTGCCTTTAGTCTGGTATTTGTCTAGATACTTTCTGACAGCGAGTTAATTGACCATTGTTAACGACATAGGTCCCTATCTTACTGACAAGAACTTTCATTTTCTAAAGCTACCCAAGACATAAGTCACATTTTTATATAAATAAATGCTATGTAGCCATCCTTGTCAAAGTAAACTAGAAAGTAAACTAGCTTCTCTATTCTAATGGGTTCTATAACTCCATACGGATGTCTATGAGGCAGCCTGTATGGCGTTAGAAATAATTTACAGAAAAACTGACATTAAATATACTACAGTAACCTACAAAAAGCTTTGATAAAGGCCGGGTCGGGTAAATTTGTAAATAAATGCTGGCCTTATTTCTAGTATTGATGCAGTTGCAACAAAACCAAAATTACTGCAGTACATTGCATTTGGATGAAATGCATGAACAATCCCGATGAAAAATTTCCCTGTTCTACGTTGATAGAGATATATGATATAAATTTCAATCGACCTGGTCTGTGATATAGATGGAATACAGCATTTAGGCTACTAGCAATCGAGAATCCTTCTCTCTAAACGGTCATCATATAACGTGACGTGTTCTAGAATGCTTCTCAATCATTCTCCACCCTCCTTCCATCCTTCCAGTGATATAATCTATATAATGTACCTTACCCCTTGTACCATAACCGTGTTGATTAAGATCTTTACGGCAAACGCACGTTCCTAAAGTAGACTGTGTTGTAACTAGTTCATGAAAACTTGTTTGAAAGAGTAACAGTTCCCAAGCTAATCCTATGGAGAGTCCTGTTGCGGCTGCAATTCCCTATTTCATCTTATTCCTCATGCTACAACTTGCACAATATCTGCATGACTAACGTTACAGATGATCTTTGTATAACAAGTAAAGTTCACTATCCTGCCTACAAATCTACAATAATAATAATACTTATAATAACTTTAATGATAGCAGTAGTTTCCAAGACGCCATCTGCCATCTAAAGTTGTCACGCCCTAATTACATTCTCTTTTTTAGGGCATCATGGCAATGAGAAGGTGCAACAAGGAGCCAGTAAACTAGATGACAGCTTCAAAATAGGTTAGTTTCTAACCGGTACTTATTACTAGTGATGGTGGAATGCTGATAAGACGATTGGCAGGACAACTCCACCCACTAATAATGCTAAGTCACATTTTGAAAAACTGTGAACTTCATATTCTGTGTTCGATGATTTCCCTTCTTCTACTCCTAATGGCCGATATGAGTGCTTTAAATCTGGTAGTATATGAACCGTGGCTACATACAAAAATGTGCCTGCAGAGAAAAGCATTGCAAGTCCCGTGCCATTCATACTTGAAAGTGCCTCTTTGCTACCCTACAAAATGATAAGTATTAGATAGTGACGTTCGGGTACAGTTTTCTTACTAAAAAAGAGAGATCTCCTAAATTGAAGAGGTGGGTCTAGATGGAATCCTTGTAGCATTCCAATAGGGAATAATACTTTCAGTAGTCGCTTAACATCTAAGATACAATTATAAGTTCTAATAAGATATGAGGGAGAGAAAAAATTGCTCCTATTGGCTGGGAGGTGGCAGGCATCTGGAACCAGCCTAACCAGCCTAACTTAACTGAGAATGGAGATGATGGTATGGAAATCTAGCTGACACAAGTTTCATGCATGATCCATAAGTCAGGGAGGGCTAGATTGAAAGTACAATTATGCTACTTCACGGGCTGTGTATTAGGGGTGGCAACCTCCTTTGCATGTTACCAATATCTCTCTGCCCTTGACACTGGATATATCAATTTGCTGATGGGTGGGCAGTTACTGAGCATCCAATCATGACTTGGGCGTAATGTGAGTAACATTATAATAACTTTATTAGCTATTTAGCTAATAAAAATCAGCTACTTACTTATTCCCTTAGTTATCATACTATAACCATAAAAACTGGCTCCCATAAAATCCTATAGACATTCTTTTACACCAGTAAATAGGAACACATTGAAATGTAACAAACAACAGTCTACAAAGTGTTCGCACATAAGCCAATATTGATAACTAAGGATAAATTGACCCTACCTTGCTCAAGCCATAGAATGTAACAAGGGCTAAAACTGGTGCAGCAAGAGAAAAGACCAACAAATGCTTCCTTATTCTATTCCTATCAAAATTCTACAAAAGAAACAGCACACAACGAGTCAATGAAAACATACACATTATAAACAACAACTATTAAAATTTTTGCTAACAAAGGAAGTACTATTTTTAACTCTTTCTAGCCAATTGCTCAGGAACACTATGACATTGTAGGGGCATTCATTGGTCAGTACTGTGACCTAGAGCCTACAACATACCAAACATATTAGTCAGTGTCAGTTGGCTAAAATTCAAAGCTAATTTCAGAGCATTGTCCAAATTAGACAACAACTAATGAAAATCATTTTGCGTAATAAAAACACCTAATAGGAAATTAAATTCAACATAAACCTCTCATGGAGAATACTGCTGATGCTATACAAGGTATGTCTGAGAGTCTGTGATGTGAAGATGACATAATGGTGCAAATACAGTGCAAAAACATACCTCAGCTAAAAGAAAGGTTGTTAGGCCAAAGGCAGCTGGGGCCTAGAAGGAACAGGAATATGTGATTCAAGATGAAATTTCTTAATCAGAGTGTCAAAATTAATTAGCTAAAATATTAAGTCAAATTTCTCAAATATGAGCACTAGATGGCATCAATCACCATATATCAAAGTTATGTAAGGAAGAGTTGGTGATCACAGATGTATTATAAAATATTGTTGTGATATTTAAACTGATGATAGAAACCAAGAATGAGGTGCCACATGCCATGCATATCAAAACATGTTGAATACTATTTATAAATTACTAACCATATATAGTCTAAAAGGTTATGAACAAAGCTGACAGCTAAGTTTACAAAACTGAATGCAATAAGAGCTAACTTGAGGAATTGAGGAGCATGGCTTGAGAGAAAGAAGCACAACTCTAGGCAAAGAAAAAAGCAGCACAAACATACCTTGTGTAGCATAATTGCAAAGAACACTATCATTTCAACATCTGGCCTAGAGGTAGTTGCTGCAGCTCCTAATGCAATGCCATCAGCTACAAAAAGTCATATAAGCAAATTACAATACTTACACAACAACAAAATTTGTCTTAAAATACCCTGTGTAACATTATAAACTAATAACAGCATAGTAACTTCATTGCACTTTTAGATAGGTGCACAAGTTATATATTAGTAGGTAAGGATCTTGCACTAGATAGAACAGTATGGAAGCAAGTCACTGCAACCCCACCCATCCAGTCTCAGTAAGGAGATGGAAGACAACAATATAATCCTGATAATACTGACATTTCTCTTTTTATGAAAATTACAGAAATCATATTGGCTCCAATATCTTGAATTTTTCTATAAATAAACACAATCTGACAATGTATTTTAGTGTGTGCAATTGCAAGTGCACATACTTACACAAAAACAAAGCTGTGAGCAACCAATCATATACGTATAACAACTGAGCAGTTGAAGTAACAATAGGTAGATGTCTCTTAATTTGCATGGACATGCAACCTGTGTCATTTGGATATTCTACCATTAACTTTGAAAAGGGGACTTAAGGTTATTCTATATAACTGTCCATGGTATTAAGTATTAGGCCCATGTAGGTCATTCTATGTATCAATTTGATAGATTCTATCAAATCAACTGAATTCATGTAAAAGGAAATCTGGCACTTATAATATATCATATGCATGGATAAACAACTGTGTGTGGTTGTTAATAAACACACACCTCTCTGTGATTAGGTCTGCATAATGCCGAACCATATTAACCAAACTATTTGATTGATAATTCATATTACAAATGAGATGTCCAGGCATAATGCTATGACTTCAATTATGACCAACTATTCAAACACATGCATAACATAGGCTCTTTATATGCACCAATGAGCTTCATGTTGGCCCAAGAGATTTTACCTGCAGCGTGAACAACCAATCCTATTGTGGCTACTGATTTGTTTGTTCTTCTTTCACTGTTCACATCTTTAAGACACAATAAGATTTAACATAGTTATATTAAGAACTGGGCTTAACAAGAATTACCCTTTAGTAATAAACTAGCATTAGTAATTTTGTTCAACAATGCTTTGATGTGATCCTAGCATCATTAGCATGCTAAGTAAAAAACATCCTGTACAAAAACAATGGGGATCAGAGACAATGTGACATGGAGGAAATTGTTGGAGGCTAGAATTTGGCACCAAAGATTGTTTCTATGTCAAGTGGTTGTTGATCCTCATTGTCTACTTTTCTACACATATATCTAAAGCATATTTCTTATTTAGCATGATAATGATGTTAGGAGAACATTGAAACATTGCGCAACAAAATTACTAACATCAGTCTTCATTACTAAGTGTTAATAAGATTTAGGAAAGTTGACATAGGCATGCATGTCAGTATATAAAAGTTGTGTCTTCATGTAAAAACATAAAAATAGCACTCCATTATACTTTTACTAAAGACTATATGGGTACAAACTGCTATAATTGAGACATTTTCTCCCATAAAGTCCTGACTCATCTTCATACACATGACCTTTTTGCACCAATAACTGGGTTGGCTTCTTTCAAAAACTTACTAGTTTTTTCAGTGACACAATTTCAAATTCCTGGTAAAAAATATAACTCCAAACATCATACCTGATGGGCCATGGGAATGACCACCACTGATCTGATCAACCAGCAACATGAAGATAAACCCAAAACTAAGTGAAAGACCAATTAATGTATGAAGCTCTATTCCTTCATGCTGATGACCATGCTGATGTCCATGATGATGTCCATGATGAGCCATTTTTGTGATGGCAGCATCTGACATGCTTGGTGATGAAATACTAGATGCCCCTCTTGTTTTGTGAAGCTTAATGCTCTGTTCCAAAACTAGAACATAAGTAAAATGGTATAGACCAGTCATACAGCATGATTCACATACCTTTTTTAGATGACAATGGAATATTAAGTACAAGAATACTGTTTCAAAATATTAATATTTGGTAAATTGAGAATTGGTACAGGCAAATGATCTCTGAGAGAAATTGTTCTTGGATGTATAAAATTTAGGCTAGGATAAAAATTGCATAAGGACTTTCCCAGGCATTTAATAGATATGCATGTTTTGTATGTATGTATCATATCTTTAATGTACATAACAGGTCTAAGTAAAATACTTGTTTTCAGCCTGGTGTACAAAAAAGGGTAAACTCCATGAGTCAATTTAATAGAAAACAATATTGATCAACGGATACAGTATAACATGTCATTTATTCTACTATTGCAAGAAGAAGACAGCATAATACAAATAATCAAATAATTTTTTTGGAACAGATCAATAATAGTTCAGTAGATATTTTTCCCATTCAAGCAAATGGTACAAAGTGCACTATTACAAAAACATTCTATTTCATCTGATCAAAAGAAATACTTCTGTATTTTGAGAATAAATAACAAATGGGACTTTTCATGAATAAGCATCAGAATGATGCTGTCACATGCAGATATACTGCTTTCTTGGAATACAATGATACCTCTTCCCTAAAATGCATCCAATTGGTACCAGCAATCTTCTTTTTAATTCTGAATCAAAGAAGTTTAGAAGTTCATTACTGTATCCCAAACATTCCTTTACTTTCATGGTCCTAACAAAGAGAATACCTATACAGCTCACAATAATACTTTTCATCCTATTAATTGTTATCATGAATTGTATAGAATAAATTTGCAGGAAGAACAGGCTTTAGTGTATTACATTTGGTACAGCTATAGAAAACAGTAATATCATACTTTCGTGGTGTTGTTTCTCGTACAGTTCATGAACACCTTCAGGGATAATAACGGCCAAAGCAGTACCAACCAGCAACCCCGCTCCAACTATGCTAACAAGTCTTAAACTCCTCTGAAAAAGTAGGAAGATTAACGTGCTGTGACGAAAACATATTGGACAGAATATACTTCAAGGTGTGAGCCAGTTGAAACAAACTACAAACTAACATTATTTGAATAATATTACTTTATATGCAAAAGTAAATATTGTCAAGTTTACCTAGGACTAATTCTATAAAAAGATCACGGAAAATTCGACAAAGCATAAGACCAATAAAAATCTAAAAATGTGCTTGTTCAAAATAAGTTTTAACTTACCTCTGAAAGAGAAATAGTTAACGGGATTGCACCAGCAACAAAGCTCCCAAGGAACATTGCAAATGAGAGAGATACTAACTGTGTAGAGTCGTCCATTCTTGCACGTGGTTTTATTTGCAAGAAAATAAAACACTGCCACCATTGCTGGTGTTGCCGTCCTTTTCTCCCTGTCAAATCGGGTTACACGTCCTCCACCCAGCCTCGATCGGGTTCAAAACACTTTGCTGACTGCTGACTGCAGGTAACAGCTTGTTGTCTTTTGTCTGCGTGTAAAGTGGTATGAAAGCGGGAACAGGGGATCTTTAAACACTCACACTAGTGGGAAAGTCCCCATCAGGTCCTTCCCCCACTAGTTGGCTCACCTGTGCGTCAATACCCCACCAGTGACAATTCCTTAGGGGATAAAATCTTCTTACAAACGCGAATATTACAGACTACATCCAAAAGAGCTATCATATATTCATTTTGCGAACTTACTTGGATGTGTCAACCCCTCCTCCAAAGATTTTCACTTAGAAAATAGGAACTGGCTGTAAAGCGATAACCAAGAAGGCTTTGGTTTTGAATCGACACCGTGAAACGTAGCCTGAGGCTGAAATGCTATATACACACATACATGAATAGATTTAACGAATGAGCTTAAATCTCAGTTTATTAATTAATTGAAGGTCAGTACTTACGGGCAGCTGCCTATATTAAACTATTTTGAGCTTATTCTCAGACCCGCAGAGAACGATCCTGGGCCCTGGATGAGGAGGCTCAAAATCAAAGCAATACATAAAAGCACGCCAGAGGCGTACTCTGTTGGGTCACTATGGCCAAGGGTCCGGGTCTTGGAACCCCTTGACAAGATTTCCTTAGCACTGCTTATTCTTGTAAACGTTTATTGCAGTTTACTCTCTTCATTTGCTCTATTCCTAAGTAAATCTCTTAATTAAACGATAATAGATAAAAAGATCATGCACAGTAGCTTCTTGTTTGCACAAGACTTCCAAGGGGCAAAAAGCAAAATACTTTTGCTCATTAATGCATCAAGCTTAAAGAATATTGGGAGACTAAACACAATAGTATGGCTTCTCATTGAACTTAACATCTACCAAATAAAAACCTTTCGCCAGTTAGAAGGCAAGCTAGGAGTAATGAAATCAACTTTCTATTCACCACAACATCTCCAGCTTCGAATATAGTAAATCAAATATTTGAAAGCTCTATTTTTTAAAGTCTGAGAGGTGAGTCCTTTACAGAAGCCTATGGTTCATGTGCAAGTTGGCCTCGAGGACTGGGACTGGGAGAGGGAGTAAACGTTGTGTAACGTAGTTGCTATAGCGCCTAGGCATAATAGTGTTTCGCATATCTCACAATCATACTCCTATATCATTGTAGCTTTTTTCTACATGTGAAATTCGACTGGAATCAAGACAAGACTCGCCATCTAGATAGGGTTCAAGGTCTTCCCTACTAATGTCACTTCTTGCAGTGTTGAGATTAGATCGGGCAGAATCAAGGATACTTAAGGCAGATGAGGTGAGCCGCGAATCAACCTCCAGCAACTGGCGTAGCAAATCGCCTGATATTGAGGGTGTATCTGAGTGAAGTTCGGTATTTTCTAATTGATCAATTCTCTTAAGTTCAGCTTCTATTTGTTGCAGCCTCTGCTCCATGTATCTATATTGTTTCTCCTGTTTGAGAATCCCATCACCATACTTACTACCAGTAATTTCACCAGCCTGTTTAGAACTACTAAAAGAGTTGCTAGTCCTTCCAGTCAGAAGCTGGTCATCGCTAACAGGACTAAGGCAGATACTTTGGAAGTCTGATTGGGGAACCAAGCATTTCAACTTCTCGTCAATGTCAGTCAATGCCTTCTTTGCATCTTCATCCAATTCATACCCCGATGGTGTTTTATGCTGGTCAGTCTTCGAGAATGGATTTTCTACTAGCAATAGGTCACTTTCATCCGAAAGAAGTTCGTCAAGTCTCTGTTTCTCCGATTCTGTTAACGAAACTATTTCATTCGCATGTGCTGCCAACACAATGTTCCTTTTAATGAAGTCTTTTTTTCTTGATTTTTCATTTTTCCCATTTTGTAACGAGCCTTTTTTAACTTCTCTTGCGTCATTACTAACATTAGCTTCATTAGCAGGACTTTCCTCGTTCTCATTCAGATCCCTACCGTTTCCAATCACCCTACCACTGCCGTTAGATACGTCCAAAAAATCTGTTTGTATTTCAGTTTGAAACAGAGGTTTGACCTCATCTTCATCCACAGGATGATGGTCACTTATTCCATTTGTCAAAGCCAAAAACTGCTGAATAATAGGCTTGGATTTCTTATCGCCGCACCACTCTACAAAACCTTTGATTTCAAGTTGCCATTCTTGCTCTAGCCTCTTTCTTTCTGCTTTAGCCTCCTTTTCTAATTTAATCTTCTCAGCCAATATTTCATCTAGTTTTCGTATCTTCTCCATTCCTTTGTAAACCTTGGGATCAACATCCTGCTCCAAAGTTACAGTTTCACTGATTGAATTTCTCGATTTTGACCGTTCCGTAGATGGCGAAGGGCTTGGGTACTTAACAGTTTCTTCCATCAGGATAGGTTTCTCGCGAAGCTGCTTTGTCTTGTTGAATCTTTTCGACATTTTAAATATCTCCTTCTCAAATTCTTTGGAGTCAAGGTCAGGAGAAGACAACTCTTCCAATTTTTCCAAAGCCTTGGATGGGCAAGTGGAAATAATGCTTGAAGCAGCATGCTGCCAAGAGCTATCTGGGACTTCTATGTCGCAATCATCATCGTAATCAACCACTGCCTCCTCTAAATACAACTCCTCTTCTTCATGGCTCTTCAAAGATGGGTGCTCGCCAGGAAGGCTCTCGAGTTCAAAACTCGAAATGTTTGTGCTCTGCATGCTGAGCTGTGAAATGCTTCTTGTTGACCCTCTGGAGAGTGATGGCCGTGCTATATCAGCAAGTATACCGTCTGATATCACTTCCAAGCTGTTTTCAGGATGAGGATTGATCGAAGAGTCCCGAGACATAGCTGTCCTCCTAGCAGATGACGATGTATTATGCATTTTACGAGCGCTAAGTCTTCAATTTTCGTTCGCTGTTATTGTTGTGGATTCAGCTATAATTCAATACAAATTCTGCTGGGTTGTATGGCAACAACAACGATAACACAGTCTTGGATATGAGGCTATCTGGTAATGCCCGACGATTGCAGAGTGGAACACACTGGCGGAACATGAGCAGTGCCTAGGTCACAGGTGCATAAGGTGCAGGGAAATACCGTTACGGTCATGGGTGTTTGTTGGTAAGGCATGCATAGTCTGCACTGTATATCGTAAAGTAGTTTGAATATATAGATATGGCGTTAGATGGGCTAATTTGAATATATTCTAGCTATTTTAACGGTAGTTATGAAGTAGAAACTGCAATGGCACCTGTGTAGAATTGGACACTTTTGTACATCACAGATCTGCACCAAATGTTTTAACTATGTATGCCAGTATCCTATGTGCACACTTAATTCTACATATAACTTCTATTTTCTTATTAAAATACACCAGCGTACAATAAGCTTGGGATTTCTGTACACCACATATCTGTGGTGTGACCCCCTTGATTCCAGTTTGGCAATGACATGCTTGCAATTTGATAGAACAGATGAGAACACAACAGAAAACATCTAAAATTGTTTTACTTTTGAACTAAAATTGCTCTCCTAAGCTGCACACCTCAGACCAGGTGCACTCTTACCAACCTGGCCATTTGCTTGTATGCACTTGAGATCTCATCGAAAAGGCCATACTCTGCAGTACAGCCTACAATCCCTGGATCACACCTCACACATATGATGTGAGCCACACTGAGGAGCATGGCAGTTTTTGATGAGACTTCATGCGTGTGGAAGATAGTTGCTGGGCATGTATGTGTGCTATTTTTGTATAAGCTTGTACTGTACATCCACACATACATATAGAATGGTAATCTGTACATATACATGCCCACTTCTCTAGCTTAAGATGTTTTTCAAAAGGAACGATCTTGTGTGCTATGTTCCTCAGTATGAGATGTGAGTCATATTAGCCGGGTGGTTACTAGCAATATCTGTGTATTGCATCTTGTACTATTTCACATTTACTCAAACCAACTTGAACCATGCACATGGGCCCCAGTTACACAGTACTGGGTGGATTTTATGTTGAATAGCTTTCTATACCAGACAGGCACTTTAAGTTATGCAGTACCTTGCTATCCAATACACATTCCATTGGCTATCTGTTACATAAAAGTGCTCTGCTTTGAAAGTGATTAAAAATATATCCAATACATTCTGGTAGCATGTAAATATGCTTTGTGAGGCTATCTAAGCACTTTCTGCACCAGACACACCTTAGTGACTTCTTAGTTGCTATGGTGATCTCCTTAGGATAGGTGAAAACAAAACAAAAGATTAGGCCTCCCAGTACAGAGAAGTTTGGTGCCATCTAACAGGAAATGTAATATACACAAAAAGCTATCTGGTACCGTGTAACCACCACAATATTGAAGCACAGATTGTATTGGATAGGTCATTGCTCTCTGATACAAAAAGCTATCTGGTGCCATGTAACTGAGGCCATGAATAGTCTGTTATTACTACAGAACTTCACTATATCTCGAAAAAAGTGGGAGCACTCTTTAAGCATACTTTGCATCTGTATACTTAAAGAATGTTCTTGCTTTTTTGAGCTTTGGATGGAAATCATGCATACATGGCTAGATTGAATCAATAATATCATAGAATTTCTCAGAACTATGAGAAAAGTATTCTATTTGTTATTTTTCATGTTTCATCAACGTGACTTGACTGCTTCTATTTAATGCTAGCCTTGCTCAAGTTGATGTTCCTGAGGGCAAGACTGGACAACAAGTGTTGGATGCTCTTCAAAAGAAAATTGAGCTTGCTGGGGCAATAAGAACGGGGAGCTGGTCTATAGACTGTGACACATATGTATCATCACAGAACTCAGGTATGTGAAAGTCTGTCTACATACACTACATAGCCTTGGTTAATGAAAAACCATGGTGGATCGAAAAGGCTATTTATGTTAATGTATTTAAATCATTATTAATGAATCTAAGACAAATTATTAAAGTTAGGATAATTTTGTTTCCCTCTGGTTTGTTGAAATAGATGCTGCAGCAAAGATCTTTTACTTGATGCACTGCTCTGATTATCCATCAGCAAGCTTTGCTGTCCTTGACAACGACACTTGTGTTATTGCTGATCAAGGTATGGACTCACTGATATCCAAGCTCAAGGCCTTCTATGTCCCAAAGAAAGCAGGCAGAACAGAGGTACATGAATTTTTTATTGTCACTGTTTTTGAGAGTATGGAAATATTGAATATACCTGAACTGTCTCTTTAGTGATGTTGTTTAGAACATGCATATTGAAAAGCATTCCTTTGTACTAATTTCAGTTGTATACAGCAGTGTGGCCAGGTTAAATGAAATGGTGGACAATGGCCAAAGGGGCATGAGGGCATAGCTCCACTTTTAGGTCGACACCTTTTACCTTTGCTTTAAGTACATGCTTTCTGCTGACAATAAGGAACTTTGATTATTTTGTGAGTTATCTTATAACAGCACTAGATGGCAAATATATTGAAGAGGCATCAGTTAATTTGATTTTAAAAGGCCCTGGTGACAATCTTTTTGCCATAAGTATGGGGAAAGTACCTTTCTCATGTCTACATGTGGCCACCCCACTTAGTGTGTGTGTACTGGAAAAAAGCTTGCTTTAACAGTTGTACATATTTTTTTGTTTTCCCTTTTATCAACTGAAGCTTGCGGTGAATTGTAAATGAGTGCATTCTGCCTTAATGCTACATTTTGTTTTGCAGGCTAAAGGCATTAGTTATGACTATGGTGACTTTAAGATCAGGGTTGGTAATATGTCTCAAGGTAACAATTTCAGAGGTGTCATTACAGAGGTAAAAGTTATATGCCTTCTTTTCTCTAGAAATTGATTTGAAGTGACATTGCTTGCAACTAGCCAACACCTACTATCTACAAAAGCTATTTTACCAATTGCATAATGGCAATATATGGGTATGTCTCTGCCAATTTGGTATTGTACATAATTTTCCTGCATCATTATGTCATGCTATCATTTTGCATTTTTTAAACAGTTTGAATATTGCCCATGCTTTGACATTGCCCAATCCTGGGATTTGCTGATGGAATTTGTACATTCATTTGTTGATGAGAAGTATTGCAGTGTGCAACCTGCACCAAAAACGCATGTGGATTCAAAAACAAAACACTACAGTATTGCTGATAAGATGTTACAATATGTAGAGATTTTCAAATTTGGTAGGAAAGCTGCCACTTTGTAGTACTCCACTAGTTTTAAAACTGAGTAAATAGGGTGCTGCTCCAAAATTTCTTGGCAGTTTTCATCTTTTTGAATGGACATGCTTTCTTACAATATAGAAATGAATAGTATATTCTATTAAGTGTACCAAGTTGGAGTTAAAAGACAGCAAAATACTCTAACAAGTTGGTGCTATCCACATGTATGTGATTGTACGAAATGATCCATTTTAAGATTTATTGCAACTGAAAGCATACAGCTACAGATTGAGCTCCTCCTTTCATTTTACTACAATATAGACAGCCTATACAGATTATATGAAATCTGTATTTATGTTAAATTGTGAACAAAATTGTTGTAGTAAGTGATAAAGCCAGCAGTGGTTCAATTTCCAACCAAAACTGCAAAACAACTGCACTATCTGTGGAGTATATAGATATAATGCATAAAATACATACAATTGAAATATGGACTAAATTTTCATTTGCTTCAAATATTCATAGATCTTTATAGCATTTGTTGGTAACCTTAAAATATATGTGTGATTTACTTAACAGTTGCTCTGCCTATTTTGAATAAAGCTATCATCTATGATATCCACTTACCATGATCAGCTAACATCTGATCACCTTATCATGGTAAGCTGCAAAGCTGTTTCTATCAATATGCTGACATACTAGAACCACTCATTATTCTACTTAGAGCAAGATAAATACATCAATGGCCTCACTTAGCAGAGAAACAGATTGGTATCTGTTCTAAAACTAATACTCAGTCATAAATTAAATAAGCTTCTTATGCTGTATTTGACTACAAAACTAAAACAGCAAAAATAAGATAACCTAACATTTTATTTACCATACCTAGTTGCTGAGTTGTTGCTTGACATTGTCTGGTATTTTACTTACATATGATTGGTGATCTACTCTTGTAGCAAGAACCCCTGTTAAATTTCGAAATTCACTAAGGCAATCATAAGCAATATTTTTACCATGAATATCAGTCAACGTTCCACCAAGTGCTCGTAGAACAGATTCTGGTGCACAGGTGTCCCATTTCTTGCAACCTGGACTTGCAAAGACATACGCGTCTGCTACTCCTTCTATGACCTGCAAGACTTTGTAACCCGCACCTCCCGTCCTGATAATTTTGTCCGGATTGACGGCCTGGACAGCATCTAGTACAGATTTATTTCCATGCGACTTTGTCGTGGTAACAATCCTACGGCCAGGAGCAATATCTGCCTTGGTCACCCCGAACGCATTAAGACCAACCACACCCCATACTGTGCGGCCAGTCGAATTTGGGTCTTGTTGATACTGGAAGAATGGTTGATGGATGACGCCAGCAACCGACTTGCCGAGTGCAGATATGCCAATTAAAACTGTCACGTGGTCAATATTACCTAAAGTAAAAAGTGGATTGGTTTATATAGCTGATGCACGGTACTAAGTAACAGAAAAACCCTATACGATTTAACAATTGCCCTTTAATCCGCTTAGTGTGGATGCTTTGTTAAAGAGCCATTAACAATGAAGAATGTTAAATGATTAAAATATCATTTTGAAAAAGATTGCAAGGCAATCAAAAACTGTAAAGCACTTTTAGTGGCAAATTATCATTTACATTAATTTCTATGTTATTGCTACTTTCTGCCGTGTAATACATTGGACTGAAGTCTTTTAACTAAACAGGTAGCTATTCACCATTTTAATTCTTTGGGAAAAACAAAAACAGTTTCTTGACTTGACAAGGACGGGAGTCAGTTTAAACGATTGTGTCCAGAATTATGGCACCTTCTCACTAAACTGGGAGGCATTTCATTTTCCGTGAGATGAAAGGACGGGGTTGTCATAAAGGCGAAACCTCCAAACCTCAAAAAATGTTTAACAAAGCTCACTCGCATGTCGTTATCCTCATCAACATATCACAGGTAACGACACTTATATTATTGAAAACAAGAACTGTCATTCGGTAAAAGGACCAAGACGATCGATTGACTGAATACTCAACAAAAATAGAAATATCTACGAGGAAATTGGAGAATAAAACCCAGCGTTGTTGGTCTCAACAGCACAATATGAAAAACGATGTCTGAGGGATTTGAAGACTGAACTAGCATTGTCAGTAGGATGACTAAGGCATATAAGAATCATTGACGTTATGAGTATGCATTGTTTTAATTTACCATGATCGCGTAGAACCGAACAAATATGAACAGACAAATACTCGTAAATATGATATGAAGCAGAGTCTTGTCTTTTCACAAACGTATTGACGTTCGGATTTATGCCCCGATCTATTTTCCTTGCCAAATATTTACAAGAGAGCTTAAATCATCTCTACTGCCTACATTAGTTGAACCTTATAGAAGTTCTGTCCTGTTTTAACGTTTAATTTTGGAATTAAGAGGAGTTTACTTCAAATGAATTCTAAAGCAATCTCTACTAAATGACCTCAGTCTATCAAATACTTAAAGATGCCTTGTCATAGAGCATAATTCCCAGCAATACTCTTCTTTCATACGAACACCATACTTCTTGCCGAAATTCAATGTTCTTAATTTTAGGGTAATTTTTAGCCTCAAATGTTCTTAAAGTCCTTCTTACTTCAAGACTGATATTTTAGAACTTTTTCATAAAACATGTAACACATAGTTTCTACGACATTCCGCTGAGCATGTTCTAGCAGTATTCTGTGTTCTTATTTTTGTGGCAAATCAAACTTCACCATTCTTATAAAGATTGTTTTTTTACAAAAAGTGCACATCCTGTCTTTGGGATAGATCCCTAACACTCAGTGTGGACAAATATAATGAAAATCAAATACATATGGGTTAGATTGACATTAAGTATACATAACAGATATTAAAGATAAGAAAATAGTAATATATCCACTTTTAAACCTGCAGCATGGCAGAGGACTCAGAAACATTAGATATAACAACAACTTACGCCAAATAAATCGATATCCAAAGCACTTTCAAAGCAAAGAACCAGCTTTGTTGTTTTAAAGATTTTATTTGGATAAAGTCTCAGCTACTTTTAATTTAAAACAGCTGCCTTTGGGGTATGTACCGATTTCAATGATGCTAAAACTGTGAATGTAGATCTTATTTTACACCAGAAAACAAGGTCGGTCTTCTTTGTCCACGATTGATGCGCACGGCAGAGAAGCAGAAGTCGTTATTTTCTCGCAGTACCGCAAAGTTTGGTAGAATCTTCTTTTAATCTCACAAAAGTTTTCGGGAAAAGCATTGGCGAAAAGCAGCGGTGAAGCAGCGACGTAACAGATTACCCGAAAATTATGGGTGGCAAGTGGCTGAAGAATCATTACTAGCAATGAATGCGATGAATCATCAAAGAGTTGTAAGTTCCTCTAAGCAATCGACGTGAATAGAGGGTAATGGGATTGTAAGGGGAATTATATCAATTGCACAATCAGAGCAACTCAGATCGCAAACCATGAGTTTTTAAAGCAACTACTTCCGCTCTCTCGACAAAAATCTCAAGTCATGATCTCTAGTAGCGGCAGTTTGGTAATGAATTAGCAAGGCATTTCGAAAATAACGTGGCTTGAAAACAAGTATTAATTTTTGTGTGCATGGAAGTTGCCATAACCGTGTCTCCTAGGAAACTTTCATCAGGAGATTCAGACAAACCTTGAGTAGTTCTACATCTGCGGAGAAAGAGGCGCTGTCTTTTACAATCAGTTTGCAAAAAGGCAGTATCAAATAAACTGCTGGAGATCACAGATTTCATTCTTTTGTCATAGAGAAATCACAAGGAATCAAGAGAATCATGTGACTATACCATGGAGTATTAAAAGAAGTTAAGGAAAGCTATAATGGGAATCAGAAACAACAGGTTAGCAGGTTGAAAACTGCAGCAGGCTTTCATAAATAGCCTTTGTATCTTGCTCAATAGAACAACAAATCGATCTTATAAATTGCCACACAGAGCATAATTGGCAAGGTATGATTCTTTAGCCAAAGATCTTCCTTCCGTTAAGAGAAGGACAACGCAAATTAGAGGACAGCTGTGCAATAGCGAGAAGCATATAGAGTCTCATCACTTCTTTTCAGAGCATGAAAGTTATCGAAAAGCAGGTAGGGACATATTTATTATGAATTTATATACCACACATATGGTGTTAAATTTCTCAGCAAAAGTTTTGCGCATTATAACTATGGGAGAAGCGACAAGTAGGTATGATAATACCTCCGCTTTCTGTGGAGTTCCTTATTCTAGCATAAATAACCTTTAAAAAATGCCAGTCTACGTATCATTGAATAAAAACAATGTTCCAATGACAGTTAATGCATCATTTGCAAGAAGACAAATAGATAACAGTGTTTGAAAGGTTATAATAAAATGAATTTCTCCCAAGGTGACATTGTATCGTGATGATACGAACAAAAAGCCATAACTTTCATCTAGACAAACATGCACAAAAAGGATTAGATCTTGACTGTTCTACAAAGCTAAGAATTAAATTGCAAGAATTTTTTTATATCTCCAGTTTGTTATATCTTTGTTTATTTCATGTGTGTTAGGTTAATTTAACCACCGCGGTGTACAAGTTGACGATAATGAAGAGTCGAAGACGAAAAAGTGTGATTCTATGGTGATACAACGTCCAGTACAATGTTTATACCTGAATCAAATCGCACTGAGTATCGAGATATGAAGCATTGATTTTAACCCAAGGATGAAAATGAGAAAGTTGTGAAACATTCTGAGTTTGGATTCGCAAATAAAATATATGCTGCAACATTCGCTTGAAGGTTAAGTGGAGTCTATTCAAAATTGAGAAATGAACAAAGTATGATGTGAAATCCTATACACAATCATATGAAAGGCAGTACAGCAAGAAATATTAAACAATGATTTTATCTTGAGCATACACGCTGCAACTAACAAGTTCTCCTAACTTGCCTGCGACAAACAGGGCTGGAACATTCATGAAGAAGGGAAACGGTTCAAAAATCGACGCACTTTTCCTACTTAATCTTATGGTGCAGTATGACAGAAAATGTGTGAATTTTAGCACTAAATAAGAATATGTCATGAAAACAAGTCTTGTGATAGAATTAAAGATAGAGCCTAAACAAACGAACACTGATGCAAAACATTAATCAATACTTGTGTATGTTTTACTTCCTGAGAGATTGCAGTAAATAAAATAAATAAAATTCGTGGAACATAAGCTACAGACCTACAAATAGCATTGACCTGAACAAGACTTAATTGGAATGTATACCGCCTCAGATTGAAGTGTTGAGCTCGATATCAACAAATATATCAGAACGAGTGGGCAACGCTCTAATATTCTTCAAATTCCGCACATAGAACTGTCGGTTTACGCGAGAATCTAATCTCAAAGAGCAAACTCTTGATGATAAAAGAAGAACAAAGCAAGCCTTATGATCTGATTTGTTTGCTACTGATATAGAGACGTGAAGGTCATCTGGGAAATTCTCGTAACTTATTGGATGCAATCGCTACAAGTGCAAGCATGAGATAGCAAATATGAGGTGAGATGTACATGAAGAGACGCTGATTACCTTACGGAGCTTATCAGCAAAGTCTAATACCCTGCAAACATAATTCTGCTGTCCAACATAAAAACGAGTCGAAATTCCTAACTTGAAAATCACCTAAACCAAATTACTCGAGGTAACATGTTCTGAAGGCTAGTTTTCAACAAAGCTTTGCCTATGATGCGTGCAATTGCAGCGAAGGCTCTCTTTTGTACTTTTATGGTCATCATTCACATATTTCAACCATCTCAACAACTCTGCCAAGCACCATGGAAAATTACAAAAGAAGGGGATTATATTATAGTTGCATTATTTCCAATCCACCTTTACGACTCAGCAACTTCAAGATACAGGTTGAACCTTCAAGCTGCAGTCTGGGCAGAGGCGTTTATATTTGCAATAGAGGAGCTCAACTCAAAAACGACTATCCTGGGGAATAAGAAACTTGGCTACATGATATATGATACTTGCAATACTGTTTCCATTGCACAGAGAAGTGTACTTGAGACAATACTGGACTATAGGAAATCAGGTGATACCAGAGCGAACAATGCATCATACCCACTGACATCCACATACAAGTGCACATGTATAGCGAACAACACACCTAATGTAATATCTGTAGTTGGAGGTGCATCGTCAAAAATATCATCCTCTGTGTCGACATTGTTGGGCGTTGACCTAATACCACAGATAAGCTACTCTTCAACAAGCATAGATCTCTCAGACAAACTCAAATACCCTAACTTTCTACGAACAATACCACCCGACAACTTTCAAGCGGAATTCATTGTTGACATCCTTGAGAAATATGGATGGGAATACATCAATGTATTGGCATCAGATGATTCATATGGCAGAGTAGGCGTTGACTACCTTCTTCCATTGCTTGACAAAAAAGGCATATGTGTGGCCGTTCTGAACGTATTCAGCACAAGACTCAATCAAGAAGAGTTCGAAGAAGCTGTCAGAAATCTACATGATGAAAAAGCTGCTAATGTGACTGTATTATGGAGTGGAAAGACAGCCGCACGGTCAATAATTGATGCTGCGGTTAGAATAAAGTTGCACGAGCGTACCTGGGTTGCAACAGAGGGCTGGAGTGGTGATGAAGAGATTCTGAAAAAGGACCCACGCGTGGTAAAAGGAGTACTTGGAGGCATACCACTGATGAAACTTTACCAACCCTTTGAACAATATTTAGTTGGCAAATCAACGGAGGATCTGCAAATATACAAAGCAATTTATAACGCAACAAACTGTAGATATACAAACCTCACCCGCGAGACATGTCCAGAACTTCACACATTCAGAAATTCCTCCAGTACACTACGTGTTAAGATACCAAATGTTATAGACGCAGTTTATGCCGTGGCTTATGGCCTTCGTAGGCTATCACCCCAGAAAGTGTCTCACTCAAAACTACTGGAAGCGATAAAAAGCCACACATTCATAGGCTCCACAGGAATCAATGTGCGTTTCAACGAAGATGGAGACCCAAGTACGGCCGCCTATTCACTCGTGAATACAAGGTTAAGGCAAGATGGCTCATTAGAATTTCAGCTTTTGGGCCTATGGGACAGTAAAAACCATAAAATACATCTGTCAAGTGAAGTTGAAGTTCAATTTGCGGGGAACGGTACAACAGTCCCATTATCTCGGTGTGCAGATGAATGCGATCCGGGCTTCTACGCATTCATGGAAACAAACAAGAAATGTTGCTGGAAATGCCTGCACTGCCCAGAGGATACTTTCAAAAACAAGTCGGGAAATGAAAAATGCACGCCATGCCCAAGAACATCCATATCTAATCAGAACGGTACAGGTTGCACAGAACTTAGAGAGGTGCATTTAAAAATTGATACCACTTATGGGATAATAGTAGTTACATTGTCTGGACTCGGTGTGATAATGAGCCTCGCAGGGGTAATCATTTTCCTTCTTTTCCGAGATACCCCACTAGTGCGATCTTCGAACAGAGAGTTGTCAATAATACAGCTTATGATATCAACCCTGGGATTTCTATATCCTCTCTTATACATGATCAAACCAAATATCATAATCTGTTATGCAAAACCACTTGTATTTGGAGTATTGTTCTCGATATCAAATTCCATTATATTCACCAAGGCGGACCGTCTGCTTCGCATTTTCAAAATGAAGTACCGCATAAAAAGGAGAAGTGTTACATTAATGCTTTCAAACAAATTCCAGCTGCTGGTGGTTATAACGACTGCAGGTCTGGCAATACTTCTTTGCTTGATGTCCTTCACATACAATCCACCAGAGCTAGTCCAGAAGATTGACAGAATTAATTTCAGCATACATATTGAATGCAAAAATATCGCAATCGCCAAGAATCTCCTGGTAGCGTACATGGGTCTCATATCAATAACATGCATTGTATATATAATCAGATCAAAAAATTTGCCCCGACAGTTCAGAGAAGGCCGCTACATTGGTCTAGGAATGTTCGTAGCTTCTTTAGCATGGCTTTTCTATCTTCCAATTTCATACAGCGGACAGCGCAAAGAGATGATCGATTTTGCCTTCTGCTTAACAGTATGCATATCCAACGCAACACTGCTATCTGTAATATATTTTTCGAAAGCGTGGCGTATACTAATGCATCCGGAGGAAAACAACATTCACACCTTTCGTGGCCAACTTGATGCTATAACTGGCCCTGCCACCCAATTTTCACGCAATGTTAGTGTCAAAGTAGATAGGAAAAGGAGGAACACTGACAATGAGCTTCATTGAAAACTTCAAAAAAGTTAAAAGTTCAGAAAAGTGAAAAATACAGCCGGGTCTTTAATCGATGAGTATCGAAGGACCTTTAGCTAGAAAGGACGCAAAGAGTATCAGGAATCAACATGGAACATCCCGAAGACCCAATAAAAGTTTCAAGTGGCCAAATTATCAAGTAACAAGCCTTTGAGCTAACACTTATCAACACCTAGAAGGCCTAAACCACATATGGACGGCTAAGAAGTTATCTTCTTCTGCATTGATTCTTTGTTGTTGCTTATGATGGCATAGCATTTCAGAACTTGTATACCCCACTATAGGTATAATCCTGAGCTAAATGCCACAAAATTTCTTCAAGAAAGCTAAATAAAATACTACAAGCGTTATTAAAACTCCTAACAAATGTGAAATATAATGAAGACACAATACAACGCAATGGCTTTTGCTGTGTTGAATGGGAAACATAGGCTGTATGGAAAAATAAGATCATCTGAAATAGAGGTTCTGGTTATAAAGTCTGGCAGTCCTACTCAAAAACATGTTGAGAGTCCAATAATTTCACAATATGATACGGAGTCTTCACTACACTTCACTTAAAACAAATCGCAAACTTGTGCTACAATGTTATCAGACCAATTACCATTAAAGAAAGGCATTTAGCCTCTTGTCTTCCAAGTACGTCAGCTTTGTCTGTATGAATATAAAATAGTGGCTGACCATAAGTTGACCTCAATGAGCTAAACAATCAATGTCGATAATACAATAGATCTAAATCTATGAAGTATTGAATGATATGAAAACATATGGTTGACAAATAATTACCTTCTGTAAACTCTGCAGTGCCATCCAATGGATCCACCCATACAATAAGCTAGGGTTGGAATTCATATAAAGACAATGACATGGTATTGTTTAAAATGCCACACTAAATCAGCTATGCTATAAGTTACATGTTCAATTTACTGCTTGTGGATACTCTTAACCTTTTCTTACAATTCCAATTAGGGGTAGGGGCACTTAAAAGTGGGTAATACTAAAGAATAATACAAATGATTGAGTTTTATCATTTTTTTGTTTTGAATAGTATCATCAGAATATTTGAATTGAATCCATCGCAATCACTTGATCAGAGGTCACTGCTACTGCCTTACTTCATCTTATACATGCCTGCTTTGTTATATCAGATATGTGTATTCAGGGCTGTGCAGTTGGGGGGGGGGCTGCGGCCCTGGGGTTGTCACTTCTTCAAAAACACATTGTGAGTCTGCAAAATTTATAATAATTACTAGTTGTGTATTAGTAGCTATACACTGTCTTTTATTTTCCTGTAATTTTAAATCCTTTTGGACATCAGTATCTACCCATGACTTTTGTGGGTGGTGTTTTGCTTGTTTCATAAATTGAAGTATATGAGCTCCTATTATATATGAAATTTGTTTCATTGTTTGTCTTATATCCTGAAATTATTTTGTTGTTTACAAGTCTTTCTAGAATAAATGCATGACATTTGAAAATATGTCCTAGTGAAAAGAAAGTAAGAAACACAACAGCAGGACAAATTCTTAACATGGTGTGCTCAAAACAGAAGTCCCTATTTTCATATTGTCTAGGCAATGTAGGGGTGCAAATAGGGGTTTTCATTTGAATTTGCTGGTTTTCATGAAGAAAAAAGAGTGCCTGTCAGAGAAAAGGCAAGTTTCATGAGGGTGAAATTTGCAGAATGCATGGGAGATTAACACATGCATTTGGATTCTGATCTGCCTTTGTGCAGAGCCCAAAGTGAAACTGATAGTGGATGAATATTTTAGTGAATGGAGAATGGCAGTCATATTTGATCCAGCTTTTTTCTGCATTCCTAATTTGAACCAGCTGGCTTTTTTATGAATCAAGCCAGCTGTTGCTAGCAGCTGGCTGTTGTTTTGACCCTTGCAACGCCCTTTAGAAACAGCCTGTTCAATGATGCACCCTTCCTAGATGGACAATGATAAGTGAAATCATCGATATCTATAGATGCAAGAAACTTTATATAGCCTTCTAACTATTCCAAGTGAAACCTTATAGGCTTCATAGAAATTCAAAAAGCTGACAACAGTGATCAAGGCCTTGTTGCCAGTCTGTCAAGCCTCTCATCAAACTATATTACCTTAGTAGAAATTATGTATGATATTCTGGACAAATCTAACTAGTAGGTATGGCAAGCCATATTTTCAAAAAGTGAGAGTTGCATATCCTGGTCAAAGTAAGAAAATGAAAGATACCTTTCAACAACCTGGAAAGCCAAGGGGGACTGTGCCCCCAAAAACTACTATTAGTGTAACAAGGGGGATATGACCCTGTGCCCCCCAAAACTACTATTAGTGTCACAAGGGTGATATGCCCCTTCAGCCCCCAGGACTGCACCCCAGATTGGATATCATTGAGAGCTGTTCAGATACAAAGAAATAAACTTCAAATGAAAGAACTCACATCTTCAATATTCAACTTGGAAAGGTCATCAGGACATTTATGTTTCAGTACTTCTTCATCCATATTCAATACTAATGATGATTCATCAGCAGTATTACAGTCTTCCTGTCAATAAGATAGAGATAGATTATAATCCATAATAGGGAGCTTTTCAGTCTTCTAACATCCATACTTATATGACAAGGAACTAACATTTTCCCTTCTTAGTTAATAAAGAGGCACAATTCAAGACAAAAAAAAAATTGAGGAAATAACTCTTAAAGTTTAGGCCTTTGACTCAGAGATTCAATTCAATTTAATTCATATATAAATTTAAATTCTACTAAAAAACATACAGTAAAACATTTTCAAATAATCATACACCTTAATAGGATTCATAACAACCAGGGCTCTGTCATAGTACACAGACTGAGATGAGGACCCCCTTTTGTTTCTTGGAATCTCAAAATCAAAGTTAATGATAGGAATTTAGTGTCTAGAAATGTCATTGTGAGCAAAGACTTTGGCTTAAATTCAGATGTCATTTTGTAAATGAAGTTTTAGTTTTCTATGCTTTCTGCTTTTATTTTGGCCCAATGGAAATTATAGCACAGTTGTTTATTGTTCTCTTAAAAAGAATCTGAACCATAAAATATGACTGATAAACAAAAGGAAGCAGTAAGATATATTACATTCAACCTAACAAACTACATCTAGAAATTGATCATAATTAGCAAATATTTTACTGAGTCTTACCTCTTCCCCAATCACTTTCAGGCCAGGGAATTGTGTTGTCAGAGAGCCAACAATCATCCTTTGAGCTGCACGGTCAGCTTCTGTTTGTGGGTCAAACTTTCCAGGTTCATGCTCATTCTAATGGGAAAAGATATCGAACATTAAACTTTCAAACTGTTCCACACTTACAGACCACATTGCAACAAATTACCAGGCAACATGAATAATTAACAATGTAGTTTCAAAGGCACTTGCTTTAACAGCAAGAGGCAATGAGACACTAAAAATTTCGTGAATCAAAAAGTTCTCAGTAAAACACTTGGGCAGTTCTCATAAATCTCTCAAAACACAATTTTATTTTCACATTTGCATACACATCTACTAGAATGAAGCATAGCTTGAAGCAGCAGCCACTTTGAGCAACAACTTTAATCATCTAGCTTCTTTACCAATTTCCTCCTAGTGTGAAAGTCCCCTTATATGTTGTGACTGCTGGGTATGACATAGACAATGTGCCCAGTGGTATCGTTTTCAATGTGTCATAGATGTTGTATAATTATTACTGATGTTGTATTAGCAAAAGTTGAGATCTCTGTCAAAGTCATAATTTTAAAAGTGCATAAAACAAAAACAAATCATCTACCAATACACACAACTATTTATCCAAATATTTCTAAACTCTGCATATACAAAAGTCCAAAGTAGAACTACTCATAACCTATTAAATTTGAAGCTGTATCTACTGAACTTAGTTCCTACGCAATCTTTTGATTGTAAGTATTGGCTGGAGGCAGCTGAGGATATACAACCTGCCCTTCGATCACACTCTCAGTAGCAATAAGCAGGGAAACACTCGCTACCGCAATTATGGCGAGAATATGGTGCGTTGCAATGAACCTAATGACAAAGTGAAAATGGAGATATTGCCAGAAAAAAGCGGAGGAATTGAAAGATCTGATTTCATTGAAGAGCAAGAGCTGTTTGACAGTAAAAATATGAATCTGTCCAAGTCATCAACCTGGACAATTTATCTTCGTCAGCAACTACAAAAAACAATGCGATGTTTCGTGAAGTAGATTAGCTGTGAATGCAAATAATATTGAATGCTAGATCTTACGAGGTACATGAGATATAGAGAGGAAAGTAGGCTAGAGCTCTATTTCCTGTTGTGTCATGTGCAATCAGAACAGTTAACTGAATGCAAAAGTCTAAGTTGCCCTACTCTGAAACGTGGCCAACAACATAGTTGTTACCTTGTCAACAATCCCTAGGTCACCACCTTTCAGAATACCTCTAATGATAGTTCCTGATCTTCTTGCTATCGCGACAGATGATGCGACAACTCTGAGAAGGGCCGGGGTATTGGCGTTGACAACAGCCATCTTTCCTAAATCCATCGGTGATTTGTATTGCATCACCTTAACATGATCAACTTGCCCCACCTTAATTGTATTTACTGTCCAAGTCAAATCGTTTCTACAGTTCGAAAGCAAAATATTATATGTAGTTGTACGTCTTACTTTTTCTCCAGAGAATACACAATTTTATGAGGAAACTAGCACAAGGCCTAGTTCTAAATTTTAATACACCTTTTTAAGAAGGAAATGGTTTAGACAAGAAAGTACATAGTACTCCTCAGCTCAAAGAAATTAAGCCAGTTAAGTACCGGATTTTTGAGACCTAAGAAAGTGTATATACTTACATACATTTATAGTCCCAAGTTTCATGCAGCCTAATGCCTCTTTTGCTTACTTTGTACAGATCTCCTGCAAAAACCTATGCATTTTGAGTGTTCTGTTTGTGTAGTTCCTGCCTGCCTGTGTAACTCAGCAGTGTAACACAGAGTGGAATATTCTTGCTTAGGTCTTACGAAAGTTGTGTTCATCTGGCGCCAGGGATATTTCAGCTAAAATATAATATATCGATGTTGCTGATTCTTAACATCATTTCGATTTGAAAAATAATCATGTCACAAACATCAAAGCACCAAAGAAAACAACACTGAAAGCAAACAACTGCCCTGAATCGCTCAGTATACTCTACATTCCTATCTCTATATAGGTCCCAGAAATAATCTGCCATCATATATTTGCCCCATAACCTTCCAAAAGACAATTTGTCAACTGTTATTAATAATTTCACAGTGGGGTATGATAATTCATGATCTTTTCTAAGCGCGCATTGATTGGAATAGCAATAAGGTGAACGCTATGAAATAGCAAATCTTTGGATTGAAAGCTTTGTATGTGGTAGAACTCAAAGAGTAGTAATGGATGGAGATGTCCCTCAAGGATCGGTTCTCGGCTCTTTGCTATTCTGAATTTTTATTAGTGACATTGTTAACTATGTTTCTTCTAGCATAAATCTTTTTACTCATGATTATGCTCTCTATAGACGAATTAATTCAATAGATGATTCAGTAGCATTGCAGAATGTCTTAAACAGACTGTATGTATGTAACCGTTGTTGGAACATAGAATTTAATGTTGGCAAATGCTAGTCTATGACGGTTACGTTAAGAAGAAATCTGATTCAAAACGAGTATCACAGTTCTGAAGTGCCAATTGAAAAAGTCGAATCATATAAATACGTGTAAGGATGTGTGAGGAATGGGAATGAGTTAGGTAGTCACGTGAGAGAAAAGAGAAGGAGTAGTAGGAATAGAGAAGCGAGAGGAGAAGGACGTTACTTGGTAGTTTCAGATATAGTAAGGATATCGTTGAGGGAACCGAGTTAAGAGATATTTGATTTGTATATATATTGTATATATTGGAAAATGTTTTTGTTTTTATGATTCGCTTCTATTATTACATCGCGGCTTCGTTACAAATTTTGGAGGTCCCACCGAGATTAGAGATTTGACCGTTCGTTATGGCGCTTGAAGAAGCCGCTGGAGCTGCTGTGCCCGAAGTATTGGAGAATGACCAACCGGCAAGACTTTCATATACTCTTTTTCGACGTCCAGATAAATATCGTATTGGCGAAGACTTTGTATTATTTGTTAGGAAGTTAAACTTGTATTTCGAAGCTGTGGAATTAGCAGATTTAAAGAAACGGAGACTTGCATTGTTATTTAACCTGAGCGAGGACGCTTTTCGATTAGCAGAGTCTATTGATTTTCCAGAAGAAGATAGTTGGGATGAGTTTGTTAACAAGTTAAAAGTACTGTTTGAAAGGAACCAAACCGACACGGAAAAGCGCTACAATTTCAACCGACGGGTCCAAGAACCAGGGGAAACAGTGGATTCATTTGCAGTTGCTCTTCGTGAATTTGGCTCAAAGTGCGGTTTTACAGGAGCGGAGTACAACCATCGTATTGTGGATCAATTTATCTTGGGGTTACGTGATCGCCCTACACAGAACAAGCTACTACAAGAGCCACCAGAGAACATTGACGCTGCATTATGTATAGCAAGACGATTCGAGGCTGCTAACGCAACGATGATGAAATTAAACGCAGATAGTCTTGAAGCCAAGCAACAGCCTGCCGTTAGATCAGTTGGGTCCACAAGAAGTGCAAAGGTTTGTTTTAGCTGTAGTGGTTATGGTCATGTTTCGAAAGAATGCCCTACCCTTCGTAAAAGCGTTGTAACCCCTAGGGGACACGCTAGTAATTATCGGGTAGTTTGTTTCAAATGTAATAAAGTGGGTCATGTGGCCCGTGATTGTTTTGGATCGAATACAACGTATAATAAGCGATTTATGCAGAACAGACAACTTGGTAATCAAAATTTTGATAGAAAACCTATATTCTGTTTCAAGTGTGGCCAAGAAGGACATATTTCTCGTTTTTGCAAATCCAACCAATTTCGTGAAAATCAAAATCAGCGACAATCAGAACGAGGTGAAAGGTTGCAATTTGATAGATTAAGATCTAGTGAACAAAAGTTGCCTGATTCAAAGGTTAGATTATCGTCAATTTCTGCAACGAATAAGAGAAAAACATTGGTGATAGAGACCTTAATTAACGGTAATCCCCGTCTTTGCGTTGTTGACACAGGGGCATCAATTTCTTTGATTGGAAAAAGTCAATGGGATACTTTAAACAAAGACTCTCAATCGGAAATGCTCCCCTCTGACATTGTCGCCGAAGCAGCTAATAATTCTCTCATAGGAATAGTCGGCAAAACAGTTCTGTCAGTATGTGTAAACGAAAAGCAACTGAGCGATCAAACATTCTATGTTGCTAATGACATGAACGAAATCATATTGGGTTTAGATTGGTTGATGAGCCTCCACTGTATTATTGACACATCCGAGTTGGTAATTAGGTTTCCTGATGGTTCTGTTGCTCCTTTATTGATACATGATTCTTCTATAGCCGATCCCATGTCCGTTGTGCTTTGCAATGACATTGAAATACCAGGAAATCATGAGGTTATTCAAAGGGCGAAAGTAAAGACACCTTGTATTAATGATAGTATTCTTGAGCCAAATATTTCTATAGCGCAAAAAGGCGTACTTGTGGCTCGTGTTTTGGTTTCACCAGTTCAACAGACTATACCGATCCAGATAATAAATCCCGGAGTTGAAACTGTAAAGTTATATCGAGGTACAACAATAGGCAATCTAGAACATTTGGAATACGTTCCCGTGGATGATCCAGCTTTAAATGAGGAAACTTTTGAGAAAAAGCCAGACCAGCTTCGTTTTGATTTTGATCATCTAGTGCCTGAAGAGCGCAACCGCCTTGATAGACTGTTAACTGATTATCGTAATATTTTTGCACATAACATCAGTGAATTGGGTTCTACATCTTTGACAGAACATGAAATTGACACAGGAGATGCTCAGCCGATTAAACAACTGCCTAGGCGTCTCCCCAATGTCCTTAAATCTGTAGTACAGGAACAGGTCAGCGAAATGTTACAAAATGATGTAATTCGGCCTAGTCATTCCCCTTGGGCAAGCCCCATCGTTCTCGTTCGTAAGAAAGACAATACATGGCGTTTTTGCGTCGACTATCGGAAATTAAACGATATAACAATAAAGGACTCGTACATGATTCCGCAGGTTAATGATTTATTAGACACGCTTTCTGGGCAACAATACTTTACCACGTTAGATTTAGCGTCAGGCTACTGGCAGGTTAAAGTTGCGGAGGAGAGTAAAGAAAAGACAGCTTTCGTAATTCCAGGGGGGCAACACCTTGAATTTAATCGCATGCCGTTTGGATTAGCAAACGCTGTTCCAACATTTCAACGCCTCATGCAACGGGTTTTAGAAGGTTTAACTCCCCGCAAGTGCCTTGTATATTTGGACGATGTTTTGATTGTTGGCTCGACGTTTGAGGAGCATTTGCAGAATCTTAAGGAGGTTCTGGAAGCCATAAAGGTGGCAGGTTTAAAATTGAAGCCATCTAAATGTTTCTTTGCGAAAAGAAGTGTGAAATATCTAGGGTTCATTGTATCTAATGAAGGCCTTTCCCCTGACCCTGAGAAGCTAAAAGCCATTGAGGATTATCCACAACCGCGAGATTTAACGGAGCTGCGCCGATTTATTGGTTTAGCATCCTATTACCGCCGTTTTGTGTCTGGTTTTAGTGAAATTGTCGCCCCCTTACACAAGCTGATGCAGAAAGGTACTAATTTCATATGGCATAGTACTTGTGAAGAAGCTTTCAAAAAAATAAAGCAACAGTTAGTAACCAGCCCAGTTTTAGCTTTTCCCAATGAAGAGGGCCAATTCGTATTATACACCGATGCTAGTAATGTGGGTATTGGAGCTATATTAGCACAGAGAGGGCCAAGTGGAGACGAGAGAGTTATTTCTTTTGCGTCTAAAGGGTTTTCGTCAGCCGAAAAAAACTGGACAACTACTGAAAAAGAGGCTTTTGCTATCGTTTGGGCTCTTCAGTATTTCCATGCTTATGTCTATGGAGTTAAAGTAATCATCTACTCAGATCATAAGGCCCTAAATTGGCTACGAAACTTCAAGCACCCCAATGGTAAATTAGCGAGGTGGATTCTCAAATTGGAGCAATACGATTATGAAATTATTCATAGGCCTAGCACTTTAATGAGCCATGTTGATGCATTATCACGTGCTCCTGTTCAAAGCATTCAAATCTCTTCGTGGTCACCAACGGACTTTAGAGAGCTACAGGATTTAGATAGTGATATATCTTTAGTGAAAGGGTGGCTTCAAGCAGAAAATGCCCCCCATCTCCAACCTAAGGATAGCTCGTCGGTACTTTCGGCATTGTATAAGACTCTTAATTCGTTGTTTGTTCACAATGGTGTACTCTATCGCAAGTGGGTTGATGATACTGGCACTGAGCGCTCACAAATCGTAATTCCCAAGTTTTTCTCACCAAAGATCCTCCATCAGATTCACGCTCAAATCGGTCACTTTGGAGTTCACAAAACATTTGATATGCTGCAGAAACGTTTTTACTGGCCAGGGTTTCATAGCGACGTTGAGAATTTTTGTAAATCATGTGAAGTTTGTCTCACAAACAAAGCTACTCCAAGGCCTCGTAAACCGCTTAAACCGATAGAGGTTCAGCCCATCCCCTTTTATATGGTTGGAATCGACATTGTTGGACCTTTGAAAACTACTAAGCACGGGAATCGTTACATTTTATCGATTATTGATTATTACACAAAGTACGCTGAAGCTGAACCATTGCCTGACCAACAAGCCGAGACTGTTGTTCGCAAGTTAGAAACTATTTTCGCGCGACACGGAATGCCTTCCATCATTATAACTGACCAAGGGTCTAATTTTGAATCCCATTTATTTTCCAGCATGTGTAATTTGTTTGGTATTGAAAGGCGTCGTACTACGCCCTATCATCCACAAACTGATGGCCTTTGCGAACGGTTTAACTCGATTTTAAAGTTACTTCTTCGTATGCGCGTTAATTCCGAGAAAGATGACTGGGATGATCAGTTACCATCAGTATTGTTATCGTACCGCATTTCTAAACAAGAGACTACTGGTGTTTCTCCGTTTGAACTTATGTACGGCCGTGAGGCTAACTTACCTGTTGATGTTCAGGGGGAGGGAGGTGAAGTAGAAAGAAAACCTGTCGGAGGTCCCGCTCAATACCTCAACGAGTTGAAAGAACGACACGAGCATTTGAAAAATTTGGTAGAAAATCGAGTACAGAAGGCCCAAGAAAAACAGAAAAAGAATTACGATTCCCGCCACAGAGTTGAGAAATATTCTGATTTCGTTATAGGAGAGCTTGTTCTTCTTAAAAATCATCGCGCACGCGGCCTTGATTCAAAATACGTGGGTCCATATCGCGTTGTTCGTTTATTGGAAGAAGACTGCGAGATCGAATGTCTTGGAACTGGAAAACATCGCATCGTTCATGTAAACAATTTACGTCCATTTTCTGTAGAACGAGTTGAACCTGAAAGTAACATTGATTCACTAGCAGAAAGTGATGGTTCTGATACCGATGATTTCGTGTTTGATATTTACAAACCTGTGATTGACAATGAAAACCCGCGTCAAGAACAGTCGAGATACAACTTACGCAGAAATCGCAGACAGCCAGATCGTTATGGCTTTCCAGTTTACGATTATTGACAACTTTGAGATTGCCATTCACTTCGCTTATTGTTATTAACATTGTTCTGTTTGGAAAGAGTACCTATTGTTTTGTTGTTTTGTAAAAAAAAGAAAGAAAGACAAAAAAAAAAGGAAAAAAAAAGCAAAGACAGAAAAGAACCATTCGTAACTTTTAAAGAGTACTATGACTTTTATATTTTGTATGCATTAGGATATTTTAGGGAGGGAGAGTGTAAGGATGTGTGAGGAATGGGAATGAGTTAGGTAGTCACGTGAGAGAAAAGAGAAGGAGTAGTAGGAATAGAGAAGCGAGAGGAGAAGGACGTTACTTGGTAGTTTCAGATATAGTAAGGATATCGTTGAGGGAACCGAGTTAAGAGATATTTGATTTGTATATATATTGTATATATTGGAAAATGTTTTTGTTTTTATGATTCGCTTCTATTATTACATCGCGGCTTCGTTACATACGTAGGGATTGGTATCTGTAGGGATTTGCGCTGGAATAAGACTGTTGATGAATTAGTAGGGAAGGCAAATAGATCTCTTGGTTTGCTAGTGAGAAACCTTTCCAAATGTTCTCACCAGGTACGAGAAAAGTTTACCTTGCGCTAGTACGCCCCCATCTTGAATATGCATGCGAAGTCTGGTCACCGTATACTAATAAGCTGAAACAGAGAATTGAAAAGGTTCGAGGAACGGAGCTCGTTTTGTTACGGGAGATTACCGCCATAGATCTAGTGTAACTGAAATGAAATAGTATTCACTCGAATCACGCAGATTGCTATTCCAAACGAAATACGTTCATAAAATGTTTACAAATCAGGTAGCGTTGGATCCTAATATTTTCTTTTCCCCTGGAACTTATCTGTTTTCAAGGAACTCAACATCATTTAAGATTATGCCAAAATTCGGGAGGATTGATGTAGTAGAGTTCTCTTTCTTTTATTGAATCATTCCAGTGTGGAATAGTCTGCCAGACGCTATTGTAACGCACGCGAAATCAGAATCTTTTTCCGGCTTATGTCGAGATTACCTTAGCAAATTTTCAACCCCTCGATATTGTATTTTGCTGTATTTGATGTAATTTGTAGTTGATCCTGTGCACACATTTGTATCGATCCAAATGGATTGTTAAATGTATATTTCATGGTGATGATACTGATGTTGACTGTCAAGAAACTAGTATTTCAAAAAATAAGCGCAACTCTCTACAAAACCGAGACTAATAGGTAAAAACGGAGTTCATTGTTGAATTCTTCACCCCAGAAATAGCTAAGAGAGACTACTTATGTATTGGCACCAAGATTCTTATTGACCAATGTACATTTCTAGTACTGAAATCATTGAAAAACTAAGAAAGTTGCGGCTACTATGTACAAAACTGCTCCAATTCAATCGAGCTTGCTTTGTGACCACTTCGTGAATCTAATTAAAAATAGTCCAACTATCACTATTTGTAGAGTTATTGGTGATGCTCTGTAGCAATTTGTTACGAGGGAAAACAAGAACCCTACTGTAATAATTGCAGAAAGAAACATAGTTTTGTGAGATAGGCAAAGGCAAGAATGGTTGGGAACGATAGCTGCAGCAGTTCGAGACGCTTCCAATTTAACCATATTTCTTTGCTTTATCATCTTGAAATGAGATGCTTCCGAGAAAATCACTACACTTCTGTCCTGGAAAAAATTTTCGTCCATTCTACAAAGAAAAGTGTTTTATCACAATCATATGAATACATTTTTCTAGTTTTCTCAGAGTCTAAATGGAGAAATGAAAGGCTTCAAAAGGTGACTGCTCATATTTCACTCAGCGAAAATTCAATCGGATCCCAAAGCTACCATTTTGAATCTGGTAATTTTGGCGCGAATCTATGAAGAAATATTCTGACGCTATTTCACATAACAATAAGCAGTGAAGAGACATGAGGCTGTGAAAAAGACATTCAATACGATACTTATAGGAAAGTTAGAAATTTCCCGTGTGAAGAAAGGATTGCAGTTGATATTAAGCATGCACACAGACTACTAACAAAGCCTTTACTTCTAGTGGTTGCACTGCGAAAAAAATAAGGATAGGTCACCTAAAGATGGTGGATGAAAGAGTGCATTTTCTGTAATGAAATGAGACATTCAAGGTACTCTAAAACATTCAGTTTCTTCTCAAAAGTAGCAATACTCGAGGGCTATATCAAACTGGATGTCTGAGCTGTAGTGATAAGATAAGCACCAATAAGTATCGATTTCAAGTGCCGATAAGACATATTGTCTTCATTATTTCGAAATATCAAGCCTTCCTAGCTCTGAGCTATGCAGCAAAAATGTAGGTATATATCAGGGTTGGTTAGGCAAGTCTTTTACGGAGCTATCGTTTGAGCATCAGGAAACACTTTTCTGTTAGCATAGCCCTCCATATGGACTGAACGAAGTGGTAACGGGTTGAAGTACCCTCCCTCTCTATTGGGGACGTTACATAACGGATGAATGATCCCTTGTATGTTATGCTGTATACAATATATGTTATATGTGTAGGCCGCAGGGCTGATATGGCGTATCATACTCCCTGCGGTATCGTTCATTTTAGTTTAATTATGTAGGTACTTAAAAGCATAGAAAAAATATTCGTATTAATTTTGACAGGTTTTGACAGTGAAAGGATGTATAAGAAGGACCCATGTTTCTGGAAATAAAATAGGTGGTACTATATTTGTTGAAAATTTTCGAAACCAGACTTCAGCAAATCTTTAGGGGGTGAAGGTTATAAATTTTACCGACTTTTGTAAAATGTATCTGTCGACTATACGTATTATTAGCTCCTAAAATCCTTGAACCACTGTATGCCTAATGCAGTATAATATACTTCAGGGGGGCTTTGCCTCCTAGCTCTCCCTGAAAACCGCAACTGATCACGATGTTTCCACAGCAAATATGCTTCAAGATGATGTCACAAAAACAGTAATGTAATCAAATCCACTGATTGGCCTAGATCAAACTTTGCCCTCGCTATGATGGGCAACAATTACAAACGGATAGAATTTAACTAATTAGATGACAAAATCAGAAAGGGCCCTTGGCACGAGTGCAATCAGCATAAAACACTCGATATGTATTGCTCAGTTTGTTCATTTTGTTACGGTATAGCATGGCCTAGCATGCACTTCAAGCAAAGGAAATAGCGTTTGGATGAATTATCAATCACAAGATTACTTCAATTGCAGGGATCGTTACAGTGTAATAAGAGCAATGAGAGTACAAAGCCTTGTCTTCCTACAGGTATGATGGAATTTCTTTTTTCAATTTTCAATACCCCGAATAATAGATAATATGGCAATAGACAAGTGAAGGTTGTCACCTTGAAACAACCTTCTACTCTGTACATCTATGGGTATATATAGAAAGAAGATTTATGCTCAAGGTAAACTCAAGATCAACGGTCGTATCATCCCAAAATCAAAACAACTTGTATGTTTGGCAGCAAAACTCTCGATCATGTATCGAGTCTTTGCCAGCCTCACCATAGCTTCTGGTATGGTATCCCCTTCCTTTCCTCATCCTTGTCGAGGAATAAACGACGACTCCCTGGAATCATAATAAGTCCCTGCATCAATTAACTCTCACTGCAATAATCTATTGTTTCATCAGTTCTACTGAATGCTTGATCACACGAAATGCTGTCCAAAATTCCAGCAGAAATCATAATTTTGCAGTGGTATTGGCTATGCTGGATTGATTATCTGAGCCGTCATACTTTCTGTACAAAGTGACAACCGCAGCTCCGCCAATACCGAAATTATGTTGCATCCCTATGCAAGCACCATCCACCTGCCGCTTTCCAGCCATATTCCGTAGCTAAAATAACATAGATTTCATTTAACAGTTAGCGATGCAACAGTAATGAGGTCAAACCTGGTGCTGCAAGCACCGGTACTAAAGTCACACACTATGTGTGCTCAGTCTGGCTCAGCTACTTGCAGATAAAAGCAAAACGGTACTCTAGTGCAGTTAGGCAGTAAGCACCACCTTTTGAAATTATTCACTGAAATAATACACTTGTGTGTCTCAAGGACAACAGCAGCGGATCTTGAATATAACAATGGACTGTGAGTATGGTGAGCTGCAAATGGTTCATAATAAGTTTAATGTCTTCGCACCATATGTGGCTATTTCAACAGTAGTGGCGATTAGTAAAAGCAGTTTATTACTCTAGTATAATGATGTACCGTTGCAACCAAATTTAGGACCAACTCATCTCTGAAAACCTTTTTAATAGAGATCCAATGCACGTTTTACACAAAATTGACCTCCCAAACAGCAATAGCAATAATTCCAGAAAGGTAAAAAGCCATAACTCACCTGCCAGTTTAACTCTGCACATTGGGCTAATCCAGTTGCTCCAATCGGATGGCCTTTGTGAACAGAAACATGTTGATCAACAGTAGAAATAATGATCAATTAAAACTTTATAACGGCTCCATTTTACGAAACAGATGTTTAAACATTAGTATGAAAAGAAACTGGAATACGAAAGAAGTATAAAAATAAAAAAATGTAAATGCAAGCAGCAGGTGCAGGAACCTGCATCGTTCCTTCCTCCATTAATTGACTCAAGTCTCTAGCTAACATTTAGTTCACAGTAATACCAATTCTAAATCATAGCCTTCTTTTGTTGTTGGGTGTGAGAATTACCAAATTCTTTTATTCAATTCATTACAAAAAAAAGAAGAAGCAACGTGGGACTGTTGTATAAAAGCCAGTTGAGATTAGGGAATATTCTAAAGACTCCCAGTTCCCCTTCCGCTTATTCCAGCAACTAAGTATTCCAGACCCAATAGTGATTTGAGATATCTGGACAAATGCGAATAATGCCTATCAATTGCCTTGCTAAATCTACCGAAAATTAATCAGAAAATGCAACACTGAATTCAAAGGTTCAAAAAAGGAGAGAAATTATCCAATTCACCACCATTTGCAATAAAATGCTTTAGAGGCTATCTGTATTAATTAACAGTTACCAAACCAAAATAAATTTAGCACTTCATATACAAATATGTGAATTGAGCTTTTTAACAAATGAGTAAGATCTAATTTCATCATGTGCATGAGCTAATCCCCAGTAGATGCTCAGTGCTAGAAAAGAACTGAGGAAACACAGCACATAAAATTGTCTACTGGGTAAGCAACATGTAATGATAGACCAATGTGTTCAGAGGCTTATGTATCCAAGAAAGTCACGCTGCATTGAATGCCTCACTAGTATACACGTTTTTTATATACGAAACAATCTCCAGCCTTACATGCAAGTTCAAATTTTTGAAATTCCAATAACAGTAACAACCGAGATAAGGCAACTGTCAGATGAAAAAGAAAATTTCAGATTCTGTGGAGCACGTACGCATTTAGTTTCGAACTGGGTCGTTTGAAAACACTTGACAAATGGATGTTGTTTGTATTTTTTTCCAGTATAACAAAATTTTTTTCACAAAAACAATTTTTGTCAAGTTTCTTCGATCACTGGTACGTTTTGCCAATGAATCAATCAGATCCCGTGTATTGCAACTCAAGTTGTACTTCGGTAGTTTCATACCTATGCTGAGTTTACTAAAACCATAATTGTTAACACAAACAAAACACTTAAAAAATTTACCCTAAAAACTTTCGTTGCCCTTCGGCAACCTCCTCAGTGAGCTTTCACTTTTCAGAATTCAATTTTCTTACAGAGGAGGTTGCCGCAGGGCAATGAAAATTTTTAGGTCAAGTTTTTTTCATATTTTATGTGTGCTAACAATTATGATTTTAATAAACTCACCATAGGCATGAAGCTACCGAAATACAATCTTTTCAAGTTTACTTTGGAAGCTGAGTCTCCCTGTGTTTCTCAAAGTTTTCCTAATTTTTGCCTGCTTAGTGCCTCATGTTTCTTATATACTTTCTTGTTATAAAAATAACGTGCATTAGACAAATATTTAAGCACACCTTTGGATTCCAGACCACCGGAAGGGTTCACGACCCATCGTTTGTTTAAGAGACAGAGTTGGCCACCTGTAAAGAATGAAAAAATACTTAAGCAAAAATGTCGATTTACAAAATGCTTTTGCTTCAATAATAGCTTGCGTTTGGACACCTCGTAGCACTAAATCTAGTAAAACTTCCAACAGGATTTTACAACAAAATTACTCTCATATTTATACTTTAATATAAGAACAAATGGAACAAAACTGCCGAAATGGCTTGCCGACAGAATCTCGTTCACATCAGCTCAGTTTCACCGTCTAGTTGGATTTGCCACGAGCTCTTCTCCATTCGGTATTCCAGTACTTACACTTCATAAAAGTTATACAACAAGCGCATATCCACCTGCACATTATAACTACATAAATACAGGTTGTGTTCAGTGGATATTGACTGTAACTATATTCGTAACAGCTAGAGCTACGCTCTATTGTAGAATCTAACTTAAAAAGAAAGAAGGAACTCACGGCTAAATCTACAATCTATCACCACTCTTAGACATATACCTACACACTAGTATAGGTCTGCAAATGTACTATATGACTGGCAAAGTTCACCTACCTAGCTGAAGTATTGCTACTTGTCATCATTTCTCGATTATAAGTACGAAATGAAGCAATTTAACATTAACAACGCTGCCTTTATTGTGGGAAAGTTTGAGCAAAGTAACTAGAGTGTGCAACAACGTCCTACCATTTGAATTTTGGATCCATTCTGCTTTATCAATCAAATTACCACCTTCTCCTTCATTGCATAAACCAAGCGCCTCGTACATCAGCATCTACGTAGAAGAGATACTGGTATGTACAGAAGCAAGTCATGACAACTTCCTTCAAATCATACTCAAAACTTGAAAGTTCACATATCCATAACGGCACACGATCAAATGTATGGCCATAATTGAAGAGCCTCGCCTGACCAGCTAGGACTTACGAAAGATGAGGGAAAAGTATTGAATAAACTACCCTCGCTTAATACAAACCCAAATACTAAAGCAAGAAGTTAAAAATCTTACTGAATCACTTGCACGATGAAGCAAAAGAGATGCCTTATGGAAGTTAGCTGAGTCACCTGAAGTGATGGACAAAGTATTGAGTCTTCCATGAATGTTTATACTTTCAATACTTTTACTTGTTCTCTCATTAACATGATATGCTACCAATTGGGTAGCTTCTAGTAATCATTTGCTATACTTCAATTACCAAGATAATGGTAGGATATGGAATATCAAACTCACTTCATTACAGGAAAAGCAATCATGCACTTCCAAAACGTCAATATTTCTTGGTGAAAGTCCAGATTTACTAAAGCACTGGTGTGCAGCCTTCTTTGCCATAGAATATCCTGAAAGATCGATAAAACTCTTTCCGAACGAAGATGGTAAATCCGTGACCATTTCCTGTGCCAAGATCTCTACGGCATTTTGCTGCAAGATTAGGAGAGAATGTTCTAGGTCAACCAGGGAGGATTGAGTAAATTAGTTACATGACATGAGAGATGGTAAACTGCAGGCACATAGGCATAGCCTGATACTTTGAAATATGCATATACCCGTTCACTGAATGGAAGACCAGGGGTAGTAAAGTGAAGTTTCACATTTACCTAGAATAAAACCTGTATTCGCTGCCATTGCTACCGTGGTAAAATTCAAACACGTAAATGAAGAGCGTGAAAATTTCCTCAGGACGATATTGAATGCGACACTAACCTGCAGTCCGTGTGAAATCATGAAATCTTCGCTGCAGAGAATTGCAGCAGCACTGCCATCTGCAGTGGGTGCACACATTGGCATGGTGAACGGTTCACAAACCTTCTGGCCTCTAACAATGTTCTCCAGTGGTATCTCTTTCCTGATACAAGCATACGGGTTGTTTACACTGTGCAGATGGTTTTTGTGACTGATCTTTGCAAGCTGAAGTGGAGTCGATTTGAACTTGTCAGAGTGCTCTTTGGCTGCATATGCAAATAACTGAAACACGAAACAAATGAGTTGTGTTTTATCATAATCTGTGGAAAATTTGGCCAAATAAAAAGCATTAGGATACATCACCCGAGACAAAACACCAAAATCATTGCTAAGTTTCTTAACTAAGTTAGTCAATTACTGAGCCTTTCAGTTTGAGAGCCAGCTGGCCAGTGCAAACTATATAGATATCACTACGATGCCAACCCTTTAAAAAGATCAGGCTGAAATGACTACCTTACAAAAGCATAATTCCTGAGTATGTTATATCTGAAATAAACAGAAGATACATGAAAGAGAATGCAAAATAAAATGAAAACATAGATAAGATTATAACAGCTATCAGAGTACAAGGCTTATAAAATGTTATACTGAGATATTTCAGTACATTGGTCACACGGGAATGAAATAGCAAACGGAAGCCAGTTTGTAATCGAAGAAATGGAAAAGAGTAATTTTGATTTGCAAAGTCAAGGAGTTTAAAGCACATACCTTAATGACATCTGAAGTCATTCTATTCAGATTTGGATTTATAAGACCTGCTTTTGCACCTATTTTTTCCATATGATCAAAATGATTGTCAACAGGGTGAACCTTGTCAATATATTTTGAACTCAAGCCTCTATCCATCTTTTCGAAACCTGAATGCAAAAATGGCACTAGATGAACCCACAATCATCAACTTCAGTACTACATACCTTGATTACAAATTCAAAGTAGTGCAATGGTTTTTGGATACAAATGGGACATTGTTGACTTCCCACTAACGCAAGACTGCACGTTTTTTACGGAAACTAGCACAAATTGTCACTGATAAGACAGAACAATATGGATACTGCAAGTTTCAAAGGAAACTCGCTATGAACCACTTGCTTCAATGATACCACACAATTTATGCAAGTATGGCTTCCTACTTCTCGATTTTTTGTACTGATAAATATGTACAAAATCGAGAAAAGCTCCTAATGGTTTTTGTCTTTAGTGGTACAAGTTTCCTAGATCGTTTTGGTTCTCAACATGTAGGTGCCATATAAAACATTTCCATAAAAAACAAATGTGTATTTTCTAAGCATTGTCAAACTTGATGAAGATATATGGAAGGATGACCCAACACTACTGAATTTTAGCAATGATTCATAGTAAATTGTGTTCAATTATTCAACATCCAGAGCTGCTACCAGATAGCAAAAGAGAAACAAAGCAAAGGGAGAGACATTAAGTGCTGTACCTAAGACTAAAGCACAATTGTATTGACGGCTGTGAATGAATGTCTTCGCCATCATCAAGGCTGTAGATGCTGATGAACAGTTATTGTTTGTGTTGAAAACAGGCACACCAGATAAGCCAAGCTCTACAGTGAACAAAGAAATCCTAAAAAGAACTGTGATCACAAAGTACTACTGCCCAACACACTAAACCTGCAGTTATATACATACATATATGCATACATGCATCACTTGTTTAACAAAGCAGGTCATCTAAATGGCAGCTTTCACTGATGTGGACCTGCTGATACAAAGTAAAGGTTGAAGGTTTACTCATGTAATAACTCAATACGTAAAATAAGCAAGTCTCTTAATTCATACAAATGATTTCTCAAAAATGATTTCTCAAAAAGTTAAAAGCACATAAAAGCTGAGTAAGTAAATGATAAAGTGGATGTTTGACCAAATGAAATACTATCTACAATAGTGCTATTTTCTGATAGCCTTCATTGGAATGTTTCATAGTTTTTCTGACTTGTTGTTGATGATAGTAATCTATTCCAAGTCAATGCTGCTGTGCGCTTGAAAGAATTTCTGCCAAATTACACTATTATAACATGGTAAGCATGTTGAAGATCCAACTTCTAATCATCCAACATCAGTAGGCCCATATTGGTTAGAGCCCTGTTCAAATCATTTACTGTTCAAATGAAACATCTATATTAGTGCACAAGGTTAAAGGTATACCAGACATACATTTCTTTGAGACTATAACCAGGAAACATTGATACATTTGAGAGAAAGATTGACTATACAAAATAGCAATAACTATATACATATTTATTCATAAAATAGAATGCAAAAATAACTACCATAGACTGCTCTTTGGCCTGCAACAGAAATATTGATAGCATAGTGACAAATTTGCATAATATCTTTTCAACACTGAAATACTGACAAAATATTAGCTTTTGGTGGTTGCACCAGTAGCATAGTGAAAATGATAGGCCTAGTCATGATGCTTGAACAAAATTGTAACCAGAACTTCGTACTTTATCTCCCACAGATGTAACAAAGAATGGTGAACTACTGTACTCTTGATATTTTAATACAATGCCAAGCACTAGTATTCAAATCAACAAGTGACTTATAAACTACCTAGTAAATATATTTTGATAAAATGACTTTCCATACAGGGCTTCCACCTGTTAGGAAATTTCCTCACAGTAAAGAAATTTGGCCATTTGGAAGGAAAGAAGGAAATGAATATTGTAAGGAAATAAAGAGGAAATTTTGGAATGATTGACAAATTTAAAAGACATTCAAGAAATAAGTTTTATATGTGCTCAACAGTTCACATTCTGTCTGTCTGTGTTTGATAGATGATGTATGACAGGTGGTCTTAAAGGAAAAATGTGATATTGACACAAGAAGATAATCCTGTTCATCTTGAATTCTACAAATATCTCTCATTATGGTAGCAAGCAAAGCCTAAATCACCAAACACTACTTTGCCTCTATTTTCATAGAGAAATAGTGTTATAGAGAAAATCTTACCACTTGTTGGCTCTCCATAACAATAACTTGCTACTACCACATCAATATCATCAAGGTATTTCAGACCACAGTCTTTCAAAGCATTACTGCCTGCCTCTCTTGCCATGTCTGACAAAGAAATGAAAAATTCAGTCATAGGACAAGCAATGTAATTTCATTCCTTCCATTCTCAAAACTATCTCCCACATGAAATATACATTGTGTGTCATCTCCTGTTTTCTTTTCATTATGCTAACTCAAAAGAGAAAGGGCTCAGTGATTTCAAGGCAATTAATTCTCCTGAGAAAAAATAAAATAAAACTATTTGATATTACTGAATTTCCACATTCTGTCCTCTTTTGCTTATTTTCAATCAATCAGACAATTTCCTCCCAACTGTCCATCTATATCAACTATAACAATTCACAAACCAAATCAAACTGCATTATTTGTAGTGTGAGGGGAACATCTTCCCCACACCACTTTGACTCTTTGACAAATTCAAAGAATGCAGTCTCTGGCAACCAAAACATAACATGATAATAAAGCAGCCACTGAAGTGATATGCCAACCAACAGAACTTCCCTATTGCCAGAATATAAAAACTGAAGTTTTCCATTTACATTGAGGCATCAACATCATTAGTATTCAGAATTTTTAACATTAAATGTCAGCTGGTAGTCTTCTTTCAACTCCAAAACATAGGCCACTTGAAGGTATTTAAATGGGATAGTTGCTAGAAATTATTGCTTGGAGACTTAGCAACAAAGAACTCTTCCATGACGGTCAGTTGAAATTTTAGGCAGATATATGTACATAATACGACCACTTTCAGTAGCAAAAGATTACCTGGGTAGTCCCATTTTCTTTGATGTGGTTTCGAGAACCTGAAAAATATTCCTGTATCTCATTAACTAGCTCTGGGTTTAAGATGTCAATCAGTCAAGAAGGTGTAAACATTCAAAATTAGCAAATAAATTGACAAACTGCTCAAACCTTGTCATTCCCACGCCAACAACAAAGCATCTCGGAACCGAATGTTGCTCCATTATTGGACTTCTAATTTGATACAACACGGGCCTTTGATTACTCTTGTGATGAAAGACAAGGTGAACTGACAATAAGACCTGGTCTCAAATACTCTGCATTTCAATTTTATTAGAAATATGTATGTGAACAAACAACTGTTCGTAGATATATTTACAAATACAAATTATATTTAGCAAAAATTGTGTTGACTAAGTATTTCACGAAGTAGCTGCAACGGCAACAACAAATACAGCAACAGCAACAGGCCCAGATCATTTTCATTTGCCAATTTCCTTCTAACAAGACGAATCATCAGTGTATGAATCTAGTGAACTAACCATATCAGTCATATACAGCTCGAGCGCAACCATTTAGGGACGAGAGAAAGAGTCTCACATGTATGTGCCATCATCCAAAGAGAGTAGAAGTAATAATTAGTCTAATCATTGGAGGCGGATGGTGCCGTTGGCAGATCCTACCCCTTACATTCCTTCACACCAATTCAGATTCACTTAGATCCAATTATAGTGCTTACCACTCCAGAAATCTATGAGAACTTACGTTCAGCTCATTCGATTATGTCCGTTTACGGTGGTTCTGCAAAAATGTATTTATTTAATTTATTATTTATTGGTAACCATTCCCACTAACCAAGCTTGTGCGAAATTACCTATTCTGCATCATAGGTTCTGCACAGTAACTATAGAGACATACATAGATAGATAAATAGACCGCATCAACATCATAGGAAAATCTTTCCGAATCAGAACAAATCAGATGTACGCATTTCACGTCATTAGATATGGTGACTTCGTTAATATCAATGCGTTCATTTTGCTAGGTGCATTCGTTACTGATTCTTTGGCTGGTTGACCTCGTTGCAGGCACCGCGGTTTAGAGAGTTTTAATAAAATTTAAAACAGTTTCTTTTTCAACAGGTATTTCCTATATCATTGAGATGTAGCTTCTTCCAGCTAAGGCAAGAAGTGTCTAGATTTGAATTATCGCTAACTGGAATCTTCATAGTGTTGGCAGACTCTTTAACCTTACGATTTAATGCTGGAATACTCATCTTTTTAATCTTTAGCCTGCTCATCTTTTCCCATCACTGCTGTAGAAGGCACAATTGAAGTGCCAGGTGATTCACTTTTGGTATGCTCTAAGATTTCTCTGAAGTTATTTAATGTATCAATTTTCTCTCGACTCGTAAAGTCATTTGTACCTACATGTATTACTAAACAATCCGGCTTTGTCTGATCATAGGTCTTACATAATCTACAATATCTCTCGTTGCACCTGGGTGGCGTTTCACTTGCACATTATGAACTTTTTGCAAAACTTCGTTCAATATTTAACTTAGCAGAGTCACCACCGATCGTAATTCTCTTTCGACACTTCGTTGCTGCTTGTTTGATCCCTTTCATTTGCTTCTGATCTTCAAATTATTTACTTTGAACTTCCTTGCCTATCGGTGTTACTTTTACATGTCTTTGTTTTTTATTCTGTTCTCTTGGTTGTTCAGATTGAATAGCTGTCTTTGCATCTGTTGCTTTCATTACATCAGCCCTTTTGTTTCAATGATTGGAAAAATTATAAGGGACATTTAGGCCAATAAGTGTGCTACTAGCTGTCTGAAAAATCTATGATAAAATCCTAAAAGATCAAATATCTTCATATTTTAAAGATACTGTCAAACGTTTTGTATGACTTCAGGGTGGGGCTTAGCACTCAACACGCCTTAGTGAGGTTAATAGAAACTGGAGGGAATGTCTGGAAACATCTGGCATAGTGGGAACAATTCTAATGGATCCATTCAAAGCTGATGACTGTCTTCCTCATGACCTCCTTATTGCAAAACGTGAGGCGGAAGGATTCCATTTAAACGACTTTTGCGTAATGTATAGTTATCTAGATTGCTGTCGTCAAAAGGTAAAGATTGACTCTCTTAGAAGTACTGCAAAAAAAGAATTAAAATTTGGATACCACAGGGATCAGTATTACGTCATTTGCTCTTTAACGTTTTTATCAGTCATCTGTTTCTCATAAGATTAGACTCTAAGATCTGTAATTTTGCAGAAGATAGCACACTTTGGGCAAGACCTAAATGTAGAAATACCAATCTAGAAGGTGATCTCAGCACATTGTTGGAATGATTTACATAGAATGGAATGGCTGCAAATCCGGAAAAAATCCCAACAAATTGTTCCTTGGTCTAAAGAGACAAAGAGGTCTGCGTCTTAACATCGAAGAAAACAAGGTATCTGCAGCAGATGGCAATAAATTACAGTTCAATAAACATCTCAAAACTTTATGCTCAAAAGTAAACAAGGAAATCGGTGCTTTTTCTAGATTAGATGCATTTATTTCTAGAGAGCAGGCATTGGTGATTTATAACATGACTATTCTATCGAACTTCAAGCACTGCCCTTTGATCTGACTTTCTACAATAAAGGTGCCAACAAAGAGATCGATCGCAAACATAAGCCTGCTCTTCGGATCCTATAAAAGGAATATGAGTGCTCCTTTGAAACATTACTCACTTGAAATGGTAGTTTCTGTATATATGTCAGAAACCTGCAGAAATTACTAATAAAAATTTACGATTCAACGAATCATCTCAACTATCGCTAGTAGAAGAATTTCATGAAAAGAAGCAAGTAAATTATAATCTAAGGATAAAACACTTTGCAAACTTCCGAAAACAAAAATGGAGAGCTTTTGGCGACATTTATTGTCTTTTAGGGGGGTTCTTCAGGAGCACCCTGGGTGACAAAGTCTAGGATGAGCCAACACTGTTACCTTTCAAAAAAGAAGATCAAACAGTGGGCTGGAAAAGAATGCACCTGCAGACTATGCCGCTAATTGAATTTCTTTTTATGTATATTATAGATTTCTTTCTATAAGTATTTGGTTTAAATTAATATCTTTTGGTACCGTTGTAATTACCAACTGTAAATTTTCTAACTCAAATTCACGAAACAGTTTACAGCAGCACGATTTTAACACGATTCACATGAATGCCTCTGTTGTCCATTATTATTACAGTATAGCAGAGGTATCAACTATTGAACTAAAATAAAAATTAGATAAAATAATTACGTTAACAAAAACAATGGAAAAATAATTACAAGTTTCAATGATATCCAAGGTAAAAAGAAATGCCTAAAATAATATAAAAAGCCTAGATATGTATGGGGTGCCACCACCGCCAAAATTCAGCTCTTTTTCTCTTAAAAGTGTGTCGCTCTTTTCTTAAAACTGGCACTGAATTTATAAAATGGTGCTGTGGTTTAGTAATATTGTGACTTTATTTTCTAAAATGGTGCTCTATTTCGTAAAATGGAGTCATAAATTTGTATATGGCGAGCATCTTTATTCTTAAGATGGTAGCTTGATTTTTTAAAATGGTGCTCCGGTTTTAAATTCGAGTCTCGAATTATCAAAATGGCGAGTGGCCACTTCTTTAAAATTGTGCCTTTCGCTTCTTTAAAATGGAGTGTCATTTTTGAAATAGAGCTAATCATTATTCAGAGGTCTGGATTCAAAAGTCACTTCAAACGTTGTCAGTGAAACTCAACCACAAAGATGGCGAAGAAGGAGGGGGTTCAATCCCGGACTTAACAAATGCTGCTCTGAGACTTTCCACCACGACAAACAGAGAAAGCAACGATTGCAGGTGAAGACGGAGAAGGCTACGTGCGCGGAGAACTAGGCACGTTGTTCCGTCACCATTTTGGGCCCAGGTCCGCCGCCACACTGACATCGTCCCAGATACACCTAAATTGATCCCAATTACGAGGTTCTTAAAAAAGGACGAGGGCCCCCTAAAAATGTAAGGAGTATGTTAGGACATTCGTAAAACGAAGATCTATCATCGATATTAATTGCTGTTCTGTTATATTATAAGAAGGCCTTCCACTTGAGTTATATTGAAGTTGAGGCACTCGTGTAGATTTTGAAAAATGGCCTTCATTGACTGCTTTTGCCTAAAATAATTCAGCAAAGACTTCTTCTGGCACTTTTGACATGGTGTCAAGCAAGCCAACTGCCTCAATTGTAGCTTCAATACCAGCTAGAATTTCATTGTTACCGTTTACCTGTACTTCAAGGCAGAGCTGTCACCTAAGGTATTCTATCTTAGAGAGCATAACTCCTTTTAAAGAATCGATTGTAACTTGGGTAGCTGGGTTTGTGTTTTCTTAATCGGCCATCTTTTAATCTCTTCTCCCTCTTGTTGTTCTTCTGAATCTGAGACCACATGACATTCGAATCCAGACCTCTGAGTAGTGATTAGCTCCATTTTAAAAATGACAATCGATTTTAAAGAAGGGAAAGGCACCATTTTAAAGAAGTGGTCACTCGCCATTTTGATAATTCGAGACTCGAATTTAAAACCGGAACACCATTTTAAAAAATCAAGCTACCATCTTAAGAATAAAGATGCTGACCATTTACAAAATTTATGACTCCATTTTACGAAATGGAGGAACATTTTAGAAAATAAGGTCAAAATTTCAAAAACGACAGCACCATTTTATTAATTCATTCTACAATGTTAAGAAAAGAGCAGCACACTTTTAAGAAAACAGAGCTGAATATTGGTGGTGAAGGCACCCTATAGATATGAAATTAAACTGCAGCATAGTTTGCATGGACAGTTTTCCTATTTCCAATTTTTCATGCTTGCTTTAAACTTATGTAGAGAATCTGAGTTACGCATAATTCTGGCATCAAGGTTTCCTTTCTCGATGTCTTGCTTTTTCCTATTCTCGTCTCTTCCAATTCATTCTCATTTATTCTTTACTCCTGCTCTTAAAGCCTTAAAGAATTATCAGATAGTAAAAAGTATGTGGGTACTACAGAACTTCACCATAGCACGAAAGAGCGGGAACATTCTTTTCTAGCATACTGAAAGCTTTGTTCGTCCGACGCTCGTCAGAGTATGAAACGTCGGGTAACGATCGAAAAGTGAACCGAAATGTACAGCCAGATGTGATACGCGTGATATGACGAATAATGTGTCTATTTGGCACTATGATTGGCCAATTAGCACCTATATACCATTGTTTACTTGAAGAGTCCAAGTGAGAAAATAAACTCTTTTTGTTTACATAAGATTGGCTTTTGAGTCTTAATGTAGACCGATTCCAGAGTACTTAAATGAAAAGTCGATCTTACACGAAGTAGATTACACTTACCCGAAAGTACTGCAAATTCAATGGGCCCGGAAACAAGGGGCTGGAGGGAAATTTTTCGATGCAGCCAACCTGATCTTAACTGGTTGTCCAACTCGCAATATAACTTTTGCTATTGTTTTTGAAGAATTCATCAAATCTTTGCTTTGTAAAAGAAAAGCCTTGTAAAAATTATTCCACACTAAATTGTGCCTCTTCATCATATGACTTTACAAAAAAGCTGCCAATTGTCTGCATTCTGTTGGACAAACTGTATCATAATACTATTGGGGTCTGTGAAACTGTCTACATAGTAAACTAGTGAAATTAGTTAAGTTTCATCACCATAATTTCCGTAATCGTATATATTTGGCAGTTCAAGTACCATATAATCCTTCTATATTTCTGTTTCATGTGCAAAAATATGCAATATTATTCTTGTTCAGTTAGTTGCTAACTTGTCTTTAAATTTAGTAGGCTTAATCCAGCTTTAGGGTATTCTATTAAGTCGTTCTGCCTACTGCTAATAACTGTAAATTTATTATATTACTAATAATAACTCAGTGAGTAGTTCACACGGCTCTCGCTCGAGGAGAATCAAATGAGCACGAGCAGAACAAATAAAGGCAAAGGACACAAGATATCAATCAATGTATTTAATTCAAAACAAACAACTCTCTACTAAGCGACAGTAACACATACGCATCAAAAATCAATGACTCTGTAAAGAAAGACTCTCTTTGCATAAAAAAATACTCATAATTTTTGACATAAAAATATGATCGGTGATAAATAACACACATGAAAGGCGTGTGAGATTTAACTGGAAATATTTCTATGCTTCAAGCTCAAAATTCCCACACAGGAATACGAGGCTAGTGAAGGTAGGTGCAAAAGATGTGTCGAAGAGTTATCTGATGACACAAAGGAAAATTTGGAGAAACCGTGGATATCATCAAGATCACAGCAAGTGCAAAAAGGCAAATCATTTTATTTATCGTCAAAAACAAAGAATGGTCTCATACTAGCGTCGTATCCGTCTGTGAGATCATTGTGGCTCCTAAAAACAGTTGGTTAAATTATCCTTAACTCCAGTGCAAGTTCTCTACCGTAATAGGCCGAATAATATTCAAAGCGCTCTTTAAGAATAAGAAGTAATATTCAAATTATCATGCGCACGGAACATGCCAAGATTCATAATGAAACAGAATTCATTAGATAAGAAACAATATGTTGAGTGGTAAACTCATACAAGTATACATGAAATCTGGATCTTTGCAAGAACAGAGCTTATAATGGGTCATACAATATGTTTCAATTGAACACTCATCTTCACCACCGACTCGCCTGACCTTGCTAACTACACTGCATTACGTATGTCAATTATGGGACGTTCCATGGAGAACATTCAACATCAAAACGAAGCTATAACAAGATTAATCCCAGGAGAAATTGGAAGTTCCTGCTACAGACAAGGACTTGTTTTCAAGAAATCCTTAACCGTCTGGTTGGGCTTCGATCTAAACCAACAACCCTATCAATCCCTCATCTAAACTCATATCAAAATGTAATAAGCTAACTTAAACAAGCGCAATTTATGATTGTTGAGCATTATATCAATAAAATCATTCTAATACTGAGGAAGCTGAAATGTATCGTCTTTTGGTGATATGTCGTGCATCTCAGGCCTGCATACTCTAATTACAGCACTTAGTGTTATGGTAATCAATCAGGGTACATACCAATCTTGACTGGTTTAATCTACTCTTTCACCGAACTGGTAGCAAACAACTAAAACGATATCTGTTCTAGGATCAGCCCACTTGCATAATTGCAACGTGGATCAATTGCAGTGCAATTAGCATAAATTCAATGCTCAGCTGGCAAATCAATTTCTTTTTTATTTCATTGCTGGCAGATCATGTTCTTTTCATTTCATTGCATGCTTTATTATTTCCTCCTATCAAGAAATCACAAAATATCAATTATCAGTCTCTTCCACTTCAAACTTTAAAGCCATATTAAATCATTTCTTTAATTCCAAATCTGCCTACATATATTTCCTTTTTATCACATATCGAATTAAGGGGTGCGATTGTTCCCTAATTCTCAGATAAATATTCTCACAGCTCTTTAAAATGAACAAAAACACGTAAGTATATGCGTCATGCAAAATACTTTGGCAAAATAACAACAGTTTGAATTTTGTATACATCCAGTTATCTACTCAATTACTTTTGAGAGTGTACACTCACACCAGAGTGATAAGTCTGAGAATTGTGTAAATTAATCAGTCTTGCGTGCACCATCGAACAGACCAATAAAGATGTGAAAAACTAAGAAATGATGGGAAAGACCGAAATTATTTCTAATAAGAATGCAGGTTTACCTTTAGAGGAGTGATTGCATTTGTTGCTTGAAGGCCAAGTGTCCTTGCAAATACGAATGGAAAGAACGATGTTGAAAACAGTCTCTTCAGTGTGTCAATTGCAGTCATCATTGGAATGACGTCTCGTTGCCGAATTGTTTCATATTTTAACAAATTATCCAGATCGCCTAGCAATAAAACAAAAATTTTAGTTATAACAAAAGAAACACATAATAAAACAGATTGAATCATTCCTCATTTGGAGGTTCCAAATGATGACAATTTCAATACCTCATATAAAGCTGAGGATTGCAAAATTACGGGGTCACTTTACGAATGTTTGGTTAGATAAAACAGGTTGCAAAATTAGAGCACTCTGAAGTTCAAATTGCTGTGAAAAATTGAAATAGACTTCATAGGGAATTTTCTGCCACTCCTAAAGATTGATACGGGTAGTAAGAAATAAGGGATAATAGAACCGATTCATGTAAGAACCAATGACATGAGGCTGTAGATTACATAACCAACCACCGTATTGCAAGCAAACTATTAAGGTTCTCAGGAGTCTGGAAAGCCTGTAAAACAGTCAGGTGATTAAATTTGAAGTCAGGAAAAACCTAGGAAACCTGGAAATGTCAGGATTTTTTCTGATCAGCGAATTTTTTCAACTCTTATTACCTTTGCTCCTTCATTCTCGGTGCATATGCTAAATCATCTCCCTGAAAATGCTTTAAAATGTCAGGGAATTTTTAAAAACCTAGCCTAGAAAAACTGGAAAATCCAGGGAATTTGCATTGAAAAAAGTCCCGAGAGCGCTGACTATATAATGACACATGAACAATAGTGTTGATTGTGTAATGTATCGATTGGGTCTAAAAACATTAGGATCAGAATTGCGACAAATAATAGAGACATTTCTTTGTCAGTAGAGATGTAGTATTTTTTACGACATCATATTGAGGACGCAAACAGTAAAGAGACCTAGGATAAAGCGACATATCCGCTAAGACGTTTCGACTCAATGAGAAAATCTGTCATATGCATGGCAGAAAAATGAACGCAAGTTGCATGTAACGTAAATAAAATAAAGATCTCGAAGAACGAATGGTACTAAAAAGTAGCAGATTTAGAGCGGTAAATTCCTAATATGATTCATATTAAGGCTTTTACAAAGCACTTAGAGCCGAAATGCACTTAAAGCTACTTCATCGAAAACTTTTCAGAGAATATAACACCGGAATGGATTGGGTTTGAGTCCAAAAATACTTGTATAACCAGTAATAATGTGCCAGTCATGAACAGTTGTACATAAAGGTGAATATGCAAGTTATACATTTTCATAAAACTGGTATCATTCAGAGAAGTAAAGAGGTTGTTCAGAGATATCAGAGATCAGAGGTATGTTTGTAATGAGGTCAACTTGTACGATATGTAACAAAATATGTTTGATTTGCACAACCAGTGTGATCAAGCAACATTTTCAACTAAACGAATACTAACCGATATCGTTGCCATTCTCAATAGCTTCAACAAGCACGTCACGGAGACAGACGACATCGCTTGCACCAAGATTAACTCCTTGGCCTGCCAAAGGGTGCACACGATGCGCAGCATCACTGAATAAGAAATCAATACAAAGCTGATGATTCTCTAAATGGTACCACTAGCAATAAAAAATATGATAGCAGCATAGACATTAATATTTCTATAGGATACAAAAAATACACATCAATGCTATCAGTGTGTGTCTTGTGCCCTTATCAATAGAATCGAAAGAAAATGAACCAAGTAAATGTTAGTTCCACGTGCGATTCCGAATGCTGGGGAGTGCCTGCTAAAGAGTGTTGTCTCATGGTACCCATTTGCTACTACACTGACAGTTAGCAAGCATCTAAACTACGCCTAGAATGAACGATCATCTGCAGAGCGGAAGAGCACTCAAAAACAATTGGCCACTCCTCCATTAAATGAACGAAAGCACTACATCAAATTGAAATGCAGTAAAACCATGAACGAAAGCGACCTAAGGAGCATAATATTAACAATTAAACACCATTGCAGTGCACTTTAAATGGCAAAACAGAACCATTGCAAGTCTCAGTCTGAAGTCTACAATTAATGGAAGTGTCTCTACACGTTTTCAATTATAATACGATAATTTTCTTGCATATTTTCTGTTCATAATGAATAACAACAGGTTGCCACAGATAGTTTCTGCTTCCCTTTAACAAGTCTATCAGTAGAATTTGATAGGAATAATAAGCTCAATGCCAATGCTAAAAACCTGAAAACATCAATGTTGCCGTTGGGACGGGGCATACTTATTATGCATAATGTGACATGAGTCCAGAAAACGTTCTTGCTAATAATGTGTACACTGCTAGATTTTGATCTCAAGTTTAATTCTAACTCCGATTTCATATACAATTCCCTAATCTAATCTGTAGCCTAAGACTGACAGAAGGAATGGAAAAACAATGTTCGAGCACTCATAAGAAGGCAGTGGAGTCTCTATGGGGATGAGCTGAGAAGAGAAGAAAGGGTAGCGGGAGATTTTGGAATCTGAGATGGCACAAAAAAAAGAGCAAGAGGAAAACGGTGACTGGAGACGTTAGACTCGATGAAAAAGAAAACTAAGTGCTAGATACATAGCTCTGATAGACCAGATCGCAAGAGACAGGAGAAGATGGGGGGCGAGAGAACCACCATGATCTGTCTACGGTATTCGATGCCATGGCATAAGAAGATAGCTTAAGTATCTTTAGTTTGTTGACTGGCAAGGAAATATGGAGAAGAGGGGAACTCCAATTGTAGATATAGCCCATTAGCTACTTTCAGTTAATTACGCTCCACCTCTTGTCCATAGAGTTTCATTCAAATTATCCAGAAGAAAATCTCAACTTGTTGTTTTCAGAAATTAGAATGACAGAACAAACAATAGAATAAACAATCGAAATACCCAATAAGAGCCACTCTGCTGTTTACATAATGCGATGAATGTCCCAGCCCCAAAGGGTACATTGCTCGACTGCCTTCATCAATACTTGCGATAATGGGTGGCTGTTGCAATTGTGAACCTGCAAATGTACCTACAAAAAAGTTTAGATAACAAAATGAAAGGTTGTTATAAATGAGTTCAGAATTCTCACTAATTCTCAACAGAAATGAAATACGCAATCAGGGTTCTCATGAGTTTTTTCAAAAAATCCCCTGATTTTTCCAGGTTGCCAGAATAAATGTTCAAAACTTCCCTAATCTTTTTCACATTTTCCCAGCAGTTTTTGACGAACCAAGGAAATAATTTGGTGGCATACGTATAAGAGTGAGAAAAACATCCTTGATCAGAAAAAATTCCCTAACATTTCTTGGCTTTCTAGGTTTTCAAGACTATTGAGAACCCAGATTATAGGGAATTGGTGGTGTCAGCCGCTTGTAAACCATAAAATAACAGAGGAAACATTAGAAGAAATCTTATTAAAGAGGACAGCTCAATACGTACCTGGTTGAACAGCACTGATAACACTTTGCAAAATGCTTGAAGATTGGTCAATCAGAGAGTGTCGGTCACATTCTGCCACCTGAACAAAAGAGAGTGAAGAAAGTATAGACAGCATGACTAACGTGACTTAGTATGCCTTCTTGGAATTTTGCAGCTGAGAAAAAAGCATGTTCTAGTTACTAATGATCGCTCATTGCAAAGCAGCGTCATCCAAAAACATCACACGTAGAAAGGATCGCCAAAAGACGTCTGCAATAATCAATCAGATGAGATCTTCCGTTCCCTATATCAACTGACTGATAAACATAATATTTTCCCTTCTAATAGGGCAGTATCCTTTCTAATAGGGCAGTATCCTTCCTCAAAGGTGCAGTCCTTGTGTCACCAATAGTCATCAGAAAATGAATTTACCATTGCCAATACGTACACTGGTATTACTACTCTCGTTGAATTTTTTTAAGACTAAGAATAATAAAAACAAGTACAATAAAATTAATACAAGATTTTGTGGCAATCGCAGAAAGAAGAAACACACAGTCACTGAGTCCTCACTGCAAATGCCACTTAAAATTTTCTTTTTTTCATAACACCAATACAGTCCAGAGTGAAATCCATATAAGCTTCACGCCGAATGTACAGCAAAGAATTATGAAAGTTTTTTTGATGTGCGGGACACAGACATGTTCGATGCAGACCAAATCTGGAAAAGGACACCATATTTATCCTATGAGACTCTCTAATTCAGTTTGTACCTACAATTCCCTATTGATGCTGTCTCTGTCTTACAATGTAAAGAAATTGGCAAACATATGTTGCTACAAACAGTTTCGATAGGGGTGGCGACTGAAGAGAAAGCGTTATGTTCCCTCAAAAAAATTTTACCACGCCGTTTGCTTAAGTCAAATTTTCTTTACCCCACCGAAGGAAAACAGTAAAGCAAGGGTACATTTATGCTTAAACACGGTGTATGTTTTAAACTACCCCCGTGATGAAAAATTATTCTTCTACCCCACCTTGCACAGCTTATTTTTTCAGTTACCCCACCGTTTTATCTTCAGTCCCAACCTCGGTCATACATAATGACCGCTCCCTAAGTGGAAAAATTTGCTAGCTTCCAAGAAACACCCAATAATCTTTTCTTAACGATGGAGAACAGAATTGACTTCTACAGCAAATGAAGTCATTTATCATGCTACAAGTAAGGCTGGAAATACAACAATATAAGAATTTAGTAGTCTAGAGATAATTACCAGGGCATTATTGACAGAGTCCACAAATTCATCGTCAGGAACATTTACAAGAGATTGGGCATCTGCTGGAGTCGTAGACCATACCAATGAACTTCTGTTTTTGGACAGCTGAAGGTAAATGCAAAGCAGAATTCATTAGTCGCCAAAACTGAATTGAAATCAAAAAAGTGAAATGCACTATAGTACACATACACTTACATACACACATACGCACTTAAAAAACAATACACAGGAATCAAGGAAGCTCCAATAATCCCAGAAGGGGGCTATTAAATATTTGATTTTCTACAGGGGACCAAAGAGAAAGGGGACTTAATAGCGAGGGGCCTATTAGTCGACATGAACAAATCAGAAAGGCATCTTATTTACATCTCCATTATGAAAACTCGAAACCCTCAAAGAATAAGACGATATTGCCATCAAAATCAAAATGAGATAAATTAGTTAAGTCCATCTCCTACACTAATTCCTTCTTCTGAAATTCATTTGAGAGGGTAAAAATAAGTCTCTTGCCCTTTGAGAAAACAACATGTAAAGACATGAGTTGAGGTGGGCTTATTGCAGAGGGGAGCTAGTACGTAGCTAAGACCAACGTTTCAATACTATTTCATTAAGAGGTTATGGGTAGTGGAGAAATCCGTGGTTTCTGAAAGAGCTTGAAATGATATTTTCAAAGTAGAAAGTGTAGATCATCATTAGTTGCATATTCTTAAAAGAAATAGTTCTCAAAGTGCCTTTTATAGGGTCTACGTGCACTGCTATGTGCTCATCCAATTCTCCATGTGATACAATGACTTTTCCATTTACCGAATTTAATTCGATTCCTATCACTTGAAGCAAATTACCATGAACTTTGAAACCTCTTACCGGGAGTAATGCAATTGGCCCAGTAGGGAGAAACCTCTGCCATGCAACATCATTTGGAATATCCTGCAATGAACGAGTAACTCAAAAATCAAACAGTTTGTGTATAATTGTTTACAATACTCGGCATTTTGCCGCCCCATGAGCGCAATATTTTCTTCATAAAATTAAAGGACATCATCAGACGGTGTTCCCAGGCTCCTTATTTTGGAGTCCAAGTGTGAAAAGGAAGTAAGTCTCTTATCGTTCAATGTTCTGTTTGATTATTTGGCAATTATTAAGTGTCCACATGACAAAAAGCACACAGAGAAACTGTTGGGGTAGGGAGCAAAGCTTCCATTCTCCTATATAAAGATGACCGTTGTGTAGTGGTATTAATAATTTAAAAATAACTCCATACAGCTAACGTACTTGCTAAAACGATGAACTAGTAAAAGAAGGAAACATATAACATATGGTTCAACAGCATCAACTTTCTTATCTCAAACACACAGGTGCAGGCTAGCATATCAGCCAAGGGCCAACCCATTGCTATTCAACAATCATGCTACACATGGTCAACTGTTTTGCAATTAACAGGGCCGAAAATATCATATAAAAACCCCTAGACACAGAGCTGCGGCAAAATCCAGAAACTGAGCACCTGGCAAATTAGAAGCATGAAATCACAAACAAATATGCTAATAGGATTAAGACGCACCAGAATGCAACTGGTTAATAAATATAATATGATTAGGCAAAACTAATGATCCATTCTTATTCTAGACGATAACATGAAGCAAGCTGCACAAACAAAAATTGCAATTAACCCCAACATAGACAGGCCAACATAAAACAGGGAGATTCAAAGCCAAGCATGCAGTTTCTCTTTCATTACACGCTTTTTATACAAAATTGGCTTATTAGTGATTAGTATTCGATCGCAAAAACAGCATAGACTAACACGGGATTTATCAGACCTAATGAAGTCAACAGGCTATCAACATTTGAAGGTCCAATTTTCATGCAAGCCCACCATCACTTTTATTAAATCTGTATATGTAACACAAACTCAAATAAGCCTTTTAAGACACTCTTGAGAGAGCTTTAAGTAGTGAAATCATGAACAAGTTAATAAAATTTCAGTACCTGGCCAAAAAAATTGTCTCATAAAAAACGTCTGCTAGATGAAATGCACATACAAATAAGAGACGGTCTTTCTTGTAAATGTACCTCTCCCTAAAGCATGGCACAGATTCGAATAATCCACGGCTATACTTTTGGGAAACGAAACCAACAAAGCATATACCAAAATTACATTTAGCAGGGGTGCTCTACTTTTGCCTGTTGCATGCTATTTCCTCTGCATATACAGATCTTTGTTTCTTCGTCGTTTGTCTAATAATCAGCATGCAAACTATAGTTACCGAAAGAGACGATGAAAGACATAGAGAAGGCTAGAGATTGATAATAATAAAGAAATTACTACTTATATAACAGAAATTTGGCCAACCATAACAGCTCACAACAGATTGTTTGCAACTAGACCATTCAAAAGCAAACGATACACGATAATGACATTTTTTGAGTCCAATGACCACCATACAATCAAATAAATGTTATTTCAATATTTATTCAGTAACACTGTCGAACACTTCTACTACATACATTCTGGAGGAAAGATCAACTTCATGCTAAACTAATTACTCCTTTTATTCTTGCTGGCCATATTGTAAAACCATGAAACCTCACCTTTTCTAGATGAAGAGTTGCAACCACGGCTGTCTGTTGATAATCATGCGCAAGGTATCTCATCTTGGCTCTCCTCCTTACAAACGAGTTGATCCCATCTGCACCAACCTAATAAAGAAGATTCTGTCCACAGTCATAATATATTGCTCAACTAGTTTTGGAAAGAACTTCTAACAGCCTGGTTGCCATAAAGCTTATGAGTGATGCAGAGAAGGCTTTAGCAATTAAATAAAACAAACACCTCTTACTAACTTCTTTCAACACTCCGTAACATGTGTGTCGCACAGTATTGTATAAAGAAAAAGAAGTGTTAACCATCAACACTCTGCGACACACTAAAATACGCTGCAATACTTTACAACACTCTGTAGCGCTTGGAAAAAAGAGAAGGACTTACTGTCCAAAGAAACCACTCAAAAGATAACAACTCTCCCTTTGGTATTACTATACTTAATCAGGCTACCTACAACTACCATAAATGCCAACATTCTCATATGATACTGAGTGAGCTTAACGATTGGAAGTTGGTTTAAGGATAAAAACAAGCTTAAAATGTAAAAATTCAACACTTAATAATCAACAGACAGCTTATTTTTACTTAGAAGTGAGAATCTCGGTGAGATTGGTTATAAGCAAGCTTTCCAGTGACAAACAACTTGAGTATTGGAGGTTGCTCTTTAGTGACAACAACAAGAGACTCCCGCACTCTCTGGGAGCGTTGGCATGTATGAAAAATACCTAATTGGTATATTATCATACGATCCCATATCTTGGTCTCCTGGTGCAAGTATGAATGAAAAATGCTTCATTCAAGACTTTCTAAGAACCGCAGCTGATCAAAATGATCAAAAGTGAAACGAATAATATTTATTTGAGCGTCATAAGAGTAGAAAGAGACATAGCCAGACAAACAGCTGATAACAATCAAGGTTCCTGCGTGTTACTTTCTCGCAAAGTCCATTGTGCTCTAATTAAATACTTCTAGCAACCTGTCTAGCTATCACTGTCTTGGAAGGAATCTGATTTAATATATCTCTATAGTGCATTGTCTCGCTACTGTTGTTGCATGTAGTTAAATCCATTAGCCACCAGGACACTTAAACTCTTCAATAAAACTGCTAATTCAATGTTTTCAATAGAAAGAAATGAAGAAGTCCCAGTTCTGGGGTTCAAATGTAGAGTATAGGCGTGTCTGTCTTTAGTCAAAATTGGTGATAGTAAATTGACAAACAACCATAAACACACAGACACAAACAGACACACGCAGACACATACAGACACACACAGACACACGCAGACAAACACAGACACACATACTTTGGAGTTAATATATGTACATATAGGAAACCATGTTTCTGCTAAGGCGGACATCTAGTATATATATATATTAAGTTAAGAGTGAGCTGCCACAATTTGGAATAGATTTTTTCGTACCCAAGGAAGAATGGGTTCGATTCCTCCTAGGAAACAAACAACATTTATTCCAGATTGTGGCAGCCCACTTTCGACTCAGTACATACATAACAACATATATATATATAAATGGCTCCCCTGTGCAAATTGGTTAAGAGAGGGGCGGTGCGAGCAAATGACCTACCCTTGAGCAACGATTTGGAAGCGTGGCCCGATAGCTCAGTTGGTAAAGCACCGACGTACAAAGTCAGGGGTCGCGAGTTCGAATCCCGCTCGGGTCGGTTATTTTCTCGCACTTTCACTTTTCATATATATATATATATATATATATATATATATATATATATATATATATATATATATATATATATATATATATATATATATATATATATATATATATATGTAGCTTAATAGTGGGAGCACGAGGGTGGTTAATCTTAATCTTCTTCTATGTACAGCTAAATAAACAAATGTATATATATATAAATATATATAGATATATATATATATATATATATATATATATATATATATATATATATATATATATATATATATATATATATATATATATATATATATATATATATATATATATATATATATATATATATATATATATATATATATATGTATGTATATATATATATGTATATATATATATATATATATAAATATATATATATATATATATATATATATTTATATATATATATATGTATATATATATATATATATATATATATATATGTATATATATATATGTATATATATATATGTATATATATATATGTATATATATATATATATGTATATATATATGTATATATATATGTATATATATATGTATATATATATATATATATATATATATATATATATATATATATATATATATATATATATATATATATATATATATATTACTGATGAAGGATTGTGCCGAAACGTTTGAAATTGCGTAATTTTATTTCTTGAATTCTGTGTGTAACTTAAAATTACTTGGTTGGTTGTAGCTTTTTGCCGTTTATATATATATAGATATACATATAGATATAGATTTGACAGCATAGAAACAAGATGTAATGGCTTTAAGATGTAAAACCAAATTAATAAAGCCTTCACAGCATAGAAACAAGATGTAAAACCAAATTAATAAAGCCATTACATCTTGTTTTTATGCTGTGAAGCCCCGTGTGGTTTATAATACCAGGGTCATGCTACCATCTGCTAAAAAAGATAGCGTTCCTACCACTCAAAAAAGTTGTGTAGTTTACGAATTTTCGTGCCGATGTGAAGCTCGGTAAGTAGGGCGCACTATGCAGAGGCTAGCAGACAGAATAAAACAACATGCACCCACGAGCATCAGGACGGAAAATACTATAACAAGAGAACAGCCACCTCGTATGTGTAAAAATTCTAATTCTAACATGAAAAGTGATTCGGCCAAAGGACAACATCTTATTACAAATCCAGAATGCGCCAACACATATACAGACAATAATTTTCGGATCATTGGGCAAGCAAAATCTTCCTTTCATTTAGGTGTTTTGGAATCAGTTTACATTAAGACTCAAAACCCTGTCTTGTGTAAACAAAAAGAGTTCGTTTTTCACTTGGACTCTTCAAGTAAACAATCGTGAATAGGTGCTAATTGGCCAATCATAGGGCCAAATTGACGCATTATTCATCATATCACGTGCACCCGCATCTGGCTATATATTTCGGTTCACCTTTCGGTCGTTATCCGACGTTTCATACTCTGACGAGTGTCGGACGAAAAAAGCTTTCAGTATGCTTAAAGAATCTTCCCGCTTTTTCGTGCTATATATATATATATATATATATATATATATATATATATATATATATATATATATATATATAGCCTTAGAAGAAAGTGCTAAAATTTAATAAACGCCTCCCTCTTTCAAACGCCCCCTTCGTTTAATCGAAGCATTGCGGTAAATGGGAAATTTCTGAGGCACAACACAAAATCAATAGCAATATATTTCAGTCCTGAGCTTCAAACCCATTGAAATTCATGCTACAACTTGTCAACGTCAGCAAAGAGTTGATTTTTGGAAAATGGCTTCATCTGCATTAGTCACGAAGAGTACCTTCGTTATCTGGGGTGCCATGTACAGGGGCGGCGCCATATCTATGTAGTGGGTGGGGGGAGATAATGCCATAATGGTGTAGGACGCACTATAGTTGGGCCCGAAGTGACAGAAAATTGTTCAATACTACCCTCTAGAATGGCTTAAAAAGCCTCTACCAGACTAAATCGTAGCAGAAATGTATAGTGCATAAGCACAGACGTAAGAAAATCTAAATTGAAACTGACCATAAAGAGGAGACACAATTCTTGAACAAATATGGGGGGCCAAGGTCCCAGCCCTCCAGAAGTGTTGAGCCTTATATAGTATTGGATATGTATGCATCGATAGAAAATAGTGGTCTATGTACAACATCATCCCTTTTTTAATAACAACAATAGTTACACTAAAACAAGTTAAATTACTTAAGATCTTAACAATGATCAACCAACTGGTTGCCCATATCTTTCAACTTGTTTACACCGTCTTCTAGATCTGCGCAACCCTTTTTTGGTATATTACGTGGTACGATATCCTCTTGAACTCGACTCCTGTTCTTATCAGCATATTTAGTTCCAACTACAGTATGACGTTCATAATCAGCTGTTATTCTAGATCCTCTCTTTGCTTCACAATGTACAGATTAATTAAACATGTTGGAGGTAACATATTCCTAACATTGCGTCTTCTGTTTACATGTACTCTACTCTACTCTACTCTACTCTACTCTACTCTACTCTACTCTACTCTACTCTACTCTACTCTACTCTACTCTACTCTACTCTACTCTACTCTACTCTACTCTACTCTACTCTACTCCACAGGTCAGGGGTTCCCAACCAGGGGTGCGAGACATCATCATTCCACATGGTGCGAGAAGCGTGTAGGGGTAAAACCAAAGTTGGGAACCACTGCCATAGATAAAAGGAGCAAATTGAAAATTAGCTGAAGTATGTGCAAGGAGTCCTTCCTAGTGTGGAGGGCGTAGTCAAAAGAAGTTTTGATGGGGCTACGTCCTTGATATTTTTCGAAATATTCCCCAACAATCCATCTCGTATCAAAATCTGGTGGATCAGTGATTTCTGTCTACAATGTTGGGGAGAATAATTGTAGTCTGATTCTAAGAGGACCCTAGTCGATTAGACTCATATATTAGCATTAACCCGGGATAATCTCCTTCAGCCAAAAACAGTTTCCTTGCCCCAGTCTTGGTTTTACTTCAACTACCTGCTCAGTTTCAACAAATTTAAGGGATCAGTCATAGATCGATTTGGTGTTCGCCTAGCGTCATTTCGATGCTAATTTTCGGACCCATAACCCCCAACTTTAGCATCGGCCCATGAAAAACTGAAAGTGGGCCTACAAACAACTGCTAACATGAGGTAAGTCTAGCATCTAGTAGGCTATCGAACTTATTCTTGAACCTTGCAGATCGCTAGAAATGTGTTCAGAGCATAAAACTGAAAACAAGTCAAATACTATGAATGATACTGATTATTATGAATATCTGTACTGATTATGGTAACTAAGTCAAAAGAATATATGGAAAGAATTAGGCCTTTAAATGAACCAGAGATTTTGATCTTTCTTACGGGCACTCGTATCAGAATCGTAATGTTTCTGTATCAGCACTATTTTCGGTTTGGTTCGAGCTGTCTGGAAGCTACCGACACGAGTTATGCTAGGAGATTTTGACTATGTTATAGCAAATATTGTTCACTTTCTATAATAGTTTTTGACATACCAGGTAAAAGAGATAAGTCAATTGATAAATTTCTGTAAAAGCTATCTATTCAGGCTAGTTCTTTCGAAATCAATACCTGTTTCATGATAAGAACAACAAATTTCTTTATGGAACGTTTGGAATTGGCTCATTTGAAAGCTAGAGCTGGCGCCAGAAAAAGGATTTTCAATGAAGCAATTTCTTCTCAGGACATTACCCTCACTTTGTAATATGTGATATGACAATCAGTGTAAAAACATATTGATTTAGCGCTATGGCTGTTAACCCCCTCCCTCCCCACCCATTCATGTCGGAATGACGCTAAGCTAACACCCACACAGGTCATTTATTTAGTATGTACGCACCAAAAATGCTGACATTTGACTCCCTCTCATACGCACAAGTACGCTTTAAAGGTACCCCTCCTTCTTGCGTACATACTCTCGGTTATCTGAAATACCCCCCCCCCCCCCCATTTCTAATGGAAAGTTTCTGTCCATCCAAAACCACGGAGAAAGTCTTTTTGAAGCATTCATGACACAGTAAAACGATCATTACAAATAGTATATTATGAAAGAATCGATGAAAGATTTGTTTTACAACTTTGGTGGAGTGTTGTAGATGAAGCCTTTTTGCAAATGAAAATATTGCAGGATACATGTAGAAAAGGCGATTGATTTTGTTATTTTAAGAATTTACTTTAATGTGTCAACCCCCCTCCCCCTTGTACGCAATCGTACGCTTTTGATTGACTCCCCTCCTCCTACGTGCGTACGGACTACATGAATGAACCCTCCATCGTTATATGACTGACCCCAAGGTTTAAATTATCCTAAACCATCCTTCCAAGGAAAACTATAGCTCAAGTAAGCCCGCATGGCCAAACCTTCCCTCCTTCCTACCACACTAAGGTAAGAGCTAATTCGGTGAAATTACATAATTCAAAACTCTTATATAACTTAATCAAGCGATATATTTCAATAGGAATACTGTGACCCCAAACATATAGATTGCTATCGAGAGTAAAGTAATCAAATTAACGTAAAGACAGTACGAAGTCGTAGGAAATACACGCAGTAGCAAACAACTAAGTATTTTTCCCCCTTATAGTTAAGTTATTCAGTTCTTTATAACCTACACGTGGGCGCAGCGATTTAGGAATGGGGTCTATGCAAGAAAAATTGCTGCTAAGTGCATAAGATGAGAAGATCAATCGTATATCTAACTTAGAGCGATAGGCTTTGAGTAAAGCTCTGACTTTCCTTTGGGCAAATAATGAGATGTCTAAGTAGGGCAATAAAAATTTTAAGGTGGAAGTAGCTACAGATTCGGTGGACGATCCGGTATTAAATTTAGCTGAAGGGGCTGAGGATAGAGAACTGTGGTCTAGATATTTTTTAACGACTTGATCAACACTTCTGGATGGGAACAGATTTTTCTCCACAATGATAACGAGATTTTCGATGTCCTTATGAAATCCTTGTCATATTATTAATTTTACATATTCTGTCTGCTAGAGTTGAGACTAGCCCAACCTTATAAGAATGCGAAGAGAAACTGAAAAAGTTAGTAAGAAGTCCAGTGTGGGTAGTTGTGTGATAGACAGAAATCGTAGGAGGAGATGAAATATTATCAACCAGGACATCAAAGAGAGCTAGTCTGTTGTTAGTTTACTTTCCCAGAGGAAATGTTATATTGGGGTGTAGTTTATTGAGGAAGTTAAAGACTGATAAAGCAACAAGTTCAGAACTGAAGAGGCAAAAAGTATCGTCAACATATCTGCGATGGAAGAGAAAACTTGAGTTATTAAAGTTTTCAAGCCAAATCTTTTTCGTGATGACCAATAAAGAGATTAGCTAGGAGCGGTGCGAATGGTGTTCCCATTGAGACGACGACAACCTGATCGTAAGTCTTGCCGTTAAGGAGAAAATGGGTCCGTTTTGTCGCGAAAGAGAGTAGTTTAGCGAGGTCTTCCTTTGAGAAAGTTTAAGGCTGGAAATGTTCTAAAAGATATTTTCAAGCTCAGAGACAAAAGAAAATGCATCGGCAATAGTGTACTCAATAGGCATGCAACAAAAAATTAAATGACCTCATAATTGTATGTAGGGATGGAAGAAATTATGGGTCGGAAAGCAAGCACAGTACTGGGTACCTTGCGTTTGTGGATTATGGGAAGCCCATAGATCCTAGCAAGTTGTGGTCCTGTTGGGTATATCTTACTATAGATGTCATTATCTAATTAACCTTTGTTCTACGCGGCAGTTTACCTCCTCTAGCAAGAGTAGGATCTGTGAGTAATTTCTTAAACTTGCTAGTGTCGCTTAGAACATCCATAATACCTTTCCTATAACCATCTTTGTTTTCTATAACCACAGAAATTCCCTTGTCTGCTCTCAGTATGCTGACAGTATCGTATAACTTTTATTATTATTCTTATATATATATATATATATATATATATATATATATATATATATATATATATATATATATATATATATATATATATATATATATATATATATATATATATATATATATATATATATATATATATTAAGAACCGTTTTAACTGGCAAGAGCATCGTCTGAAACATAGCGTCATACCACTAAACCACACAAGTCAATCATGACATAGATAAGATAAAATTCATCTAAACAGATACTATTGCATCAGACACGAAATAAATCTATGTTTAGGAATATTTTGGGTTCTGTCTAAGTCAGTTCCTAAAGGTTAACCTTTTCATTATGCTGCGAACTATCATGACTTTCTAGCAAACACGATCATCCAGCGGAAGCCACGATGCTCTGCGTGCATAACCTCTATATAGTTCTGCTACTGTCCAACAAATAATTGGCTTAAACTAGTCCTAACCCCTTATTGTCAAGATGGCGGGAAAATCATGCAGTGTGGAACCAAAGTGATCCTGCAACAATCTGCGTAGTCAGATCAGTGATCACTTCAGCTTGGGGAGGCAAGAAGCCCAATTTCTGGAATGAAACATTAGATGCTTATAGGCAAATTCCTACAAAGAAAAATTCCTCTTAACGAATTTTACTTTCAAACATTCTCAACAATACCAAAAATTCCATAGTAAACTCCAAGTATCTTATCTAGATTGGGCAGGGACTATACGATAAATAATGCCGTAATTACGTCAATCGGCAGTTCCTATATCTTATCGAGAAATTGCTAGGGTTGAAGACACTCCCAGAAAATAGGTGACAGTTCATGACAATGTAAAACCAGCCAAAAGCCTTTAAACAGGGATTTACAAAGACGCGACTGGTGATTAAGCTGACAATGTGATACCACTTAACAAGAAATTGTAATAAAGATTTTGCATTTAACCAGGAGTCAGGATTCTTGTCCCTCGACAATGAGCTGCCGAGCAAGTTGACTGAAATTTCCTTATCTATCTACATGTCATTATCCCTTCAAATTCAAATTCTGTGGTATTGCCTAAGATCTATATCCATAGTTGCGTAATTCTACAAGATTGTACGGTTAAAAATACTATCAGCTCCCATTAAAGAAGAACATACCTCATTCATACAAAAAGAAGCTCCAAGAAATTTCTATTCAATACCTAGAAAGGGCAAGCAGCCGTGAGATCAGAGCCGTACAGCCGATGGTTCTAAGCATAAATTGGGCCATCATCTAGATACACACTCAGCAGCCCACGTAGCAGTAAATGGGTACCTGGTGGCAACACGAGCGAGGAAAAGGCGGCGATGTAAGGAACAGGGCGTCCTACTCAAAAACCCGTTAGGTCCACAAAAAATGTCCTCTCTAGCTGGCTCTCCCAAACGTACCGGATCATATTTGGGGCATATAGGGCGTATCTTTACTTTCTTGCCTATCAACAACTACAATGAGCCATGTAGGTACGTTTCTTTAACTCTTACGAGGATAATCAACGCCATACACAGCCGGGAAATTCTGAGTCCACTATGTTCATAACGACAGTCATTGAGTGACCGCTCATTTCGTTGTCTCAAGTTCAGGAAGTTTTCCAAGCAGTAATCAGCAGATATGGTTCCGTTTTAAATAAGACTTGTCGAGCTATCACATCTCACAAGATAACTGCTTAGTCAATCGTCCCCATCAAATCATCACCAGGAAAATCATATCTAAAAATGGTTCCCAGCACAATTAGCCACAAATAATGTCTCTGTTTCTTTTCAATAAAAGTCAGCTAATATGTAATACACTACTAGAAACCAATTTGATGTTGAGTAACTCCCTGGTGATGTTGGGCAACACTGATTCTGGGTTGCTTCATTCCCAAGTATAAGGTCACTACATGTGTTTTGAGTAGGGGCGGATGTACTTCAGCATCTGGGAGTGCGACGCCCCCCCCCCAAATTCTGCCTTTGCATGGTAGATCGATATTCCATATGGTAAAATAGCATGTTATATCGGTAAACAGCTTCATAATACTATGCAAGGCCGACGCCCACAAGACAGGCATTACAATGCTAAAATACTCGCTAAAAGTACTTGGGACACTTACAAAAAGCTGATAGAAAACCATATTGTTCTACACCTTGTCATCGTTGCAAAATACACGCACTTCCCTTCCCCATAGAACAATGCCAGATCATCAATGGGACACTTGAAATTGGCGTGCACGTGACATTGTCCCATCATCGCATGTAGTTCTCCCATAACTAACCTTGTTTGAGGGGAAGGGGGATGACATTTCACTGCAAAATGTAAAAAGTGCAAAGTGTCCCATGACTTTTCGCGACTATTGTATCTCTTAACTGGAGAAAAGAGCTGCCGATTCATAAAAGGCCTAGCTAGAACTACAACAACAGTGGCCTTGAAAACTTCATTGTTACATTCCTCCAAACAAATTGTCCCCTTGGTTTTGGGCATGGAAATAAGATGCAAATAAAGTTTTCCTACTAATCAAATCATATTCATACCATAGCATTCAAGCATTTATTCATTTCCTCACCTTAAGATACCTTGTCCAAAAGTTAACATATATGGCTGATAACAAAGAAGGGCTTCATGATGTGCAGGGTAGAAAATCAACTTCCAATGCACATACGACTATCAAAAGCAGACGGTAACTAAAACTTATTGAAATCGCCAGTCAGAATGGAATAGCATAAGGGATTTATTGATCACAGGCATTCTGTTGGGATACAATTAAGAACAACAGAACTTACCAAAAGTTTTGTCTTAAATTCATTCCCATTTGACAGAGTCACGCTAACCAAACCATCATGCCCAGTACCTCCATCCTACAAATTAACACAAATAACAAACTAGAAAAAATTGTAAAGAGAACTGATATAACAGGAGCTTCCCATAAAACTTTTTAGATAAGGAAGCAGCCAGCTATAGATAATCATGGGTTGAAAACTCCTAATAAGGCTTGTGCATCACTTGTTCTACAATGTCTGTTCAACTTCTGTTCAATTATTCAAGTAAATAGCTTTCAAATACTCTTGAGACTACCAATATTTAACTACAATTGCATCCGATAAAACATCATGTAAATGAGAGATCCAAAAGTAAAGTCAGATATAAAAAACAAAAGGACAGAAATGCCCACTACACAATGTTTACTTTGAGCAATAATTAATGAAGATAATAAGTCCTCTAGATTACTGAAGAGTGTGAACTTCAGCCAACAGCATAATGAACAAAGATTTCCAGCAATGCTTCCAGCTGTATGCATTTTACTAGTACTACTGTGGTATCCACAATCTTTGCTGTTTAACTAGGTAACATGTATCTAGCAATTAATGACACTCTAAAAACACACATATACACAAACACACACACACACACACACACACACACACACACCACCACCACCACCACCACACCACCACACCACACCACACCACACCACACCACACCACACCACACCACACCACACATGCACACACATATTCATATATGCACACACATATTCATACATGTTCACACTACAACACACAACAACACACCAACACACAACAGCATACAACAGCATACAATACCATAAAGCACCATGAACACACAATACCCCAGTCCCTAGTACATAAGGCAACACCAAAGCACTCTCCACCACTTCACATCAAATCATATCATACCATGTGTATTTATTTACCATATTGCCTGGAAATTCTATGTCACTTATCTGACTGCTATACATTATTTTGACATTTTCCTGGAGATCATGTAACTTCTCTGACATTGCAGATAATATGACAGAATTTTCAATGATATAGGCCATGCTGCTATCTTCATCATTCTCACTGCTTTTCTTAACAGCATCTGAATTAAATGTTATATATCCAGCACCACATGCATCCCATACCTAAAGCGAGAAAATCCATGTGATATCTACAATGTATACATTTTAACTAGGGCTGTATAAGCTGCATTTAGCAGCAGAGAATACTGATCATGCAATATGAGCAACAACACACAGGAGGTATAAATTACAATTCTGTTTCAATGACAGTTTCTGTCATGCCAAATAGTAGTCACTGTAAATGTAAAGAGTCCTTCAATTCCCTTGTATTTCATTTATACACTTGACACAGCACCATATAAGGTTACAAGGTCATCAGAGTGGCTAAGGCCTACCAATTTTGCAGTAAAATATCATATTAGGAGGAACTGGTGGCAGAGACAATTAAATTCCAGTTATATGGTGTTAGGTATGGCCATTTAATATTTCTTTCTTTACAGGGAATACATTCAGAGTGATAGTCAAGAGAAAACTATAAAATCAGTAAGTATAAATAGTTTCTTAGCAGAAAAATATCAAGACGACTTACATGCATCTTTGAGAAACTTTTGTACCTTAGTCTTTTTATGATGCTCCAAGCATCAAGCTCTGCATTAAAGAATAACAACTTACAGCCAAGAAAGAAATGAGCATGTGGTAAATCCTCTCCATTCAATACTTTTATTTGTGATTCATTACAAGTGAGAAACCTTTATTGTCTCTACCCAGTGAGACATTATATAATTTATGAATAGGCATATCAAGTCACTTAATTCCAAATATCTTACATTAAAGCAATTTAGTCTTCATTTATGCTACAAATTACTTATAGGGTTAAGAACTTACTCAACCAGCCTACATTTTAAGGATACTGATACCCAGTTTCATTTGCATTTTAACTTAAGTAGCTGGACACTTACTATTTACCAAACAATCAGGGCTAAGATTCCCATACAATGTCTGCAACCTCTCTAATAGGCAATGATACAGTTAACATATATAAGTACACATTTTGTATAAAAATACCCAGTTTTTCACTGAGCCTCAATATTCTTCATTTTTTTATTTTGAGCCCTTTCTTAAAGACTATTCTGAAATTATTCTTAAATTTTAACAATTTTGTGCATTAATCCTCAAACAAACTATATTATTTTTATGAAAAGTAAATGATTGACACTCCCTGAAGAGTTCCTAAGTCACATCATAGCATAATGACTCACACACCGGATAAGTAACGCACACACTTGTTTTGTTTTCTAACAAAAACTCAAATCAGCAAAAGACCTACACTTCAATAAAGCTTGAGCCTTACATTGTTCTTAAATTATTTGTTAATTTCGGCAAATCTGAGAATTGATATTCTTATAGAATATATTCATATAAAAGTATGTAATAAACATTATTAACATATCATCTAGTACATACTCTCTTGTCATTGTATGAGCACTACTCTCAGTTGCCTTCAAATCTAGCCATTCGTAAAAGCAGCAAGATATGTAATCCTTTGTGGATATCTACTTTGGAAAGAGCTAACATTCAAAATAGCAGAACATTTATGTACTACTAAACTGAATGAAAGATGATGTATAAAGAGCAAAGCAATATTAAAGACAACTACCAAGTATTCACAATAACTACCATCAAGGAGCTTTTTTGTCCCAGGAGTGATTGCCGACACTCTGTTGCTGTACCTTTGGGGTGCATGTACCATAGGTTCAATTTTTGGTGCAGCCTCAAGTACCAGCAGTCTGTGATGCTGCAAAATAGGCTCCTTGCCTAGAAAACAAACAGGAGATTGCAAGCTGCAGGTATAAATTCATGATAATGAAAGGTGGCATATGAGGGTATCAATATCTGCACTGCATTTTGTAAGTGTTAATAATTCATAAATGAATAAAGTCCCATAACAGGTTGTAAACTTGAATATATATTTGATCATTGATTTAAGCAATGCATGACAGTTAATGCAAGTCATGTTCTCTGCGAAGTCTAGGAAAACTCGCATTTTATAATCAAGTGCTTCCTTAATCCTCGTCCTAACGTTGTTGTACAAAGCAATACTGGACTCCGCACCTTCTCTAGCATGGAGTGTGCACGCTTCCAAGATATGAGATTTGCAACCATCTATGATACAGAAATACTAGCGAAACATTCAAAGACTATTATCGATGCAAAGCCTAGCCGATCGACGGAACACTCAAAGGCTAACTAAAGTTGAAAAACCCAAGGTGTCCAGACTGATTGTTACCCCTAGTCGTCACAAATCGATCGATTGACTGACAGAATTCAAGAAATTTACCTAACAAACATGCGAGAGCAGTACCAACAAGCCCTCCTCCTGCAATAATAATATCATATTCTTCAGAAATATGGTTTTCATTCGAGTTTTTTGCACTGCTAGTAACACTCCGAACACCCATGTAGTTTCGTATGGCATTGGTGGGCCTAAGTTGCGAACTCCATTTCATGCAGGACACTTGTCCACTTCTGTTCTTTCCAAAAAGAACAACCACATTCCTATCCAACCTCTGCACTCCCTGACAAACCAGATCTCTAACACACCTCATCTGCATCTCTCAAGTGCAATTTTACAGTCAAATTTGATTTCACCTGTGATCCTCTGAGCAAGGTAGAACTTTATGCAACATATCGTCTACCTAAAAGTTTTCCTTTACGGGAGGGTATGTTTGAGAATGAGGCTACAGATCACACGGATTCCTTTTGAATTGCACGTGACAGTACATAACAAAGACACAGAATAGGGTTAGTTGCATAGTAGTGCAATGGTGCTTGGCACGCATGTGTCTCATTTTTCCCGCTAGTAATTACGTTCAAGTAAACAAAAGTCGCAGATTCTGCAACCTTAATTACATTCTGATTTACAATTACAACACATGATTACAACACAATACCTCAAGGAGAATGAGAATACATTGCAACCTTGAGGCTTAACAGAAAACGTGTACATAAATAAAGTACAATATCTAACAAATGTATGTACCTACTATTACTGCCAAAAGTCATGGAACACTTTCATTACATCCATTATATAGGGTGGGGGCTTATTCGAGGGGAGGGCATATTCGAGGGGGGCTTATTAGCAATTTGAAGCTCTAGTATGGGGGCTTATTCGAAGGAGGGGCTTATTCGAGGGGGGGGGCTAATTCGAGGACTTACGGTATCTGCAAAAGTATGTATGACATTACCAACAGACATGCAACAAATGTCGCGAGATAATGTTGTCTGGTTTAGCGAGGCCTCAATATTCACGAGGCTAGAACAATTACTGCTAGACATAGAAAGCAGCCTCGTGCCAGAATGAACCCCGGTATGACAAGCAGTTACTGTCTCTGAACACTTTCTGCATTCGAAGTATATTTTTATTCAAGAAACTGATATCTGATTTGCTGCATATTGACTCTACATATTTATTGAAGACGATAACAGCATTTAACATACACCAATCTTATGTCCTTAAAGCATATATCTTCAGATTTCTCTCATTCGACGTCAAGTCATAGTAACTGCGTTCCAGTTTAAGTGGACCCTTCCAGTGAAGGTACGGCACAGAGTTATTTCAGTTTTATAACTTTCACATGACTTTCCGCCAATTTCTGCCAGCTTTGACCGCATCTGAAGTAAGTGTAGCCTCAAAACAAAGCGCAGCACCAAAACGACGATAAAGCTATTTGTATTTTAAGATATTGAACATTCTCATTCGACTCCAATCAAATAGACTAATCATTTGACACTAATCTTATGAGATATTAATCATTGCAAATAAAGCCTGGATTCTATATGATCGTTGAGGATCGCTGAGGATCGCTGAGGATTGCTAGGTTCACTGGCCGCTTCTGGCGCGCATTTGCATGAACCTTTAGTAGTTGTTATACTTGCGCCAATGAATGAGCAGCAATTTGTACTGCAAGCAAGTTTCTTCATCCTACTTCCTTCAAAGGGGAAAAAGATCCATGTAAACGCTACCCAATAATTCATCTTCGTCTATTCCAGCTATCCTTAGCGATCGGGTCTTTCATGATCGCTGAGAATCGCTGGATATTTTAAGTGCCATTTCCGTATGATCGTTGACAATCGCTACAAAACTTCAGCGATCCTCAGCGATCCTCAGCGATCCTCAGCGATCCTCAGCGATCCTCAGCGATCCTCAGCGATCCTCAGCGATCCTCAGCGATCCTTAGCGATCCTCAGCAATCATATGCAAGCCAGGCTATAGAGGTTTCAGACCAATTCCGGAAGCCATCATTAGTATTCAGTTGTAAGTGAATAAATGGGTTTATATATACATGACAGAGGTAAACAAAATAAATATGAAAGACAAGGATAGCGGGAGAGAGTGGATAAATTCAAAGAGTTCAATAAACTGAAAAACATTAAAGTACATTTCCAAGTGAATTACCTGTTAGGTTCCTTTGACGTAATTGTTGATGCTTACAATTATGATTTCACTGATTATGATTATTATAAAAGTGATGTTGGTGCTTGTGATGGTGATTGTAATGATGATAGTGACGCCAACAATGATGACTGTGATTATGGTGATGGTGATGATTACCACAATGATGATGACGATGAAGATAATGGTGGTCGTTAGGATTAGGGAGACTGTGATCGTTATGATATCGATGATGATGAGTGTGGCAGAGCACATTAGTACTACCACAGTTACACGTTTTGCGTATGGAATAGCCCTAGATGAAGCTGGCCAGAAAATCTAAAGCGGGTGTACTACTAAAAGGAAAATCCCTAAAGGGGCCTTTCAATCTCGAATATTTTTACCATTGGAAACAATCGAAGCCAACGTAGCATAAATTGTGTGTAATCATCGCAACAAGTGGTTGACAGGCGGGTTTACGTTGAATCTTGCAGTGTTTATAGGGTCATTTCTTAACACTGAGCGCATAAGATGTCTGCAGAGCTAAATATTATTCTTCCTGATCCCCTGAGGCATGTTCGACTCACCAGAAGCTCTTCTCAATCACACCCTTTCCAAGTCATACTAACTAATCCACGAACTCTTTCCCACACATCTCCTTTCATTCCAAGAACCTGCCAACTTTGGAACACCTTACCTTCCATTTCCTTTTCTGAATCCTGTAACTTACCTTGCTTTAAATCTAACATCAACAAACTGGATCTCATCTCCCTATGTACCTAACTTTCCTTTCTCTTTCTTCCTTCGTCAGGGCTTTGTTACAGGCTCTACTGGCCTTTCCCTGACATTACTTACCAGAAAAAATATGCAGTTAAATTTTAGGGACTAACAACTTTTGGTGTTAAAACCTGGTAAAAGAAGTCCAAAAATAAGGAACTTTTGAAAATAGGTGTTGTGCCAGGGTCTTAATAAAGACGTGTATCAAAACTTCTACCACAAAGCAGCTGGAAGTTATTACTTAATCAGCAAGTTAACATCTTCAATTCAAGGACGTCTCGATTTAGTCATATTGTGCAAAATTTCCTGAAAATAGCGGAGAAATGTTGCTATAGAACTTTGTTTTTGCACAACAGAACATCGTTGGGCCGGCAGTATTGATGTAAAATGAATACATTGGAACGCAACGCGAATGCAAAGGGAATCTCATGATTTCAATAGAAGTGCTTCACTATTACCGTAAGCAGATCGCAACAAAATGGGTTTATACTCAGATTTGAGAATCCCATAAAGCAGCAGCTGGTCATAACTCTTTACCTAGAAAGTTTTAAAATAGTAGCTAATTTTATACAATTGGCTAATGATTATATTGCAGCTGTTTTGTCCTACCTTCCTAAATAAGAAACGGAAATATAGTGGAAAGATGATTTGCATTGGTAATTAGACATGAGCATGATTCAATGCTTAAATAATGACTCTTTGATATAGATATGCCACAAGCTACATAACAGGCGGATGCTAGGAACTACAGAGAAAAAGAATTTTTATAGAGCTGCATCAAATCGCATTACAAATAGAAATCTGTACAAGTGGCTATGATAGATGCAGTTATTTTATACTCAAGTGCCACAGTGACGTGCATTGCCGTACGATGGACTCGTCAGATGCCTTTAAGTGACTGAAACGCAATAGGCAGCAACCATAAGGCTAGAAAATCTTAATATCGTAAATAAAATGAAGTAGAATTGGTTCTATGGGGTGCCATCACGGCCAAAATTCAGCTCTTTTTTTTCTTAAAAGTGTGCCGCTCTTTTCTTAAAATTGTACACTGAATTTATAAAATGATGCTGTGGTTTTTTAAAATTGTGATCTTATTTTCTAAAATGGTTCTCCATTTCGTAGAATGGAGCCATACATTTTGTAAATGGCCAGCATCTTTATTCTTAAGATGGCAGCTTGATTTTTGAAATGGTGTTCCGGTTTTACATTCGAGTCTCGAATTATCAAAATGGTGAGCGGCCACTTCTTTAAAATGGTGCCTTTCCCTTCTTTAAAATGGAGTGTCATTTTTAAAATGCGTAGCTCGACCAAATAGAACAGATTAGGGGGATTCCTTTACGTAAAGCTAGTACAGTAGTCGCTAAACAAAAAGCGGAAACAACCGAGTCGAAGCAAATGCGTAAGTTAATACAGACGAATTAGAATACCTAATTAACGGTGAATATTCATTAGATTTTACGGCATCTTATTAGAATTTGAAGACAAAACTATAACATTTAACAGTAAATCACAATTAAATCTTTCTATTAACTTGTGCATGCTTTAATAATCGTGCTAATCTGCTGATATAATTAGATTTGTCCAAATTTGCAAATGAAAATGTCTGTTATTTAAGAACAAGATGGCCTTATTTTGCAATCCGGCCCATTTTCACCTATGTGTCGTTTACGCAGAGTGGAATTGGGAAGAAACATCGAATTGGATTTACGTTTACAGAGCCTCCAAACAGATGTAAATCCACTGCCAAGATTGGATTAGATTGGGTAGTCGTTTGTACGCAATGCTAATGAAACAGTTTTGGGGGCAGATCCATATGGATCTGTTACAGTGTAAATGGAATCTAAATATTCCTCCAAAATTCTTCCCCACTCTGCTTTCCTTCTCTTCCCTGTTCAACTGGAACTATTTCTCAGTTGAAATAACCTTCAAATGCCAGGGATTCAATCAAGACAATATGCTTGCATGACTCTGCTTTTTTGGAAGTCTTCTATGCCAAATGCTGTTGACAGGAGCAAAAGTTCCCATTTTCGTACATGTTTGTTTCTTCTTGCGCCGGCCATTTCTTTCATAAATCAGTGTTTATCTCAGCTGTTTTCACCATGCATTTAGCATATATTATATTATAGTTCTTCCCAATATGCAGGAGCGATATGGTTGGAAACAAGTCTTCCATATAAATCAAACTGAGTAGCTCACATCTTTTAACAGCTCATTTAGATATTACTTGGATTCAGAGCATGTTTTAACATACTAATTACAGGGAGATGCCCCCCAATAGGCCCAATGCTTCCCCAGTAGTGACCGGCAAAATCAAAGAATTTCCCCAGTCGTTTGGGCCCACTCAAAAACTTTTCCAACGGGAGAATGGTACTTTTTAGAATTTTTGTAGCATCATGCAAAAAGATACTGATATTTTACCACTGTGAATGTGAGATGTGTGCTGCCTATTTTCTGCAAATGTATCTACAGGACGTGGTCAAAAAGTTGTGTTGCATCATTTACATCGACCACTGTGTCATTGAATATACACTATTTGATGATGATGATGATGATGATGATGATGATGATGATGATGATGATGATGATGATGATGATGATGATGGTGGTGGTGGTGATGATGGTGGTGGTGGCTAGCCCATGGTTGGAGACCTCCTCGTGGTGGCAAGCGGGCACAGAGAGACACTGCCCTTAAGTTGATAGTGATTCATTTCGCAGAGATTCAGAATTGGGGCAGATGTTGGCGACCTGTGGCAAACTGTCCAACCAGGCCCCTTCAGTGAAAGTCAGGCACAGCAGCTTCAGGCTGCAGTTCTGATGAGTAGCTGTTGGGGTAACAGAGTGGATTGAGTGTAGCCGACTCAATCACCTCTTCTAAACAATTTGAAGGCGACACTGACCCCAGGGTCAGCCTAGGCCCCGTAAGGGGCGTACGGGAAAAGACAGGCAGACAGATGGTGGTGGTGGTGGTGGTGGTGGTGGTGGTGGTGGTGGTGGTGGTGGTGGTGGTGGTGGTGGTGGCTAGCCCATGGTTGGAGACCTCCTCGTGGTGGCAAGCGGGCACAGAGAGACACTGCCCTTAAGTTGATAGTGATTCATTTCGCAGAGATTCAGAATTGGGGCAGATGTTGACAACCTGTGGCAAACTGTCCAACCAGGCCTCTCCAGTGAAAGTCAGGCACAGCAGCTTCAGGCTGCAGCTCTGATAAGTAACTGTTGGGGTAACAGAGTGGATTGAGTGTAGCCGACTCAATCACCTCTTCTAAACAATTTGAAGGCGACACTGACCCCAGGGTCAGCCTAGGCCCCATAAGGGGAGTACGGGGAAAGACAGACAGACAGATGATGATGATGATGATAATGATGATGATGATAATGATGATGGTGATGATGGTAATAATGATGATGATGATGATGATGATGATGATGATGATGATGATGATAATGATGATGATGATGATAATGGTGATGATGGTGTTGGTGGTGATGATGATAATGATGGTGATGATGATGATAATGATGGTGATGATGATGATGGTGGTGGTAATGATGATGATGATCATGATGAAAGGGCCCTTGAATATCAGACCCACCTAAATGAATGCCATCCCTAAACATAAAAAACATCTGCTATAAAAGTAATGAAGCAAAAGAAAGTAAGCTATATGGAAAAACGGATAAACAATTGGATGTATTGTATCTGAGTGTCAAAAACTAGAACAAACACAATGTGAAGCATGGAGACACAAAAAGATAGCTAAAATTGTCCACTGGAAGATTAAGGCAAGACAACAATGATGGATGGTATAACCTGAAAGTTAACGGTGCGAAAGTGACAGAGACTGTAGGTTATTGTGGGGTTTTCCCATACCAACTAAACATCAACTGGAGCATAATCGGCCAGACATTGTATTTGAAAATAAACAGGATCTTTTGTGTTCGCTGAAAAACTGCTTGTTCGATACAAGATTTGAAAGTAAAGGAAAATCTTTAGGCATATCTAAATATGAAGAGAGTTACACTTAAGCTACTGGATCGCTTGGTAAAGCTGGAAAGAACATTGATAGCTGCCTGAATAGAATTTATATTAAATGCAGCACAGAGTTTATACAGAAAGTGCACCTGTTAGAAACTGTAAAGATTTCACAAGAATAGTACTGGATGCAAAAAGTCAATGGATTTGATCTGCTGACCGGTAAATAGCCGGGTGTTCAAACAAATTCCCTTTAATTACTAAACAACACTATTACTAATACAATTAATAATGGTAATGATGAAACTTATAACACAAGCCTTAATTACACAAAGACTATGAAATGGTGAGCAGAATGGTCTAGTTTTTTAATTCTTCAAAGATGTCTGGCAGAGATTATTGATGACTACTATGGCATACCCTGAGGCTGTTCCTTCCAAAGAGACATGTTGATTCTCTCTGTCTCTCTCACTTACCTCTCTTTCTGCAATTGAGTTAATTGTCAAGCCTTCCTTGTGCAATCAGGGAATAGCACCTACAGCGGGTGCAGATCTAGGGAAAATCCTGACTACCTTACAAAAGGGCGTGGCTCTTAAGTGACGCATGCGCAATAGACACATGTTATCTTATAAGCATCTATTAGCAATCTCTTTAATTTCCACTGAAGGAATGCAGTATGTTTTTAACCAAAATGTCAAATAGGTATTAATAGTAAGGGAATTCATTTGAAGAATTTGAGATGAAACACTAGGATCTTTCCCCTGCCACATTACCAGGTTCATCATAACATTGGCCCCAACAGTTTTGACTATCTAATTGATACCTATTCACTAAACAATCTATGATCTTATCAGATAGTGCTGAAAACAACAGGCATTTGCTTTTTATTTGAGCAGATTGTGACTTCATCAGGGAGTATGGAGAAGTGTTTGGAAAGTTTTATTTCAGAAATTATTCTTTTATTCACTACTCCAGCACAGCAAGATATATCATCCTGGATAGCATTTGATCCTTAAGTGGCATTTTTTGGGAAGCATCAGAGTGTTCTTTAAGAACTGCATCACCACTTTCAACTCTGAAATAAAGGAGAATTTGAAAGCTTCCAGTGCCCATCATCTCATACTATTTGGAATCATCCCTGTGTTTTGCACTCATAGTATTTGAAATCATCCCTCAATATTTTGTCTTGCAAAAAATAGAGAATAGTCTTAATGATGGGACATAATTTATTCTTACAGATAGTGTCATTTGATACTTTATTATGGATTATGTCTACTGAAATTAATTTCACATGAAAGAAAGTTTGCATGGCTCATAATGTAGTTTGAAGGTTGCTTGACTTGGTGTACATTTTGAACCTTGATACTGCATAGGACCAGTCTATGAAAGGACATACAAGTTGTTTGTCTACTTTAGATAAATTGACACCAATATGGTGACCAAACATTGCACAAGGCAAGCAGAAGGCACCTTGAAGGAGTTTATAGTATTGAAGCCATTTACAATCTTCAAGCCAAAAAAGGAAACTTCCCTCTTTCCCATAAAATACTGCTCCAGATATTGCTGCTAATTTCATATTTTTGATTATCTGTTCAGAGGTGCTGTTTTGTCAATAACACAACCTATGTCATTAGTATTAGTTGAAGGGTCCTAAAACATTGTTTCAGGCCTATGATCAGACAGAAAGGAAGGGAAACTTCATCCATTACCTTTTTCATCAAGTAGAGATTTTGATTGTGTTGCAACCGGGAAACAGATCTTACCTACCTTCAAGCTAGAAGACATAAAGGGTGAAGAAACCTTGGTCTTCAAATTTGTGACTTTTAATTCTACATAAGAAGAGATTGAATTTTCTCTACTTCCAAGCATGAGCCTTTACAAAGACCAGGTCACAAACTATTGCAAAAATAATGGTACAATGTGATCTAGTTGAAATGAAGGATTTATATCACTTACAGACCCAGCATAGTGCGACCATAACAAATGGATGTGGGAATGTGCAGCTTCTGGATTGTTTGAGACCTAACTACAACATTTAACAATTTGACAGCAAACTTTCCAAATGCAATACATCCAGTTTCTGGGTACAGAGGGTGTATGGCAATACCAGTAACACCAGCTAATGCCAATAAACAAACAAATTGGCTCCATCCTTTTACCTCACAAATTTTCAAGGCCTCCAGCTGCACTAGCTGTCAATGCTTACACCCTGGTGTATTCATCAAATCACTAATCTACGGGATATGAGATAGCTGAAAAAATCTACCAATAAGTTAAAATGTTTGTAGTGTTGTCAGTAAGGATAATAAATGTGGATGTGATGCAGAGAAGGAGGCATTATGATAAAGCTCAGCTGACATAAGTGCTCTGAGTGTCAAAAGGACAGTTTTTCATCCTCAGAGACAGCCACGGATATTGCAGTATACAGGCAATTACAATCACCACTTATCCTGGATAAATACGCTACAATACAAGAAATGCAACAAAAAAGCCCAGGCCAAAATCAACTGAGACAATCAATGTCTCTTAAGCAGTGTGCAAGCAAGCAGAGATTCTACTGAGTTTTAGATTTCAGATTTCATTTCTGTCAATAACCTACGTACAATCTAAATTGAAATATAAACACAGCGTCCGTAGTTAAGATTTAAACTAAAACAAATAAACATAACAAGATCGAACAAAAGCAGAAAGAAAACCAAATCATTCCAGGTACCACTATTCCACAGCCACACTCATTGAGCTCAATGCATAAGGCAGTAAAATTTCACGATATAATTCATGAAAACATTAAGGATTACGTTGCTACATTTTTGAATAGCTGTTTACTAGGCATAAAGTCATAACCTGATATATATTCTGATCACAAATTTGGTCACTTTGTTGTAAGAAGATAAACTTTGCCGTCTCATATGGAGGATGCTAGAACTTCTGTTAAGCTGGAGAATGAAGCAATGAACTACCTGGCACAAAAAATGTTATCCGGAGCAGGGAGCAGTATGGCCTAGCTTCTTCGCCACAACCATCGAAAGTTCTCTGAGTAGGTCTGATTCCTTAAAGTCGACGAGCTAGTCAATTCTGCTCAAAAGATCCATTGTACACTTTCATAGCTTTGCTTGCTTCCCTAACGGTCACGCAGTCTTCCCATATCACTCTCCAAGTGAGGCTGTGGTGCTTCAGCAAATCCATTTGATTCACTCCGTTTCAATCATGGAAATTGTGCGGCAGTTGTAAAGCAGTTGTAAGGTAGTTGTAAGGCAGATATCCTTTGTCTTTGGTTAATCCTGATCTGCCGCACAACCCCTCCATAGAACAATAAAACCAAAATCGGTCTCAAAATCTATTATGAAAAGCTGCGCTGTCAGCTAGATAATTTATGTGATCTGCCGCACAACACTTGCGCCGCATAAATTATCAAACTTGCATACGCGTTGAACGAAAGCGATTTATGATTATAAATCCCAATGACATCATTGATCATTTCTCTTACCCTGAATACGAGGCAAACGATGAAGGCAACAGAAGACAAAGGAAGATCGATCAATCATTACGAAGGTACACAGGGATTCGATGTTGGAGGCGGGTATAGAAAGAGCAAATAGATCCACACTGTTCCGAAAATCCAGACAACTTATTCCAGTTTGAGAAAAAATGACTGCCTTCCGTAAGGTACGGAAGGCACATTGGATCCGCCTCTGTACAGCTCTAATGATTCTCCTAAATGAATTAGACAAAATATGTAACCACTAAGCAAAATGTCAATCTAACCTTCTTCAAAGGTTACCTGTGAATCAACGTTTGATCTACCGACGCTTTCTATATGCATTGTTGCCCTGCGTGGTAATTGAGTTGGGCTTGAATTTAATTGGTCCCAGGTTGCCCCGCTAATCAGTATGAATTGCTTCTTCGAAAGGAAAGGTACGTTTGATGCACGCTCTTTCAGATATGCGTACTGTGACGACATTCATTGCAATCTGCTTCCAGTTTGCATGGCATGCTCTTCTGATACATTCCAAGGCTGTCCCATTAGCGGTTGTCGACGATTTTGTTATGAAAGATGGTAAACTGATGCAAGCGAATTTTGCCAAATCATTGAATAGAACATGGTACTCCAACATGGCAGACTATAAGCTTGATGTACTGAAGAATGACATGATTTTGGAGGCTTCCCTCGACACCTGTGTTGAGGAAGGGGAAGACAATACAGAAGATACAATCATAGAATTCAGAGATATTGCACAGGTATTTATCCCAACATTCATTTTGGGTTAAATTTCCTTCTGTACGTACATGCTTTTTGTAAGAAACCTTGACTGGCACGTAGTACTAAAAGTTTCTCAATTTGGAATGAAAATCTTGGAATTTTAGTACTAAACCGCTCTGGCTTTTTTAATTTTGGAACGAAAAATTGCCTTATTCTTGGTAAGTCGAGCATTTCTGGATTGATGGGTATAAACTCTGATCATCACCGAAAAAAGACCCAAGCAGGTCAGAATCAAGTTACAATCTTTTCCAAACAAAATCTAAAAAATTTAAGATCTACGTCAGCTATTGACAAAAGAGTTCTCCATACATATTCTATAGTCCAGGCTTTTAACTTTTCTTCAGCATAGTACTAGAGCTCGTTAATTTTTGGCCTGCTTGGTGCTAGTTTCTTATAAGCCAGTTTCTTATAAAAAAAACGCTTAGCACAACAGGGGGTGGGGGTTAAGAGCAACTCTAATCCCAATTCATTTTGTATTCTGATTTAGAAATGTGGAAGTCTTTATGACAGAGACTGTGTGACAGGAATCGCAATAGATTGGAGTGTTGTGATAGTGAACAGATTATAGCGCATAATATAGACACATATTGAGAAGAAGATAATTACTACTGGAGTTTCACTTGATGGAAAACAACATTTGTCTGTAACGCAACATAGAACTATTCAGCAAATCAACATTCATCCATCTACATAGTATACAGGAATATCAAACTGTGTTGCGATCTGCTTTTTAAATGCCCTCCTTAAAAAGTTGCATATTTTGGCCAGTTTTAGGAATGAGTACGTTTACTGCAGTACTCCTATGGGGAGGCAGTGTTGTAGATTTTGGAGGCCAGGGTTCCCAACATCTTACGACCTTTTTCTGTGATTTTTGCGATGCATTCTATCCCTTCTATCTAACTATTACGAACAGGTGTATGAAAATATATAGAGGTTCGTACTTATTCATAAAATCATTTCATGTCATTCGGATTGCTCTGCTGTCGTTTAAAGATTGTGCTTTACTGGTGAAACTCTGGGACACAAAAGCGTAAACTTCTACATTTCTGTAAATAGTAACAAATCAAAAAAGTCTTCCCAATACTCAAATTCCTGAATGCTTTCATTTTTATCCTTGAATAAAATTTTTTTAGTTTAATTGAAAGGGTTATTAGGCCCTATTTCATTCCGGTATTCCGGCGTATTGCTTTAAACTCGTTTGGCTTTATTGGCTTTGTATTAGACCCTGTGATGTAGAAGAGGGGAGGCGCAGAGGGTGCAATCCCCTAACTATGAGTTGAGGGGGCTCAGCCCCCACCCTCAGTTAGTATCTTGCGATTAAAATACTATAAAAAAGCAAGTATTATTATACAACACATACTTATATCAAATATTACTTTAAAAACTGCTGAAAATTTGTCAGTGTAAGATTTGACAGTATTTAACAGCTTTCTTTATTATTTCGACCAAGCTCTTAGTTCTTATAAAAATGTGGGCACGCAAAGAGCCCTCCCTAGCTATCAATTTACTTCTACACCTCTGATTGGACCCCGTTTGTACGGTATCGGATTCATTTGATTCCGATGTTTTCATACCGTATGGACCTTCCATCTACGCCAAGACGATGATGAATACGGTATGAAATGAATACGGTATCTTGTAAACACCCCAATCTGATATGATTTCATACCCGATCGAAACTGAGGCTACTGCTGGCCTCATAATTTCTTTGGCGGCACGTCTGTCAAAATATGTTGGGTTAGTATTGGAATTTTTGTAGCAAACCCTTGTTGTTTTAGTGTTTGAATTATTCATCCGTAAAAGTAATTCATCGTTAAATCTAGTGAACGTTTTCTTTGACTGAAGACACTTACAGAGCACGTCTTATTCATAGGCCGGTCCAGCACGCCGGATGACCTCCATGTGAGATAGTCCACCTGTACTTTTCGTGTAGCAGTTTGAGCATCTGCCAGCCCACGTGACAAACTGGCAGTGATTCTGCTCCATTCTATATTCAGTTAGATCGTTGTTGAAAGCAATTAAACAAGTGGGAAACCACAAGGGGTGCAGAATAGAATGATAAAATGAATTTTAGAGTAGTGTGTCTATGGGTACAATGTGTAAGAGAGAGAGGGCGGTTCATGAAGACTCCTGAGTCATATAATTGCATTGATTTGTGTTTTATTGAACAATCGTTATCAACTTATGCTGTATTCGCTGTACCGCTCGTGGACGGATCCAACGAAAATTCCCGCTTACCGTAAATCCTTTATTAAATGTCGCCCTCGAATAAGTGTCACCTTCAATTAAGCGCCGCACTTTTCAAATCAACTGTTAAATAAGAGCCTCTCTCGATTAAGCACTGCATCTTAAGTTGAAATTTCGCGCCTTTTTGAGGTATTACTGGAATTTAGCCTTTATTGAGGAAACAGAAATGCTTCTAGCAAGGTGAGCCACGGTACGTCCATTTTCCTTATCAAAATAATATTCTCATATTACCATATTATTCGAAATGGTTGCTGTGCTTTCTTTCTTCAAAGGATTAGTGACACAGAATTAGCCCACCCTATTGTTTTTCCCTCTACCTTAAAGAGCATCTGTTCGAAGTCAATTTTTCCTGGTTTAGAACCAAATATTTCTTTAGTGGGGTGCTGCAGGTGCGATCCCAGTTATTATCACGTGATACTATGACGTAGAAGGTGACAAAATGGAATTTCCCTTTTCTTTTGCAAGTAACAATAACTTTATAGATGGATAATGTTAACACTCTCTTCGTGTTTAGATTTGAGAAAAGCACCTTTACTAAATACAGAGATAGACGCCTTCTAAATAGAAAACGACAGATGAAGTCAATGACAAGGATGTGAGAAACTTCAATAGATCTAATGTTTCCTAATGTCAATGCTAGTGACACCGAGCCTTATAGGAAGGCAATGAGCAAACTTGAGAAAAGAAAAGCTGCTGAAATGAAAGAGAATGAAAGCGAGCAGGACAAAATTTCAAAAGATGAGATCGTATTTCGCATTAGGTGAACTAGACAGTGACATTTGAGATTGAACCATGGCCCAGTAGTGATAATGTTGAAAGATTTAAAAATTTTTCTCTTTGGATCAAAATTATTACTTGATTTAATAATAATAATAATAATATAGTTATTTATACAGGGTTGCCTTTTCAGCAACATAGGTGCTGTTATCAATAAGGGCCTTGTTATAAACATATACTTTATGATCGTAGAAAAACCTAAACTTTCAAACTGATTTATTTACAATTAACAAATTTGAAATGAAAATCCTTTAAAATGTTCTCTACTTTACAATGACTCTTTAGATAAAAATGTTCTCTCAATTTGGATTTAAAAAGTACACTCGATTCCAAGGAACGTATGTCCTTTGGTAGTTCGTTGAAGCAGTATGGGCCTTGAAATTAAAGGGATCTTTTAGCAGCCTCTGTTTTTACCAAGGGCAGTCTAAGCAATGATTGATTGCTTCTTGTGTCGTGTTGGTGGTCGATATTGTCTGCGTACTTTCTGAGGGCTGGTATACAAGTTCTTTGACGGCATTTGAACATCTGTATTGTAACTTTCATCTTTATTTGATTATTGATAGAAATAAGGTCACATCTGTTGTCTTTCTGCAATCCATATATTACTTTTTGTGCTCTATGTTGTACACTTTCAAATTTTTTTAACATTGTATCAGAGACTTTGACAACTGGCGTTGAGCATTAAAGCATTGTTGGTAGGATGAGAGAATTGTATACCGCCTTAGCAGCAAAAACCGTTAATGAATCACGTACACGGGATAACAGCTTTACTCAAGTATTTGCCTTCTTTAATACTCTTCGAAGGTTTTCGTTCATATTTAATGTTGGTTCCAGCCAAACTCCAAGGTACTTGTACCCATCAGCAACTTTTATACGTTTTTCATTCATATACACTTCCATCGGATCTTTTGAACAAAGACGTTTTGCTGTGCCAAATAGAAGTGACTCCGTTTTTCCTTTATTCAGGTTGATGATGAGCCTGTTTTTGTTTAACCATTTAGATACATTGTTCATCTCTGATGTTAAGGTTTGTTCGATGTTGCTAACGTTGCTGTGTGACGTATAGATGACAGTGTCGTCAGCGTACATTTGAATGTTACAGTTTCTCACAATCTTGGCAAGATCGTTTATCTGTAGTAGAAACAGCAACGGTCCAAGAATAGAGCCCTGTGGTACGCCATACTTGACTAGCTCTCGATCCGATTTTACTCCATCATACTGAACACATTGATATCGATCAGTCAGATAATTTCCTATCCATTTGAGTTCACCACCTACGATTCCCTTGAGCGGCAGCTTCGACATAAGTACTTTATGCTCCCCCGTATCAAAGGCTTTTCGTAGGTCTATGAATACAGCTCCAGTCATCTTACCACTGTCTATCGCACGGCGAATGTTGTCGGTAAACACAGTGACAGCTATCTCAGTATTATATCCTTTTCGGAAGCCATACTGCGACTCTGATAGCAAACCTTGTTGTTCCAAATACTCTGACAATTGGTCATAAACTACTCTCTCCATAATTTTTGATACGGTAGGCAAAACCGAGATGGGTCTATAATTGTCAATTGAGTTCAAACTTCCATACTTAAACAGGGGTATCACTTTTGCTATTTTTAGACTATCTGGAACCACCGATTACTTCAGTGACTTGTTTATGATATTGGTCAAGGGTCCTGCCAGTACGTAAGAAGCGTCTTTCAGTAGCCTAACTGGTAAATCATCGTGACCAGGAGCTTTATTCGACTTTAGGCCTTGAAGATGACGTAGAACCTTTTGTTTCGTGACATGCTTAAAGAGGAATCGAGTCTGTGCTTTTTCTATTTCACCATCGTTTTGCCAAGTGAAGCAAGATGCTAGAAGGCTGCACAGCTTCTTGGCACATGTAGTGAAGGCCTTGCAGAAACCATCAGCTATTTTTTCCTCATTATCTTCCATTTTTCCATCTATTTCAAAGACTTTTGAATTGATCTGTGAAGTGTTGCCTTGAGGATATAACGTTTTAAGAATTTTCCAAAACTGCTTTGGATTTCTTACATTTTCTTCAATTACATTTTGGTTATACTGGGCTTTACTCTTCCTTATACTTGCAGTCACCTTCTTACGATATTTCTTATAGTTATACCAATCATTGTCATTTCTACTCTTTTTTGCCTTACGCAGATGATAGTCTCTAATTTTAATCAGTTCACAGATTTCAGGGGTTCTAAACGGACAATGGATTCCTCTAATCTTCTTTTGGATACGAGGGGCATGCTTGACAACAATATCCTTTACAATCGTTTCAAAGTTTTTATACGACTCCTTAACGCTATCTTCGGTGTATACTTTTCCCCAAGGGGCATTTTTAAGATTGCCAATAAACTTCTCTATAAGCAATGGTAAACTTGGGTGCTGATAGAGTTTTAGACTGACTATTATTCTTGCTGAGGCGATGTTTGCATGCAATGAACGATTCAGAATTTTGCAGACCAATAGTTCAAGCAAGCACATTAACAGAAGAAGTGAGAAGAGAAGTACCATAAAATAGGCTAGTTGCAGACTATGTGCTACAAACAAATGAGACAAGAGAGGAAACAGCGGAAAGTAGAGGTTTGACAATAAGTAGAATAAAGACTGACATGTGCCTAAACTGGGGTGGAAATGGGGCTAGAGGACAAATGATGACCTAAGGACGAGTAGTTCCAAAGGTGGAAGAATTAGGTATTTGGGGTCGACAGTAAGGAGTGATGGAAAGAGTGAAAATATGGAAGACTTCGGGCTTTGCGTACGCTGGCGTAAGGAAAAGCTGAAAGTCTATCCGCCATATAAATGTGGCGAAGATCCACTCGATTCCATTATTGGTACTGTTCTGGTCTGTTCCGTTCTTGAATGTTCAGTTCTTTTCTGTTCTGTTCCGTTCTGTTCTTGATTTGTCCTCCTATTTCCTTCTCTGTCTACCCTCCTATTTCCTTCTCTGTCTACCTCTGCTTCTCTTTCCAAGTATGTGTCCTTCAAGAACCTTTCTCCTCATACGTTCATTCTGTTTCAAATTTCCATTGTATTGAAGCTTTCTCTTAAAGATTCCTTGTACCAGACTGAATAAAAATCTTAGAAGTGGCGTTTCTTATTTAGGACTGGATGGGTTCGCATTGCTAGACAATTTCTTTCCTATACCCAGAGATGGCGGCAGGTATGAAATGGTCATGGGGATCATTCAAAAAGTACGTAAGGGAAAAAATTGCCACATCCCTATGTAACGGCTTGTCACACTCGAGCTGATACCCCCTCTTTGTTACATAACATTCTGGCATGAAACCCCCCCTCCACGACACCATACTTATATTTTTAAAATAATATATTCCGTATGAAAATTACATTAAGTCTCAAAATCGCAGAAATTTAAGAATGCTTGGAAATAATACAAGACTCAGGCTTTTTGCAAAATTGGCACATACCCCCTACCGTTACGTACTTTTTGAATGACCCCTATAGGGCAAATCTTGCTTAAGTGCCATTATTGCAGGACCAACGAGAGCGTGCTTGTGCTCGAGAAAGCTTGTTGGATTTTCCATTACAGTTTTGCATTTCTTTGCATAGAAGGGAACTTTCAAACATAACTAGGGATATGGTATGGCGTTCAACGATGTAGAAAAGATGCCTAATATCAAAAAGCCAGTTTCAAAATTTCTTTCCCTACAGTTGTACCAATACGTTTTTAAGCTACACTTCATTTTTAGTCAAGTTCTAGCTGGACCTATTTCAGTCCATCGTTTACCAGTTGAGTAGTTAGATATACAGCTATATGATGGAGATCAGTTTCAGTATATGGCAAAAGTAAACCAAAGTTTAGTCGATAGATGCCTTTCTGGTCACTCTTGGGTGCCTAACAGAAAGGGGATTGGAATAAATCGGGGTTATAAAAAATTCTAAAAAAACTAATAAACTAGGGGTTGACTGGGGGGCTGGAAAATGACCAAAAATACAATAGAAGGGGTCTCGACAAAAATTTTAAAAACTGAACTCACAGATTTAAACTTTGCTAAACAATACAACACGTGTGATCAGTTTGATTTTCCCGAGTGATTCTCCATACAAGAGTAAAGAATTTGTTGGCAACATCAACAAATCGCAGGGCATCTGTTCTTGTTTTTGGGTGTATCTGCAATTTAGACATGGATAAATAGTTCTTGAGCGATCCTCGCTAGCAGCCAGGTCTTGATTCTCCGTACAATTATTTGTATGGCTATAGCCCAGCCAGGGATGTAGGAAGCACCTAAAAAGTGGGGGGCCAAGTCCTAAAAGGGACATATTACCACGCCCATTTTGGGCTTCAAAGGGGCACTTTTCCATAGTTTGCTTAAAAGTGGGAGGTCATGGCCCCTCTGGTCCCCCGGTTCCTACGTCCCTGAGCCCAGCAAGTCCCATATTTCTGCGGTCCATACAGTCAACGAAGTAAGAAAATTGAACTCCCCTCAGATTACCTCTTGTGATGATTCGAACTCACTGAAATGGCAATGCTGTAAAGAAGTCTGGAGTCGACAAAAATTGAATAAGTTTAAAGGTCTGGGAGCTACTGTTACAAAAAATTGCATAGCGTACAAACTATCTGGCCTACTCTCTGGGTGTTTTCTTTGTGCTAAAAGTTCCGTTGCCAGCTTTCCCTAAATGACGGCTATGTTTCCAGGCAGTGGTACTAGAATATTCATTTCAGAATAGTTGGTTCTATAGCGAAGGCTGGATGAGAACTCAGGGAGGGGAGTTGAGATCTATGGAAAAGGGATATGGATAATAAAATAGACAGCTTCAACGGAGTTCCAAGCGTTGGAAGTTCTACACAAATTTAACAGTATAAATCATAATGAGCATGACAAAAGGAACAGCTCAAGTAGACCTACTTCGCAATACAGTTCTACTCCTTGGATGCATACAAATCTGTTTTTGCCGGGAGAGGAGGGACCAGGGGGAGCAACCGCCTCCCTGTTGGATTTTTGTTCAATTTGTCAGAGTTGCCAGATTTGTCAGAACATTTCCAACATACTGGTTCCATACTAAAACATAGGTCAAAAAGATTTGTCAGAAAATTTTCCTCCTTGGCTCCCCCTAAATCTGGAGGCCCACGACGCCTCATATCTGGATGCATAGCTTCAATTTGTTAATGTCATTATCCAGAACCATTCCTTCCTTTCCATTTGAATTCTGAGTACATAGATTATCCATTAGTTCAATGCCTATAAACTGTCCTAACACGGTTTTTCCTAGATATGGTGAGCTACCCATGTTAAGGTTCTGTTGATGAAGCAGAAAAAGTGCATGCAATAATAGTAGCATTTTGATTAAAAACTGCATCTGAATCCCGTTAAATCGTGCCCTGGAAAAGTCGGACTGATTTTTCATTCCCCTTTGATTTACTCCTAGGTCCCGACTAACCGTCCCCCGCTTGTTTTTTTGGAAGAAATGTGCGACTCAAATTTCCGCTCATATAAGGACTCTTCAAAAACTTTGAGATACTGAGCTTTTATTTCCATAATAGTAATGTGTAAGCAGTACTTAAATTTTGGAAATGTTGCATTCATGACCAGGTAATAACCGAGCATTACTTACGGAGATGCTTAGGGGTCATGCATATATGACGTTGTCCGGTAGGGGGGAGGGGGGTATTGTCATTACTCGATGTTTTACGAAGAATGCTTAGTGGAGGAGGGGTGCGGTTTCCTCTTGTCGACGTCGTCATAAGAATTCTCGAAGTTTGTACAAAGTCATGATAGATCTAAAAATATACCATCTATAGGTTACCTTAATGTTAATACTTCTGTTGTTCTACGATGAGTGATTGGGAAAAGAGATTTAAAATTGGCTTAAAATTCCTAATCTTCATTAGAGACGATTCACATTCTACCTAGGAGAAAGCATCAACTGTAGCTGCTGCCTTTGAAGATGGTCTTCTCTCCGCTTTATATACATTATTTGGGTGAATTGAGGGAAGAAGGTTATCAAAATTCGACGTCGTTCATTGCTTGATATAGGGAGGGGGACTCGTTGAGATGACATTGCTCGATTAGGGGAGGTAGGGGGCAAAAATGGTTCAAATATTGACGACGTCATAAATGTATGTTCCCTTACCAAGGTGGCTATGAAGCTGTGAGAGGTTGACTGGAAGCTCAAGCAGCTCTATAAGAAACCTAGCACTAGACACCTTAGATTTTAAGAAAATTTTAAAGGTACAAGAAAAGAGTTACGAAACTTTTTGAAGTTATTGTGCTATCTTTCACAGTTTCGGATAAACCCCTTTTTCCTTCATGGATTTAACACGTTTCCACCATAGTATGTTGTATGCACTTAGCCTTACGGACACTACAAAAGACCATGCTTTCCGTTTTGCTTTCGCTATCACTGCAATTATTTTCATTGACTTAAGAAACATTTAAGAAGTTTTTAGAACTAAAATTAAGAAATTAAGAAATTAAGAAACTGTTACTACTTGGCCTTTGGCCTTTGGCCTTCCTTTATAAAAAGAAGTGTATATTCACATTTCATCAACCTCAGCAAAGTGCAAAGAAGAAAGAGTGAGTCTTAATAAGGTCTGTTTTTTTAAGAAGTTGGTTTAGTAAGTGTTTATATACCTCATGTTTTCCTCCCGCTTGTAGATTCGGTTTTCCCATATTCTCCTGTGTTTTCCTAATGAAAATATATGGAACTCCCATTTTTCAAGAAAATTTAGTTGGAACATTTGAGGAGAGCTTTGCAAACGTGATCATTTGATATTTACCAAAAATCACTATAAAAACTGCACAGAGTGATGTGCACTGTTATTCATAATACCAATGCTTGTCTAGCCAAGTCTTGGCTCATTCCCTGCATTTGATTCGTCCACCATTAACAGGGGGTGGATCAGGGATGTAAAGCTCTCTTTTCCCTTAAAAATTACAGGTTCTCCCGTGTACACTAGGCATTTCGCGATTTTCCCATCTCCCCTAAAATCTTGCCGATTTCTGCGATTCAGACAATTACGAAGTCTCCTTTCCCTTGTAATGCCATCTATTGAGCCAAGTGCGGCGCTTTTCCTTTTCGGCAAAGACTTATGGGATCGATTTGTGGACTTAAGCCTTGCTCCTTGCCTGTTGTTTAATTTAAGAAACACCCCAAGGAACTTTTTAACGTATATTGCTCACTACTTCTACCACATCTACATTAAGACCGTTTCGATATATTTTGTAAACGTTTACTTACAGCTCACAATCATCAGTTCTTTATCTAATCTTGTCTCATTGTGGCCTATTGAGTGGGTCTCGTTATAATGCAGTGACTCAATGCTCGCTATCGCATTTCCTGAAAAATGCAATAGTTGGAGAGGCAATCTTTAGATCATTTTCCTTTCTAGAATAATTCATCCCAGGCACACAACTAGACATTTTAGAGGGTAGAGGCCTAGCCATGAAAAAGACATACTTGAGAACTTTTTCAAAATGGTATAGCATAGAATAACGGAAGAAATATAGGAATTTTCCTTTTTCCGCTTCACTAAAGTTTGCTGAAGTTTGCTGATGATTATAGGACACCAATACCACAATATGGTCCAAATGTCTTGCGTCCTCTGAGAGAGTACATAGACAGAGAAAAAACTAGTTCACTCCGTATTCTAAACTTGCAAAACTGAAAACTCCCGATCATTACAATCATGTAATATGAACTGATATGCCTCATATTGCGCGACACATGAAAAGACGCGAAGTGAGTACTTAGCAACATTTTAACTAATAAATAGGATCGTTACACCACCTCCCCCTAAGCGGAATCAGTCTGCTAATGAGTGACAAAATCTCCAACCCAATCCCCCCAGGTAGGAACACTACTTTCCCAGATTCTGGGACAGGGTAAAAAGTTTCCCCCTTTTTCAAAACTAATAGAGCAAGCCTTGAATTTATGAAATTATTGTGGTCAGCAACAATGTCTTTCCCTTCTTTGGATCTGATCTTATAATTTGTCCCACTTTTATCCTGGATTTTGTAGGGCCCAACCCATCGTCTCGTAAACTTCCAAGTCTTGGGGTGGCGCAGCGAAATAGACTGACCAACAGAAAGGGGTTTACAAACTGTGAAAGTGCTTCCTAATTGCAGCTGAATACTCAGTCTGACTACCAGGACTCTTGAATCCATATATTATAAATGCAAACAGCCGAATCTACCATAAGTCTCAATCATCTTGATGCTCAGAAACAAAAGCTGATAGCATATCTTGTAGGGTGCGATTTTGTCGTTCCACAAGACCATCACATTGGGGGTGGTAAGCAGTTGTTCGAGATTTATGGATACCCATCAAACTACAAACTTTCATTAAAATTTTCGGCCGTAATCAGAATGGATTATAGTAGGAGCCCAAATCTACTGATAACATGCGAAAACTAGAGTCTCAGCTACAGTTTGTGTGTTCTGGTCTTTGTGGCAAACACCTCACAACACTCAGTAAAGTCGTCTATTACCAATAGAAGGTGCTTATTGCCACGGGAAGTTTCTGGCAACGGTACCATATAACCCATTGCCTAGAAAGCAAATGGTCCATTAATAAATGGTTCATTCGACTACAATGGAGCCTTTCTAAGATTGGGGTCAAGTTTACTCTGGGCACAAAGGGGACAGTTCTTGACAAATTCCCTGATTTGTGTAGCCATGTGGGGCCAGTAAAGTCTATTGCAGGCCCTCATCACTGTTTTTTGATCCCCACATGTCCTGAGAAGGGACTGCAATGGATGCCTATCAATACAGATTCAATCATGTTGCTGGGGATAACAAGCGCTTAATGTGAAGAGGATCTATCAGCATTGAAATTTTTTACTAGAATCCCACTAACAATGAATAAGTCCTCCCAGAAATGCCAATAAACCCGAAGACTAGGATTTTTAGACCAGACAAAAAGGGTGGTTTTGGCAGATCTGATAGCTTCCCCTCGGAAACTTTACAAACAGCTGGGTCATCAAGTTGACCCTGTTGCAGATTATTGCCTGGTGTCATGGCTGTAGCACAATTATATGCAGGGGTGGCTAGAGGCAGCAGGGACGAGGCATCAGCATATTGGTTAGCTATGCTAGGTTAATGCTTAACATCAAATGTGTATTCCTACTGATCCATGATCCAACGAGCTATGCTACCCTTTGGCTCAACAGAATAAAGCCAGCACAAAGCATTGTGGTCAGTAACCAAAATAAATGGCTTACCTAAAAAGAAGACTCGGTAATGGTTGGATGCAAACACAACTGCTATGGCTTACCTTTCAGTTACAGAATGCCACTTCTCACAATAAGTTAAAGGCCTATTAACATCACAAATGACACGCTCATTACCACTGACATCAAGTTGGGTCAAAACCAACACCTAAGCTTAAGTGTGATACATCTGCTCGGAGAACAAATGGCTGATTAAACCTAGGATATGCAAGGACAGGTGCTTGACATAGCAGGTTTTTTAACAAAAGAAAAGAGTCAGATTCTTCTTTTGACCAATGAAATTTGGTATCCTTAGTTGTAAGTGAGACAAGTGAGGTAGTGAGACAAGTAGGGTAGTGAGACAAGTGGGGTAGCTAGCATGGCAAATCTGAGAATAAACTTTCTATAATCGATCACACTAATCTTGCAAGTCTCATGATGGAATGATGACTTTATAGGATCGTGAGTTTGTGCTTCCTATAGACTGCAGATGTTCGATAAGTGACATCCTTCGTTGATCCATGTTGTTGACGAGTATCATTATTTAACGTGCAGAGAACACGGAGGCAGAGAGAGGAGACGATGTTGTTGACTGTACTCAGACTCTACTCTGACTGACTATACAACATAAATTACATGCGTATATACAGAAACATTTAACAACCGAAATAAACATGAGTTACGTACAGGAAGGGTTAGGTGCTTGTTAGAGGATTGTTGAATAGGCTCATGGTGTGATGATTGCATAGAGAACAACAGAAGAGGAATGACCAGGTGTGTGATGACAGGAGTGACGTATGGTCATGTCCCAGGTGTGTGATTCAAGATTGTGAATGAATGAAAAGAAGAAAATTTGCATTGAGTATGAAATGGCCTAAGTTACAATGTTTACGTGTCACTACAAGAGCTCCCCCCTTAGAATGCAAGCGGATGAGAAGCATTCGATCCCTAAGGGAGAAAGCAATGTAGGATTGCAAACATTGTAGGATGAGAACTGTGAATGGTGACAAAGAAAAGCATTAGTAAATTAGGCGAACAAGAAAACATCAAAAAGTTACTATTCTACTGAATGTCCGATGATTGAATGTCCAATCTTGATTTTGTTGATGCTTGGTCAAGGTTTTTGCGTTGGGTGACCAGGAACCAGGAGCTGAAGAACTTGCGTGGAACGAAGGCAGTGAACGTCGCCAGATGAGTGAGTGCTGAGTTGATGCTGCCTTGAGTTCAGTGTTGGCACTACAGTGAGTCGAGTGCGATGGTCCATATGCGAGTTGGGGAAGCACTTCAGTGAGTCGAAGGCTGTGAGTTGCGAATGGTTGACAATTCAGTTGAAAGTTGATGTGCTTGCGAGATTTTGTGTGTAGGATCAACCAGGAACCTGACTTGCTGTGTTGCGGCACTGCGATGAATCGAGTGCAATTGATGGTGGTTTGTTGCTTGCCTGTCTTGTTTGCTTGATGAAGCTGGATCAACGAAGGATTCTCTGGTCACGTCTCGGTCACCATTATAGGAACGTGTGTTTGTGGGTCCTATAAGCTGCAGTTGTTCGATAAGTGACATCCTTCATTGATCCGTTGTTGACGAGTATCATTATTTAACGTGCAGAGAACACGGAGGCAGAGAGAGGAGACGATGTTGTTGACTGTACTCAGACTCTACTCTGACTGACTATACAACATAAATTACATGCGTATATACAGAAACATTTAACAACCGAAATAAACATGAGTTACGTACAGGAAGGGTTAGGTGCTTGTTAGAGGATTGTTGAATAGGCTCATGGTGTGATGATTGCATAGAGAACAACAGAAGAGGAATGACCAGGTGTGTGATGACAGGAGTGACGTATGGTCATGTCCCAGGTGTGTGATTCAAGATTGTGAATGAATGAAAAGAAGAAAATTTGCATTGAGTATGAAATGGCCTAAGTTACAATGTTTACGTGTCACTACAACTTCATCAAAATAACAAAAACATGTCTCATTTGTAAGGCCTGAAAAACCAATTTCAATGGCTTGCTGGGAGGTGGCAAACGTAATTGATACACTAAAGGGCATGCACTGAAGTTCCCAGAGGACTGAGGGGGTCACAAAAGCAGTTTTGTGCTGGTCTTGAGAATCCATGCTTATTTGCCAGTACCCCCAAACGAAGATCAAAAGTGCTGAACATACAAGAGCCCTGAAGTGAATTTAACAAATAATCAACTCAAGGTAAAGGATCGGCATCTTGTTTGGTAACTGCTTTAAGTTTTCGGTAGTTATTGCAAAACCCTGAAGGTACCATTTTTTTAGCAACACTATGGGGATGCCCATGGGTATAAAATCAGGTTAAGCTTCACAAGAAAATACATCATGATCCCTGTTCATGTAGCATCGAAGAAACAAACTCAGTTGGGAAAAACATCCATTCAGCAAAGTCACAGCTCGTCTTAACTATTCAAGTGTAACAAATGTCGTTGTTTGAACACAAATATCCTTTTAAGTTCAATGTCCCTTGAGAGTATATGCTATAATGGGGAGGTAGTTGGTTTTATTACCCCTTGTTGAAGCATCTCAGAGACCTATTTGTCTGTCTCCTCTCAGTGAGCATACGACAAACGCCTAGGAATACGTCGGATAGCTGTTGCGTCACCAGTATCTGTCTTATAAGTGATGGCAGTGATGTGCCCTAAACTCTTATCAAAAACGCCTGAATATTGCAGAAAAATATCTAAGCGAGCACGACGTTCAGGTATGCTTAACGAGAGACTCGTGGCATTTTCAAGGTTTGCTTTGACATCTCTGATTCGAAGTGGTGCTACATGAAATGCTAATGCTAGCAGGATACAAGGATTCATTAGTATCGTTAGTGGCAGGAGTTTCAACAAGTGGTTAGAATTCACTCACCTTCTGACCAGCTTCCAATTCTATGTCAACATTAGAGCTATTCACTAAGTGTACAGGAATGTGTCTACCATCTGCTTGAGTATACCGGAAAAAGACCAACTGGCAGCTCAGAAGTATCAATGGATGGGTGTAACCATGCCTAAAAGGTTATTGTGACTCTTTGGATGCTGGCAAACAACTAGGACTTTAGTTCTACCCGGAATGCATAGGCCGGTGCGCAGTGAAACATTAACCGGACCCCTAGATTATGACTGAGCAACCAAAAAAGGAATTGAGTCAGTCGGTATGACCTCACAATCCAAACATTTGCTGGTTGTGGAAACTACGGAATATCCTGAAGTTTAGGGTGAAAGGAGTTCCCATGTGCCCCTACAAAGGAAGTATGATTCTTGACTCTTGAGCAACAAATTTAAACCATTGGAAGTCAAGACACCCCACCCCAATACGCATTGCAACGGCTGAGACAAATGACTAGAAATCAAAAAGTCACCTTTGTACGAGACTTGGTGGTTTCCTGACAAACAGAGGGTGACTTGCACCATTCCGTCGACTTGAAGTTCCTCTCCAGTAGTACTAAAACATTTCTGACGAGTTTCTTGTATCACTGGCGTAGGTCGGATATGATCGAAGACTTCGCCGGAAACAAAGGATTTCAGGGAACCTGTATCGATTATAGCTTGGGCTTTGTACCTACCCAAGGAACATGAAATAAGAGGCTAGTTGCATTGGGAAGATACCTGTCTAGGTCCGACAGCGAAAATAAGGGGGTGACATTCAACCCAGCCCTCTGTTGAGACACTCTTTTGAAGTTTAAAGAATTGTCACTCACCTGGGCGTCACTGACCCCCGTTTAGTTGTTTGCGCTAAACCACGGTACAGCTTACATTGGGGGTCGAATGGACAGGAGCAGGTATGATCTCCAAGTTGGTTGCAGTTGAAGCATCCAGGGGTGGATCCAGGAAAAAATCTGACTGTAGCTCGTGTCTAAAAGAGGATATAATCAAAATTGGCTGGGTGTGGTCAAAAACTTAAACCCTATATCTACTAATGAAACAAGTAATTGCTCCATCAAGCATCCACCTCTGCATCCATACCCAAAGTATGTAGTACACAGGGGACCCCTTTTCTGTCAAGGTCTTAAATACTGTAGTTTGAAGTGGCAAAAGGACCTTTGACATTCCTGACGGAGAAATTATCTTCAAACACATTCTACATTAAAAAAGTCCTCCAAACCCTCCCATAGTTACACATATATTTACCAGCGGACATGAAAAGACAACCAATCACACCCTAGAGTACAGTATTTGCAGAAGGTAAACAGCCTGTTGTTAAACTTAGGCCGTAACTCATCAGTGCACAAAAATGGCGGATTTGCAGTTTAGGTTAACGGCCAAATCGACATAATTTCTATACGAAACTACTCCTAATGATGAATGGAGTAGAAACAGGCGATAGAAAGTGCGCCACTACCTACTAATTACATAATAATAATAACAATAATAAGACGAATTTTTATACAGGATATACACTTCAACGAGTTAAAACTGCTGTTATTAATGTGTGTCCTTTAACATAGGGCTACAGTTAGGGTTAGGATTTTGTTTAGGGTAAGGGCCTGGGCTAGGGTTCAATGTTTATCGAGGGAAAAGTAGGTGTAGATTAGTTATTAGTGTGACGACAGGCAACTCCAAACAAGAGAACTACGAGTAAAATAAAAGTTACAAGTGTTTCATTCGTAAACAAAATCTCGGCTACCGCTCTACAATCCATCTGATAAGAGACAATGCTATACACGTGTAAATAAAGGTTTGTAATGACTAACGTAAAACGTAAACCAATGAAAATGAACAACAGGAAAATAACCAACGTGATAATAGCATGAATGTATACACGTTGGAAAAGAAAAACAACTAGTCATACGCCAAAAGTAAATATGAAAAGGAATGAAAGAGAGGCTATGCCGTCGAAAGATACTCTAGTGTCTCTAATAGACAGCCCCCCTGTCCATTAATTTCAAGAGAATCTGCCCCCCGTTGCTTGCTAACACCCCTTTCTACACTCTTCTTTTATAAGAACCAGTAAAATTGAGGTTCAGGCTCACTGTTCTTAATTTTTCGAAAAGTTTGAGGGTGAATTATTCTTAATTTTTTTCTTAAATTAATGGGGTGCAGGCAATGTAGAAAAAAGAAAATATACAAGACAGCATTGGATGTTTATGAAATAGATATTATTTTCAATGAGGAGAGGAGGAGAAGGGGCAGAGCCGTCACTTCTCCGCGGAGTAACGAGGAAATGACATTTCATGTCAATATACTATTGGAAAACGTATGCATCGTTGTCCAAAAATACATTTTACAGCAGTGCTTCAGCCTCAGTTTCTTCTTAATATGTTCTTACTTTCCCATCAATTTTGAGGCTGATGTCTTATAAAAAAGAGTGTATTAGATTTTACAAATCGGTCATGACCAGAAACAGAATATTGAAAGAAAAAGCTACGCGACTTATAAAAAAATAGTACGATCTTGTGATACTGCCTCGGTACCAAGAAGTTTCAGATTTTTTCACTTATCAATAAGATATTTTTTATATTATCATCATTTCTCCTGGTATATTTGCCTATTTCTCTGTATAGCATGCTAATGGTCTGACTTTTTCTTTATCTCCAATCACCTGTCCATTATCAAGTAATCAGTACCAACATGGACCCCCTTCTATTGGCACCCCTTTTTATTGAAAATTGGCTGACATGAACGCCCCTCTATTAGCACCCCCCTCTACTGAAAATTGGTTGACATGAACACCCATCTTCTATTACTTCCCCCTCCCCTTCTATTAGAGGCACTATAGTAATGCAATAAGGTTAGTAATGGATTGTAAGGAAAAGCGGATGCAAATGAGAGAAAAGTGTATGCAGTGAAACCCTTAAGAGGAAGAAAATATTCGAAACGAATGGAGAAAAAGATGATATCTTGACATTAGTAGACAGCTTCCAACTCTCAAGATTTTGCCGTGAGACTCACGATTCAGGTCGTATCTCGAAGTCTCACTGTTCAGTCCCAAAATCTCACGAATTTCCTCAATTAATAAAACAATTAATAAAATACAGCACAAAACCAATCTGTTGGTCGATTGTCATTTCTATCTCAATTTGAGCATAAGATCTGAGAACCTGACACAATATCACCCTAGTTTGGCAGTTACTTTACACGCTTTTTCTATAAGAAACCTGGCTCAAGACCTAGTACTAAAATCTTCTTAATTTTTAGCCACATTTTAGTTCTAAAAGTTTCTTAAACGTTTCTTAAATTAATGAACAAAGACTGCATTGAAAACGATAAAGACACATGGATATAGCAAACTATTAGCATGCTAGCAAAAAAGACGTTTGTGCGGTTTTAAATCTAAATCTACCTCATGTCTACATCCTTAATTTCGGTAAAACTTTATATAATCTTCACTTTGGTCCTCGAAAAGGATACAGTATTGGTTCAGTGTTGCGCTGAACCAGGCAATGGTTCCAAATTGCCTTTTTCAGAAAATGTGTACATCTTTCTCTCAACCAAAGGATCTTTCTCTCAACCAAAGGATCTTTCTCATACCTTTCTCAAACAATTTACTTTAGTTGACATTTGTTATATCCGTGGAGGAAGAAATGTGTTTCGCAAACCCCAAACTGTGAAATAGCACAGATATGGTGCATGATGAAAGTGACTATAGCTAAACAATTTTTCATTTTAGGGGTTGACGGGGGCTCACTACTGGATATGGGCAATGTGACCAAAAATACATTTTTACCAATACACGCTTTTTTATAAGGAATCGATTTATAAGGAACCAACGTATAGAAGGCCGAAATATTTAAAGAACTTATACTACTAAAAACGAAATCCCTAAGGAACTTTTCGATTTGAAAGATTTTTATAACTGAAAAGTGAAAGTGCGAGAAAATAACCAACCCGAGCGGGATTCGAACTCGCGACCCCTGACTTTGTACGTCGGTGCTCTACCAACTGAGCTATTGGGCCACGCTTCCAAATCGCTGCTCAAGGGTAGGTCATTTGCTCGCACCGCCCCTCTCTTAACCAATTTGCACAGGGGAGCTATCGCAGCTCCATCGCAATGTGCATTGGACCTGCTGTTGAGAGAGGACTGCTCACACCAGGGGGGCCATCGCAGCCCCATCGCAGCCCCATCGACTGGATAGAGTTGAGGAAAGTTTAGTAGAAGCAACAGGGTTTAGAAGAAATGAAAAGTAAAAGTGCGAGAAAATAACCAACCCGAGCGGGATTCGAACTCGCGACCCCTGACTTTGTACGTCGGTGCTCTACCAACTGAGCTATTGGGCCACGCTTCCAAATCGATTTGCAAGCGTGGCCCAATAGCTCAGTTGGTAGAGCACCGACGTACAAAGTCAGGGGTCGCGAGTTCGAATCCCGCTCGGGTTGGTTATTTTCTCGCACTTTCACTTTTCATTTCTTCTAAACCCTGTTGCTTCTACTAAAATTTTTATAACTGCAAGCATCAAGAACTAAAAAAGCCGGTTCCTTTCAAGTGCTTTATTGAGTAGTTTCCGCATACGTACACCAAAAAGTGAGATTTTGACTATACATTGCAACAAACTGTGCATTATTAACATTTCACTTTTGAATTTGTAAAACTTTGTTCCCACCTTCTTTGTGTTTTTGCCCCTCAGTTCTAGCAACGAGTAAAGGCAAAATTCAAAATTTTACGTTTTTCCTGTTCCTGTACTATTTTTATGGCACTTGATGTGCAGTGAAAATTAAGGAACTATTAAGGAACTTTTGGTACTAAAATTTGCTGATTTGAGGTCTACTAATAAGGAACTTTTAGAACTAGGCCTTGAGGTAGGTTCCTTATAAAAAGCGTGTATCCTCACTCAAAATCATGTTTATAAATTGATTATGAATATATTTTGTGCGTATGTGTAAGATTTATTTGATAAAAAATAGAAATTACCTAAAAATGTGAGTTTGGGGGCTTTTGGCTCTTGCAGTTCAGTTTATTGTGTATTTAGGAGCAGTGAGCATTTGCAGGTGCAGAAATATGCGATTTTCACTTTTTCCCGCCTCTGGATACACTGTGCACTGTCGATCGAATCGGCTGATAGAGAAGTTCAACTGAGTTGAACTTTTCCATCGATCGATAATCCCATGGCCAATCATATTGTAGAGAACAGCATGACTACAATAGGAAAGTATGTTAACGTGCCAAAAAATCATATCAAAGGAAGTGACTCAATCTGTTGTTCACACAGCACCGATATCACTGAATATTATGTGCCGTGCCGTAGTAAGACTAGTACCCTCTCAGCCTAATTTTACCTTACCTCTTAACAACTTTCCCAACGAACTCAGGCCAAGGCTCTGCTCTGCTTTGCTCTGAAGCCTCTGCACTGTATGATATCAGACCAATCACAACAACGGATTTTGCTCCAAAGAACCTTTGATTTGATTGGCTGTCTGGACATTCTTGGAGCAAATTTGCTTCAACTGGAGCAAAATCCAATGATTTGATTGGATATGTATTCGCATTTGCACAATAGTGTTGAACAAACGTAAAGCAGTGCTTTCGCAGTCAATATAATACTAAATTCTTCGGAAATAGACTATTACATCATGAGTTTCGTCCCTATGACCAAGATATGCAGACCGGAGGGATAAAGATTTGCCAGTATAAGACCCCGTTTACACGATATCGGATTCATTTGAATCCGATATGTTTTCATACCGTATTGACCTTCCATTTACACGAAGACGATGATGAATTCGGTATGATTTCAATACGCTTTTGAATACGGAATGAAATGAATACTGTATCGTGTAAATGCCCTAACCCGATATGATTTCATACCCGTTCGATTAAAGGCCAGCAAAAACAAAAGAAAGAAAAGCCTCAGTATCGAACCGATATGAAATCGTATCGGATTGTGGTGTTTACATGATACTGTATTCATTTCATACCGTATTCATAAGCGTATTGATATCATACCGTATTCATCATCGTCTTCGTGTAAATGGAAGACCAATACGGTATGAAAACATATCGGGCTCAAATGAATCCGATATCGTGTAAACGGGGTCGAAGTTGACAAAGGTATGTAGGATAAAATTTATTTCTGTGGATTTTGACTGGAGCACTTGTTCCAGTTGCTTCTGTCTAGATCCGCCACTGCAGAGGCTAGGAGAGTATGAGGAAACAATTGGGCAGAGCTTCATGAGGAATGTCGATTCATGCGGAATGTGAATTTACAGCTGCTCTTATTACGATGTATACAGCAATAAACAGCTTGAATCCATCTTTTATGGCAGAAGTATTTGCTACCAAAGCTGCGCCGTATAATCTTCGTGGTAGTACTAATCTTGTTTTATCTAAAACTAGGACAAATCTGTATGGCATTGATGCTATAGGAACGTGATTTGTTGCTTCCTATAGACTGCTATGTTCGTTCTGTGACGTCCTTCGTTGATCCATGTTGAGCTAGTATCATTATTTAATGTGTAGAGAACACGGAGGCAGAGAGAGGAGACGGTGTTTTTGACGGTACTCTACATTTTCTATAGTTGCCTTTCATTAGTTTATCGTTATTACTTTAGTGGCGTATGGACGTCTATCTGTTCATGTCTTCATGTATATGGTACATTGCTGTTACTTTACTTGTATGGTTGCAACAAACACAGACTATCGTGTGGGATAAACACCTGCAATTTCTTTGAAGTATGATTCGCATTGGTTTACAAGCTATTTTGTTGGTTTTTGTTATTTGTTCCTTCTGTGGAAAGGACTTCGTAAAAACTCTATTTCTAAAATGAACAGTGACTCGGCAATAGGATAACATCTTATTACAAATCCAGAATGCGCCAAAACATACACAGGAGATAATTTTCCGATCATAGGGCAGGCAAGATCGTCCTTTCAGTTAGGTGTTTTGGAATCAGTTTACATTAAGACTCAAAACCCAGTCTTGTGTGAACAAAAAGAGTTCATTTTCTCACTTGGGCTCTTCAAGTAAACAATGGTGTATAGGTGTTAATTGGCCAATCATAGGGCCAAATAGACGCATTTTTCATCATATCACGTGTACCCGCATCTGGCTATATATTTCGGTTCACCTTTCGGTCGCTATCCGACGTTTCATGCTCTGACGAGTGTCGGACGAAAAAAGCTTTCAGTATGCTAAAAGAATGTTCCCGCTTTTTCGTGCTATAGTGAAGTTCTGTAGTACCAACAGATTTCGTATCGTTAGGCCGCCATCTTGGCGTTGCAAAAGTCGCATAAACAATAATGACTATGACATTATACAAACAAGCGATCATTTGCCTGTCGAAAAAAGAACAATTGTCACTAACTGTGGCTATTTTACATGCTGGTGTGGTAAAAGTTGCAAGGAAGTGGAGGGCCTGAAGATGCATCAGCGTAGCTGCAGAGTCTTCAATGGCCTTGATGATAATTTAAGTACTATCCTGCGAATGGGTATCTCAGAGAGTTCCACGATCTCAGAAATAGCTTCAGAGAACGATAACTCAACTAATCAAACTGGTGATTTGCAAGAAAATTAGGAAAATGTTGTATTAAACGTGGGGTAAAACTACCAAAATCAGACTGGTCGCTTGCTAACGATCAATTTAAGGCGGCTCTTTCTAATCATCCAATCAAACAAGACGATTTGAATTCAAATATCCAAAGAGTGAATGACGAGCGACGTAATTTTCGAATAATTTTTAGCGATCTGTGGAGGAGTGGATAAAAATGGTGACATTAATCTCCGTAACAAATACAATACGTATACTGTTGAGGTAAGTTTATATGATGAGGTGATGATGGGACGAACCTATTATTGAATTGGTTCATGGTTAGCGCGTCAATATTGATGTTTGATTTTATGCGATGCATTGCAGATGAACCTATTGCACAATTCTATCATTTCGCGCATGCGTCCTTTTCAGTAGACTGGCTTGCAAACTTTCAAAATGGCGCCGATAAATGTTGACCACGAAAAGAGAATGGCCGTTTTTAGTCGACCTTTGGGTGAACGATCAAGGAGAAGAACACTATATTGCTTTAGGTCCTGATTTTCCCGGAGAATTGTTTCTTGTTGTGCTTCTTGTTATTTTTTTGAAACTGGTTTGCATAAATCTATCTGAAGATCTTCTTCGGTGCATGAAATGACTGTTTTTAGGCCTAATCGGCACCTTTTTCTTGGCGCCAAAATGCTTCCGACAAAATCACTTTCTTTTTCGCTTTCCTAATCACTTTCCGCTGATTTTTCAGCAACATTTGATTGAGCATTACCTTCTTCGCTTCTCCAATCCAGAGTTTCTTCCGTAGGATCGACATTATTGCCACATGTGGAAGAGATTGAGGTAACAAGTTGCCTAAATGCAGCCATTATGGTTTGCTGTGAAAACGAAACGCCGAACTGTGCTGCGCATGCTCATTTAAGTGTTCGAAGGCAAATTCGCGGACTGGCGCCTGTTTTAAATTGGTTCATCAATCGATCATCCCATCGTCTAAACTGCTGATGAGCCAGACATGAACTTATTCGAAGTGGTTCGTCGGAAGCTGATGAGCCCATGATGAGCTCATCGTGGGCACGTGCTTATTGATTCAGTCTATTTCATACGATGAGCTAAGAGATGAACCAATTCAAAATAATAGGTTCGTCCCACATCATAAGCTCATCGTATAAATTTACCCTTAGGGACCTAAAGAGAGAACCAAAAACCACGGGTATGAAAAAGCACGCCATCGCTTTTTCAGCCTCGGATATGAAAAAGCGCGCCAGCATATGGATCATTTTCATGGCAATAAGAAAAATGATTGCTCCATACAAAATTGCGTCTTAAATTGTTGGTGCAAGCTCAATGCAGTTATAAAGCTACCTAAATGCAAGAAGACAGCAGCTTTCGGGAATAACCCATTGTTTATTGCGGCTGTGTCAACAGTGTTTCAACTCCGGGGTTGAAACGAGCTTGCGATTATATGAGCATTCACTTTTCCAGAACAATGGCAATCATCGTCTTCAAGATTTCACCTCGTTTAGCTCAAGGTGGGATGAAATTTCAACGCCGGGTGTTATTTCATTCCAGGGGCTGAAATTTGTCCATATAATTGAAAATTGGAATCAACTCAGTATTGAGAAGCGAAACGAGGCTGAGTTTCACCTCGTTGAGATTGGTTGAAATTCAGTCCCGGAGTTGAAAACTTCCATGTAATCAGGCCTTTATCCCTTTTTGCAAATCACTAAGATTATTCGTCGCATGAAGGCATCTGCATCTATAGCACGAAAAAGCGGAAACATTTCGTGCTATAGTCAAGTTCTGTAGCATCTGCATCTCCATGTCCTCTAGATCAAGCATCTATAATCTCTTTTAAGCGTTTTCCTTACTTACTGTCTTATCTTCCTCAACTGATCTCCTCCGCCTGGTCATCTGGTGCTGTTCCCTAAGCTAGGAAAAAGCATACACTATACTTGTTCACAAGAAGGGTGACACAAAAGATCCATCTAACTTCCGCCCCATCGCTCTTGAATCGGTGCCATTGAGAATATTCATGCCATGTGATTTAAGAATTGTATCTTTAAATTTCTCGCTGAAAATATCTTGATCAAGCATGATATTCAAAAAGGATTCTTCCCTAACCTTTCAGGCACTTTAGAGCATACAGCACAGATGGCTCATGTCATAAATCAAGCAAGGTTGAAACAATGCTCTTTAGTAAAATACAAAATCTCATGGGATTGAAGCAATAGGGTACATTGGAAGTAGGCCTTGGAAGTGAAATAAAAGAGTCTCGAAACTTGAAGGTCTTTAAGAAACACGTAAAAAGTTTGAAAAGAGACAAATGCAACTATAGTTACTTAGCTTTATCGCTATGGCAATCGCCAACTGTAAATACATTGTGTTTTTATTATTATTTCTGGTCCTGTAAGAGGGCGGTGACGGCGGCAGTAAGCTGGGTGAGAGAGGTCGTTTCGCCATCTGGTGAGGGAGTAGCTCCGGGCGTAGTCTGCGTAGTGAAAAAAGTCAGAGATTCAATGTTGCAGTGAACAGCATGAAAATGGGCAACAAAGTGTCATTTCCTTCAAACTGGAGATTGGATTATTCTCCAATAATTTCATGCATAAGGAGTTGGGTAACCCTTTCATAAATTGACGGGAGAGCAAAGCAGTACAGGCATCATCGTTGAGTGTTGGATCAGTTTTGCACAAACTAGTCTTGAGATCCCATAAGAATAAGGAGAGATCTTCATTTCGGCACAATGTCGGTAATTCGAAATCCGCGTAGAACTTATCACAGTCAACAGCTGAACACATAAGTTTAGTCTAACTTTCACTAAGATGGGGATACGTATCCTTCTGTCTCTCATTGAGAGAATAAAAAAAGTGTGGAGAGCAGGCAAGAACTTCAACTTCTTGGTCTCGTCCCATAAGTTATCTGCGGTGCAAACTTCAGAATGACGGAGCCAAGTGACGACATCATCGGAATTGACCTTCTCACGCATGATCGAAAAAGCCATGTCGGTTGCACATAAATATCCAGTGCTCAACTCTGTACCTCTGTCACCAAATCTCGCGGGTCCTCTGAGAGGGTGCATAGACAAGGAAACAACATGTTCACTCTGTAATCTAACCTCGTAAAAGTGAAAGCTCCGATTATTACAAACATGTGCCAAATCAGCACTTAGCAACATTTTGATTAATAAATTGGATCAAAGCGCAAGATTTGGCAAAGCATTCACGTAACAGTAACTTTGGTCGAATCGCAGGACAAAGTGTCGGATCGTTGGGACTACCATACTAAAGTTCGACAGGCCTATTTTAGAATGATGTTGGCTACACTTTGTAGTCTTGGGAAATGAGAGTGTGATCTAGGAACGTTAGAAGAATTGCAATTTTTGATAAGCTTTTATTATTCTATGTCACTGTCATTCCTTATGCTAAACTTTCTGCAACACTTCATAGTATGCTGCAATGACCGTTTAGCCACCATATAATATCGCGTCAACCAACTGAAGGCAATACCTGGAACTTTGGGTAGCTACAGCCAGTTAGAAAAACGTCTTGCATGGCGGGACCAAAACTGCATCATAACATAGCGTAATCGTGGCAATTTTCCTTTAAATAAGCACTATATTTCGGTTATCAGTGAAAGTTGCTCTGAAAAGAAAACTGCGTCCATCATTTCAATTATTTGTTGTGCTTTACTACACTATTTGGTGAAATATTTGGCAAAAATTCTGGAAAGTTTGACATAGCCATGGGTTACTGCCCACTTTAAGAAAATAATTGCAGGGGAAAATTTTGAGCCAGTAAGTCAAATACTGGTTCAATTAAACGGGACTTTGCAAATGCCAACGGCACTTCCTTCATCACAAGGAAGTTTGATACAAACGGCCAAGCTGACATAGTGAGAATAAGCTCAAAAGTATTTTGTATTAAAATAACGATTATACCTTTGTCTAATGTCAGTGTTGCAATAGTATGGGAGGAGGAGCCGGAGGTTTTTATCACCTGAGAGTGAGTTCCAAATGTTAGAAATGATAATAGAAGTAAGACACCTATCTCTTATATAGAAGTCACGAATTCACCTTTAAGTTAACGTTACATTTTTCAGAGAGCTGGCATTCATCATGAGCATAGAGATCATATTGCTGCACGGCCACATTGTGCTTTCGATTTTATTGTCCCATTTCACAACTCATCCCGGCGTGCTACACTAACTGGCGAATTTTGTACATTGGATTACATGACTGGTGGAGTAGCAGCTGGGGATTACGATGGCGATGGACTTCAGGACTTGTTTTTCACAATTTTTCACAAGCGAAGTATTCTGTACAAAAATTTGGGTAAGCTGTATGCCACTCTGTTCTCTCTACGACTGCTATAAAGTATAATACCTATTCTCCATCAATTCTGTTTACTAGTATATGAAAAACGTGTCGTGTTTTTATAATGACTTCTCACCGAGATCCATATGCTATTGTTCTTGTACGAAACGTATATAAAAAGATAGTGCTCACAAGTCCCTACAGTAGTGCATAATTTTCAGATTTATTAACAGTTTATGGTGAACTTATTATTGGATGTATTCTAAAAGGACCACAGCCAGTAGAGGAGCTGCTTCAGACTTTGAAACAGAAGAATACAGCAGGAATTTTCTTGATTTCGTTACTTTCATGTTTAATGGTGATTATCAGCAGATCTACTTAATAGAAATACAATAAAACGTTTCATAAAATTCCTAGAAATAGCAATTTTCTGTTTTAGAGGAAAAGGGCAGGGCTCCAGACCCCTATGACTCACGTAGATGTGCGGCTGCTTGTCATTAATAAGATGCATCTCCCTAGGTGTCTAGGTAGGACAGTTCGCCTACTGATCATTATATTCAGTTTAGGCTCTGAAGTTATAGCATAATTGCAAGTATGTTTTTGCAAAAGAGCGAGCGTCGTATTCTTTACCCTATAGTTGACAAGAGAATAACCAAGATAAGTTGGTGGACTTTTTGCGATGTCGTGTTGCTGACTGTTTAGTCAAGCCCAGTGATGCTCATGGATGCGAGGGAATAATCAATGCATCATAATTTGAAGAATTTCATTATTTTATACAGCACACTTAACTTGCAATTAGAATGATGTCGGTGATAAGGCAAATATAGTTTTAGAGTTTTAGAATGTATCTAACTTGGAAACTGAAAACCATTTGTGATGTTCTGAAGTGTAACATACTAAGTCGATCTATTTTTGTTTGTAAGGTAATGGAAAGTTCGCGGATGTGACAGTTGAAACTGGTGTTGGTCCAGACAAATTTGGAAATGGTGCATTGTGGGTTGATATTGATCAAGATGGTGACCTTGATCTGTACGTGACCACAGTAGGAGACTCACGCCATTATCTCTACGTCAATTACGGTGGGGTTTTTCGTGAAGAAGCCTCAGAAAGAGGCCTTTCCATGGAGTTCCCAAACAAAAGAAAGCTCTCAGGATTCACCCCAAGTTTTGGTGACTTTGATAGTGATGGATACCCTGATATTTATGTATCAGAGTGGATATTGCATACATTGGATGGCTATGTATGTATTTATTTTCCGATATATCGGGTTCTTTTCTTTGATCTAGAGTTCAAACCCATATGCAATCTCCCTTGTCCTTGATAAGACCTGGAAAAAGAACGGCCCTACTGCAGAATCGTACCTCTCCTAGAAGTTGCTGGCCTATCGCAGTAAACTATGCACTATTCGATAGCTCTCAATGAGTAGATCACAATGATATCGTAATGTACGATATATCTCAAATTTTGAAAGGGTGGCAAAGGGTAGGGGTTAAGGTTAGGGTTAGCGTTATTGTTTAAATAGTACCAATCATCAAATTTTCATCGATTTCTACTACTGTCAACATGATATTTAGTGAAATAGATCAAATTCCAACAATTTGAGATTACTTAAATGCTAACCATAACCTTAACTATTCACACTGTGAAAACCCTTCCTTCTTGTTTTCACTACGCTGACTCTGATATATGTCAGAGATGATCCAAGAAAGACGCCAAGTTATGAAGTGAGCACTTTATATTTTACAACTCCACCGTCATATCTCTACTCTATCCAAAACCCAACTGAACTTATTTACAGAATACGTAGCTATGTTGTTATGCTTTTTTGGCAAATGCTAGTCTAAACGATGAAAAGCAGGAATTAATAGTTGCTTTGCGGACGAAGTCCCCATATTCGGGTGACTAAGTAGAAAAGAACCGATATGTTAGTCAGTGGTTCTAAGCATGAAGAGAACCCCGAACGTACTATGTATCGTAATAAAAGAACTGATAGAAAACAGCTTGCGCGATTTGGAATTATTCCATAATCATTGACCAAGTTGTGTGCCACTTTGATGCGCTGGCGCTCATTGCTATTCAGCATGTGGTTTTCGCGACAGACACACTATCCCACTTGGCGAACAAACATGGGAGCCATGTCGCCATAGCTCGTCTTTTGGAAAGAACTCCTTGAAAATTCGAGCTATTCTGTTAATGATGGTATCATCATAATCAGCTCATCGAGAGCTGTCAAATAGTGTACAGTTTAATGGGATGGGCCGTCTACTTCTAGGAGAGGAACGATTCTGCAGTAGCGATCTGCAAGTTATGTTTAAATCCAAGGTTATTATTATTTCTCCACTTGCAAAACTAGGCCGTCTTCCTCTAGATTTGCGCAGTGTTATCATAGAATAGGGTTAAGCAGAAGGGTCACTCGGTGTCGGCTTTTTGATGTTTTTCAGCTACCTTTTCATTCGCAAGCCAATGGGGACATCGCTGCACTTCTTAAACTCGATGTGAGAACAAGGTGTCAATATCGTCAGTATATTCTCCGCACTGTAATGCTGGAAGTTAGACGATTGCTGCGAGTGAATGATGGAATGGTACAGAAAAAGACCTTTCTTTATCAGTGATTCAATCAGATATAGGCCGCAAACCTTGAGAATTGTTACAAGGAATCAAAAACAGAGAATTCTAGCTAGGCACACACGAGAGTCAGATGGCTGAGCTAAATGGCACGAGAGACATTTAGCTCAGTCATTTGACTCACGTGTGCGACGGTTTCTAGGTGAGAATTTTGACTCACGAGTCGAATCTCAAGTTATCAAACCAGTATGATAATTTTTGTCACTCGTACCATTTTGCTCATCGTATGCGACGGCCTAAGCAATTTTGCTCACGATCTTAGCAATACTACGCATGAGCTTTAAAGACAACACAGGCAGATTTGGTGCATTGGCTTTTTCTTAGCCAAAGTCCAGAAATCTGGCTTTTTCTGAACTTGTTTGGCCAAGAAAATTTAGTTTGACTTAGACCATTTATTTAGATTTTTTGGCTTTTTTCATTTCTCTGCTATTATAATTATCATAAGTAGTAGGTTGATTATACTAAGTCTGTGATCATTGATTATCGTTGGCTTAAATTCCCTAACTTTCCTATAGTTACCGTTTACAATAAGTCATTTGCACAGATGACAACAGATATTCTTTTTAAATAACAACCTAAAGACAGTTTACTTTATTAACATCGCTTCTGGAGCTTACCTGTGGCAAGAAATCTCAAAGTGATGGACAAGCGTTCTCCGGCACTTATAGACTGTCTCATATTCGTGCCCTTTTTGCAAATTATCGGCTCCACTTTTGCTAAAACATATTCAAATTCATTTCGATCTATGCAATGGAACTGGTAGAATTTTGCAGGGTCTTCATAATCCAGCTCTCGAAAGAGATTTGAAAAGACTCCCTGCGTCGTACGTCTCAGAATCCATGGCCTAGTCCAAATTTTCCTAGCCCTAGCTCTCAAATCGACGGTAGCGGCGACGCCTAAGTAGCAACGTCAGCAAAAGAACGTTTTCTTCAAAGTCTACTTCCGAAAATGAGAAAGATGAGTGATCTGCCATTTTGAAATAAGCTTTTCGCGCGCTTTCCTTCTGTTTTGATCGGAATAGCGCATGCGTAATATTGCTAAGATCGTGAGCACACTTGCTCAGACCGCCGCACACGATGAGCAAAATGGTACGAGTGACAAAAATTATCAAACTGGTTTGATATCTTGAGATTCGACTCGTGAGTTAAAATTCTCACCTAAAAATCGCCGCACACGTGAGTCAAATGGTTGAGCTAAATGTCTCTCGTGCCATTTAGCTCAGCCATTTGACTCTCGTGTGCGCCTAGCATTACTAATAGTCTTATTCAATGAGGAAACTCGCGAGCTTTTAGGACCAAACCTTGAGGCCTTGAGAGACGATCTAAAACCGTGGGTCTTACGACCAAATTGTGAGAGTTGGAGGCCTGTTATTAATGTAATCTATTTTGCTATTTTACTGCCCTAATGTATGGAAGGTATCCAGTTGCTATAGAAATTTCACCTTGCAGCCATCAGCTTCGAAGCTACTACACAATCTTGGCAAAGCAATGCCTGGGTGAGTGTTGATATTGACTTTTCTTAGAGATTATACCATCATTTGAACGGCTTGTAAATTGCATTGTTTGGTTACTTATCTACTGTACAATCTTGGACATAAATTATTGGACTTCAGCAGATCTTTCCGCGTCCCTCCGTATCCCCAAGATCAATGTTATTATCGACAAAGAATTTCATGCTTGATTCGAGGAGAAGCCTTTTTACAAAAATCTTGCGAAAGAACGGCATTGATAAGGGGAGGGGGAGTCTAGTGTCAAAATTTTGAACAGACAGTCCGGATATATTTTGTTCATGATTGACTACACTGTTTGCACAAAAGGGTTATACTCATAGAAATTTAAAGACCCTTATGAAACAATTATTTTCATATTTTCGTGCTTGATATTGGCGGCCTGACGGGGGGGGGGGCTCATAGAGCGATCTGTTTAAGGGTGCCGTAGTTAGTATTTTAGCCTTGATTGTCATATCTAGTAAGATATCAAATTCAGCAAAATTGATAGATGAAATTGTGTAATACGAGTAGCTTATGCTAACTCATTAAACATGCTAGTTAGGAGGAGCCACAAGGGTACACGAATTTTTGTGTTTTGTGATCTTTCATAGATATGTTTAAGTTGCAGGTCCTCATCAGCCAGCTCTCGGCTCTCCTTCTTTCAACCTGCGTTACAGAATGATGTATACGCGTATGGTTCAGTTTTATCCTGAGATTAGTTGGCTAGGAAACAATAGATGTAGAATGCATGGAATAATACGCGGAGCTCTAAATAAAAAAGGATACGCTGCCTGGGAATGCGCAGCTCTGCAGACCCTACCTATCACAGTAATGTATGTTACGATTATGCAGCATACATGAAAGGGGTTGATTGGCAATCAAGCAAGTTTATTTCTCAGTAGATATAGAATGAAACCATGTATAGGAACCTAGTTAAAATATCAGGTTGAAAAGGTTCTGCTTAGGTACAATTAAATTGTATATTTTCAGGCTGTAGGTTTGCAATAAATGAAGATTGTTATGTGAAAATTCTTCTTGTATGTCACTCTCAAATTTTGTCTTCTCCAGACAAAAGACGTGAAAACTAGCACCATTCTCATACAATGCAACATGCTTTTTTTCTCCTAAACGAGGCTCTGCAGACATGTCCTCAAGTCTAGATACTGTTCAGGCTTACTGGGTGTGCTCCATTTAGACTATATTTGTATCGCTAAAATGAATTGAAATACTACTATCAAGGAAAGGTTTAAAATATGCTGCGATGTCGCAAGTCACACAGTAGCACTTAATTTGGTGCGGAGAAAAAAGTCTAAACATGAAGTGGAGCCATTTAAAATTGGCTATCCTAGTGTAGAATGAGGCAGGTCGCCATTTTTGCACAGCAGTTGAGCCTCTGTGCTTCGAGTGCTGGTCTTCAATGCCTTATTGTTTATATTACATGCTTTTAACGTCTTATTCTTCATACTAATTATGAGTGGAATTTCAATAAACTTCTCAATTAGGAAAGTTCACACTCATATAGGAGCCACTCACTTCAAAGCAGAGTCACAGGTAGAACTGTCCACAATAGACTTAGAAATGATCTCTCCTACCTACCACATATTAAGTACATAGGCTTATATGAGAATTTGTGATTGCTTTAACCCTTTGGCTAGCTAAGATCTTCATTGTATTTCATTGGCAAATAGAGGGTTGTATGATCCTACCCCTACTTTTCGGTTTTCAACGCATTTTTCAACCTCAAGTCAAAGTTGTATTGGCTAGGTTATCATGGCTGGTAGTTGATCTGGGATCGTATTTGAGTAGCTAACTGGGAAGAGCATGATAAGATACAAATAAGCATCACACCGATTATTTCTTTTTTAGCTTCTTTGAAGATGTCACAGACAAAGCTGGCGTGAACATGGACTACTTCTGGCGTACTAGAACAAAACTTAATGCTGGAACTCACACTTTTGGCTCTTCTTTCACGGTATCGCTTTGGCATTGCATTACTGTCTTCCTTGCTTCCAGTCAATCCTTGCTTACAGCCAGTGGTGCTGTCCTACAAAGTTAACAGGGGGGCTGTGCTACCAGCCAGTCTATTGATCACACCCGTGACAACACCCAACATTCCGTTCTAAACTGTGCAAATTTGAATACATTGCAAGGTTATAAAAGTTAGACCTACTTGATGGAAGTATACTAAAACCATAGTAAGGGATTGATTTGTACTGCCAAGCTAGGAATTCACCAACCCTGCGCGTGCTCATTAGAAGGAGGGCTGAGCTACCCCAACAACTCTCTTTAAGTTAGCAAGGGGGCTGAGCTCCTCCGAACCCCCTCCACGACACCCCTACTTACAGTGATGAGAGACTGGCAAACAAGAGAGGCTGAAATAAGTGGTGTAGAGCTAGATTAATTAGTGGGGCTCTGGCAGAGAGGTGCTCGGCTGGATGTCACCGAAGAATGACGAGAAGCGGATGTTTGACTAGGTGCGGCAGCAAAACTAAGTGTCTTAGCGCCTGATGAAAAGAAAAACCCCGGTGAATAGTTCCACGGAAAAATTGTTAGATTTCATGTATCCAGAAGCGCTGTAATAATAGGCAATTGTTCGGCATAATATACACTTCTTTTCATAATTCTATAATTAATTATGGAAGTAAGTAACCTTTAACATAGTAAACGATATAAGAAAGTACAACTTTTGGAGAATGACTTGGGAGATACAGCTCCCCAAAAGTATAGAAAAAATAACTAGGGGGCTGAGCCCCTCCATTCCCTCCAGCTGTACACGAATGGTTGAGATTATATAGAAGGTCTTCCATTCCAGTGCCTGGTAGCCCCAATTGAAAGGCACCCTGTAATCAAACTCTATTTTACTGAAGAAACCGAGTTGAGGATTGCTATTCATAAGGTGAACATATGGTTTTAGCAGTTTACAGCAAAGTTGTGAATAATCATTGTTTAGTTTCTGTACAGACAATATAATTGCAACTGAAACATGTACGAATGGCCTTACTTAGAAAGGAAACCACAAGTTATTTTTGAATTACACTATTCTGTGGTGACCGTAAACATTGTAATCTAGGCCAGCTTCAACACATCAGTTCTCTACCTCCATTCATTCATTTCACAAGTTCATGCCTAGTCATCGTTCCATTCATCCTTATCAACACCTCAACTTAAAGGCTGAAATACACGGTCAGTTCTTGTCATCAGTTTTTCACTTCAGTTTTTGTCATCAGTTTTTTCATCAGTTAACTGAAGGGAGGCGCTTTTACACTGTCAGCCAAAGCTCTTCTGTTTTCAATATTGCAAATGGATAGCGACACAGTATGTGCTGTCGCTACAACAATCATTGCCACAGTTTCAAGGCGAAAAGGAGGAGAATGCAGAGGTCTACGTGGGTAAAACCGTGGCTACAAAAACGTTCGCACTTGGAAAGTATGACAGGTTGCTGAGGGAATTCCGCCAACATGAGCAGGACGAGTACAAGAAAGTTCTAAGGATGACTCCAGAAACTTTTGATGAACTTTTGGCCTTAAGCCCGAAATACAAGGTCCTTTTTTCACCTAATAAGGACAATTTGATGAGTGATGGGTGTTCACAAGATCCTCTTGTTCTTCCGTTGCTTCCTATAAATAGATAGAGAAGTACGGACGATTGGCGTTTTCATATACACAATAATATGCCAGTTCTCTTGTTATTTTCGTTCTTTTCATCATGGGAAAGCCAATACAAAGTATACGTGTTGGCTCTATAATTTTGGTATTTAAAATTAACTGGAAAACGCAAGGCGATTACGTCTGGAACACCTAGATAAAGGTAGGGCAATGGAAGCAGATTGCCCCGGGCCCCAAGGCCTGAGAAGGCGGCTAGAATTATCAAACAATTCTTTGGTGATTGTATCAACCTTGAAAGTTCACATTGACCTCACAAGGAGCCACATGTTTTCATTTTCCCTGGCACTCAACACTAATCTTGGGGTTTGGTAGGGACTTCCTGTACATTACCCTATATCTTCAAACTACTCTTTTCGAATAAGCCCCTCGCCAAGCTTCAATTCATTAACAGTCTTCCTGCCCCAACTGACCCCCAATCACAGAAGATATAAACACTCTATTATCGACTGATACCCACATGTAGGCCGCTCTGTTTTTATTATTGAGCAAATTCCCTACCTCTTTTATCTCAGTGGCAATTTTTGTTTAACCTGGCACTGCATAAACAAGAGAGTTTCTATTTGTTTGGGTAATGCTTGTTGATGCTTTTGGCCTGGTTCTACGAAGCTACACGTTTATTACGTAACGCGAGACAGTCAGAACAAAAGATTTCTTGTCACCTGTCAAAAGCACAGTAGAAAAAACCTATCTGATTTCGCCTGAGTTTTGAACATGTCCATCTTTTAAAAAAGGGAAAAGTGAGAACTTGATGACAAGGAATATGTCAAAGATAATATTATTTTCTAGTGTTTTTGACATCCACTAGGTGAAAACGGAGGTAGAAAAGGACCGTGTATTTCGGGCTTTAGGGAGCGGTTGTTATTTATGGCGGGGGTGGGACTGAAGAGAAAGTATTATGTGCCCTCAAAAAAGTTTTACCGAACCATTTGCTGAAGCCAAGTTTTATTTATTTTCTCAGTTTCCTCACCATTCTCTCTTCAGTCCCCACCCGGTCATAAATAATGACTGCTCCCTTAATACAAAATGATATTTGCATGTCGATCCTTGTATGTGCTCAACATCACACCCCGCTGGCTAGGCTCTACTTCCCAAGCAGTAATGAAAAGTCCATTTGTTCTAATCGCTCAACCTTTTTCGTTTTCATATCATGCTGATTAGTTTACTCTGATTTGCCTCGGAAAAGTTTTGCCTCGAAATCATTCTCCAAGTGCTGAATTTACGTCGTAGAGATAGCCCGATAATTGGTGCGAAAACCGACACTTTCCGCTTTGGATTTAGTTTTGGCTGATGAGTTTAAATGAAAAGTTAGGTACGTCCAACTTTTCGAAAAACTGACCACTTTTGACTGATCAGTCAAAAAACATCACAGAATTTGGCTGGAGAGCAACAACTGACACAAAAAACTGACCGTGTATTATTTCTGCCTAATTTTGGTAACCTAATATTTGTATATATGTGTGTAATGTTCGACCTCGTTTACACTATACCGGTTTCATTCGAAAATGGTATGAAATGATTCCGTTTTGGCCTCCCGTTTACACTGAAACGTTTTCCTAACCGGCATCAAATGAAAACAAGTTTGAAAACGAAACGAGATGAAAACGGCATGAGTCGTTTCAGCGTAAACGCTCAAAAATGGAACAGTTTCATGCCGTTTAGGAAGTGAGGCCGATTATTCTAGGAGATTTATCGGCCTCACTTCCAATACGGCATGAAACTGTTCCATTTCCGAGCGTTTACGCTGAAACGACTCATGCCGTTTTTATATCGTTTCGTTTTCAAACTTGTTTTCATTTGATGCCGGTTAGGAAGATGTTTCAATGTAAACGGGAGGCCAAAACGGAACCATTTCATACCATTTTCGAATGAAAACGGTATAGTGTAACTGGGTCTTAGTTTTAAGTCAGTCAGTAGGAAATCAGTTCATATCACATCGCCTCTTCTCTCTGGCTCCGTGCGCTCTGCACGTAAAATAGGACATCGAAGAAGTCGCACCTACCAACGAGGATCAGTCATAGGACACGCAATCGAGATAGGAAACCAAACTTCCTATAATTCAATTTCTTTGAACTCCAGAAACAACAGACTTTTTCAGCCGACACTCTTTAGATCATATTACGGCATAAAATTGTTCCTACTTATTCCTACTGTTAGTGTCATTGTCAGGCTTGACTGCTTGAAATCAATAGTTGCAGACGCGAGGCACATCATCGGGTAGGAGTTTACTTTGGAGTATAAGCACAGAATAGGGATTAGGTTCAGTTTATCAAGCCCGTCTAATGAGCAATTGCATCTAATGGAATTAGGAAACCGATTGATTTTATTCAATTAGGGCTAATTATCCTTTGGAAAAAGGAGTATAATAGCGTCTGGTAGGACTAATTATCTGAGATCAGACACCTACTCAAAATTACAGTCATTACTTGATAGCAAAGTGCAGCAGCAAATTGGCTTTGATTTATTGAAAAGCATCAATCCCATATGATAGCATCGCTGCCCCTTTGAAGGCATCATTGGGTCAAGAAAAGCCATGATTTCTTAGTCCTTTCATCATCCTCATACCCTCGATCTTAGACAGGTCCTACCTTTAATTTCATATTGCAGTAGGATCAAGGTATGGTAGAGATCGTTGTAGTGACTAGAATTATCTCTATCATACCTTGATCCTACTGCATATGAAATTTGAGACTAAGGAAAAAAGAAGCAACGCAATGTCTCGCATTTGTGAGCTCATTATTCAGGATAAACATAGTTCTCAAAGGTAGAAAAAGATCACTCTTGAGCCATAGCTATCATTCTTAATGTTTATTTTCCCCTTGCCACTCTACTCTTCTCGATTGTGTCTTGCTGTCTCCGTCAGGATCCACGACTACCATTAGCCCAACCGGGCCTTGGCAAAGAGCCCTCTAATTTTCTTATAATCAACATTTAAGGAAATCTGACTAGTGGGCCAAACTCACATGGGGACTTTATTCCACTCTCAATTTAAAAAAAATGGCCTATGCTAGTAGGTCAAAACCCTTGTTGTTTGCTTTTTACTGGGGTAGAAACAAGGCCCGATGAGCCAATGACCCAGTAGCCACAATGTTAGAAGATGTCCTGGACATAGTAAATTGTGATGCTGCTGGTTTCCAGTAATAATGCTTCCAGATGAAAGAGCAACTGGGGAATCTGGTGATTCAGGCACGCCGGAGCCAGGGGGCTGGTGGCTGGGGGGTGCAGCCCCCACTTTCTGCTAATGTCTGATGTCAAGATTGAGGTGCTCGATCCAAATGGAAAGTAGATTTCCCTTTTCCGAGTTAAAGTTTTCTCACCTGCTAAAAGTACCAGTGGCAGAGTCATCAGGGCCTATTGGAGGCAAATACTCCATGTCTTTTTCCGTTCTGACATGTAAAGTCAAAGGAGGGTCAGTATTTTTGGTCACCTAGCGCTTAACATGATCGCATTGCTTTGAAAACGTGTGTCTTTGTCATTTTACCTGACCGGGCAACAATCTCTATAGAGTAGCTTCGAGGTCTATTCACTTTTTTACAAACATTTCAATGATTTTATCGGCCATTTTCTACCTAGATAGGGTGTATCTCTATCGTCAAATAAGGCGTTTCCTACTGAATTATAGGGAGTGATTCCAAATTTTTCAGGGGTTCCACCCCTGACCCCTACTACCTCCCACCACCACTACTGTTGCATACTCCCATACAGGCTTGCAAACTTGCCACCTAGCCCCCATTCAAAAATATACTCAGGCTTCCCTGTAATTAGCAGGACTTTATCAAAACAGGAGCAATGGACATTGCTTGAGGGACACGTTGCAATACCTGATAGTCAGTGTTATTTGCTCTGGCAACAATATTTTCTTTAATGAATTAGGTGAATAAATTTCAACTACCAAGAGTGAATCAGTACTTACAGTGATTCCTTTCGTTGGCAGGACTTTGACAATGATGGACATCAGGAACTCCTTATAACAGGCGACTATGGAGAGAGTAAAATGTTTTGGAATAATGGTAACATGACGTTTAGCGAATGCACCAAGCCGTGTGGACTCATTGGTGATATTGTAAGTATAAATATTCATATGTACAGTTTGTTTTGAGTGTCATTAGCATCATACAATTTTCCAATAGTAGGTATAAGTAAATGACAACAAGAATAAGACAAGGCTTAAATATTTAATTATCTACCTTTTCATACTACTATTTACTAGCATGTTTAATTCTTACTCTGTATTTCTCTATGTATTTGCTAATACAATGCGTCGCTGGAAAAACCTTGAAGCAAAATATGGCATTTGACCTTATGCCAGTTGGAAGTCTTTTTATCCAATATCATGGTACCGTAAATTCTCTTTTAGCCCCCCTCTCAATTAAGCCCCCTCTCCAATAAGCCCCCTTTTCTGGACTAGAAAATTTATTAAGCCCCCCCTCTCTATTCAGCCCCCCTTATAACATATTGAATAGTACCAAGTGCAACTAAGCTTCATAGGAGTAAGCACACTAAGCGTGATCACGCTCAGTAAACAGTAGTTCCCAACCTGTAAAGAATCAAAGTCATTTATTAACTTTCTACAGATAAAAACGTTCTATATCAACGTGTTACCACTTAATCTTTGAATTTTGTTTGCTCTGCTGGTAACTTATGATGTATAAACTAATCAATTTGAATGTTTTTCTCTATTTTCAAGCAGCAAATATGCAGTATACTATTAAAAATTTTCAAAAAATTTATTTAGTCCCCCCTCTCTTATAAGCCCCCCTCTCCAATAAGCCCTCCCTCTAGAGCGCTTGAAATTAATAAGCCCCCTCGGGGGGCTTAATAGAGAATTTACGGTATCTTTTCATATTAGTTTAGATATGATATGAGAACCATTATGCGTATTAGAGAATGCAGATACTCTGAAATGTTATCCAATTCTAATTGATTCAGATGTGGAATAAGCCATGAAAATAACACATGTTTTCAAGTGTTGATTATAATGGTTTTGTGAATATTAAAGATAAACAGATTATCATTTCCGTATTAAGAAATTACTTTTTGAGGACGAAAATTATTTTTTCAGTAAACAGTCTTTATTATATGCTCTTCCTCCAAAAAAGGCTCCCTCTATGACCTATGCAACTTAATAAACACCCTGGGGGTTTGTTGGAGAAAATACGGCATTTACCTTATACACAGATGTTTCTTCATTGTTTATAATGGTCATATCACTCAAATAAAGGGTCAAGTTTTTCATAAATGATAGTCATAGCCATGCACTACAAATAGCTTGCAGCTAATAGTTTTTCTATATGATATTTTCGGGTATTTTCAGGATGCAATGGGACATGCCATAGGAGACTTGAACAATGATGGGTATATGGAATGGTTTTCTAGTGCCATTTTCGACAATATTACAAATTGTGACGTCAGTGGTTGCATGTTCGGAAATAAAGGAAATAAGCTGTATCACAATCTTGGAAACAGAAGTTTTGCAGAAATTGCCGACAAGGTTGGCTCTTACTAGTTTGTTTTCTTATATACGTTGCTCTAGTCATTGCCCTTCTACAAATGGTTGCGCGCTACTTATGGCGCACTTGGCTACGTGTTGCGGCGCGCAGCAAGTGTACATTTTAACTACATTACAATTTAACAAATATACATTTTATTTGTATATTTGTAACTGTAAAACCACATACAGTTTTCCTTTAACACCGAGACGGAGGCACGTCTGGAGGCACGTATATCTATTGCCTGCGGCACTTCTTGCTTGTTAACAGTTCTTAAGTTTGCTTGAGAAAGTCTGCCTAGTAGCTTAATAGAAGGGATTTTTATAACATGGGGGGGTTGAGTTTTTGTTGCAATACTTGATAGAGGAGAGAGGGCTGGACTTACGCCAAGCCTATACTTTTCTAGCAGTAGATCTTAAATATATTGAAAGTTCTACTAAAACATCGAAGATCCGTAACATAACTTATCAGCGAACAGAATAATGATAAAACATAGCTACTAGATTAAAAATCATGAAATGCTCTCAGAAACAAATTTAATCACTGTTGTAATAGTCCATTGTCCAGAATTCATGGTCCATTGTCCAAATATGCCAATTTCCTATCTGGTGTTGTAATCGTAGTAACATATTCTAACAAAATATACTGTCAATGTATTTCATTGGCTTTGGAGCAGTGACTGCCTTGTAAAGCGCCAATACGACTGCAGGAGAATGCAATTTTAGAGCGTTCTTTTCGAATTATTGATTGTCATGCAATGGTTTTACAAAATGATAATGGTTTTTAGTAATGATAGTGGTAGCAGTTGATACCAAAAGACGATACTCCTAAGAGCAGCATGGATTTTCATGGGAGATGCTACTTTTGTATATCAATAAATGTGATGAGGAGGATCCTTTATCAGCTTATTGCTGATTGTTCACTCCTTACGTACCCAGACCATGTACACGCTTTTTTATAAGGAACCTAGCTCAGGGCCTAGTTCTAAAAGTTCCTTATTTTCGGACCTCTTTTTAAGGCTCCCAGCGTTGCCTACTGTTGAAGTTGCATCAAATCTTGCCATAATAATCGTCAAAGCCGTGGAAGCATCAATTGAAAAAGTGTTTGATGACATGAATATGATCCTGGCATTTTCTCCAAAAAAGAATGTAAAAACTGTTCCACAGGCACCTGTATTTTGGTATAAACCGACATGGCTTGTTGCCTTGGGAGTAGGCTATAGTAGGTCTTGATACACTTGCAACTTTGCCTCAAATAGGTTCCTTTAGTGTGGCTTTTTTATATCCCCTTACACCTTATCAAAGAATCCTAAAGCAAGTTTCACAAGTCAGATCTTTGTAGAGAAGGACACTTCATACATCCTAGTTAGTGGCAGAAATGTTTCCAAACCAATCCTAAAGCCAAAACCAGTTGGTGATTAATGATTATGAATTAAAGATTGAAGAGGATGCTCATGCTTAAAATTCTTGGTACAGCTTGCAATGCCTCTTTGAAAGCTACACCATGAATTGCTGCCTTTTGGACAAAAGGGATGGCATGGGTCTGTATCACTACAATGCACGTGATTCCAAATTTTCATGGTTGCTGTCTTCATTGGGTCAACACTGTGGGTGTTTTCTCTAATAGCTTTACCATAATATACCTGTCGTGAATCAATGAGCTTCTCTGTAAGCCTGTCCTGTCCTCCTGTGGTCTTGCCATCATATAGTTTTGCTTTGCGGAAGCGCTTTTTCATAGCCCGCAACCGATAACCTATTCATTTTTGGATGTGACCTACACATTACAACTCTACAGCTTTGGTGTCTGCATAAACTCTCTCTTGCACAATTCTGCTATGTGCTGTGATGTCCTCATTTCTTAGATATTTCACATACTTTAGGCCATGTTTTTCTACTGAATGTTTGCACAATTTCAAGCATTCTTCACTATCAATCGCACCAGAATATCCCTGAAAATTCGCATATCATTCATTTTTGTGATGTATCCATCATTCAGCAAATTCTTCATGACTTTTTATTCTTTGATTGTACTTGCAAGAAAAGCATTCTTTTGACATTACTTCATTGTCTATGATTTTTCCTGGATTAAATGAAAGAATTGATACAACCAGACATGAAGAAATATACCATCTTTTCCTCCATGTTCTATCACCTGACACAGCAATGTTATAGACACCATTGTCCTCTGGCTCATACATAGATTTTACTTCTTCAGCTGCATTATCCATGCTTTATTGGGCAACATGCTTGGTAGCCTCTAGTAGTACTGGCAGTCCTTTTATATGTTTTCTTGTCCAACTGTGCTGGCATGTTCATTACAGTGGTAAAGCTCGCTAGATCTCCAAGCCCAACACCAATGTTCCAGCCTGCCAAAACTACCCTTCCTGTTACCTCATAGGCACGTTCAACTTTGTTGAGGTGTAAAACCATTCCTGAAACGAGCAGTTCTTGCGGAGCAGCTTATAGTTTGATGTAAAGCCACATTTGAATCCATCTTCTTGCATGGTTGTTTTGCAAGTTTTGGACTGTGGGCAACACAGCATCTGCACCATTGGAATAAGCAATGAAATGTCATCAAAACGATAGCCAACTTTTCCAAAATCTTCATAAAACTGGTAATCTGATACGGTTGCTATCTTTCCCATTAATACATGTAAAAGGCTTCTTAGGTATGGCTGATTTCCTGTTCCTTTCAGCTTCATTGTATCAGCTGTATCTACAATACTCGCCTAAAGTCCTGGGACACTTTGCACTTTTTGTATTCTGCAACGAACTTTCATCCCCCTCTCCCCCTGAAACAATGTTGGTTTTCTGGAGAAGTACCCGCGATAATGGGAAAATTTCGCATGCACGCCAACTTCAAGTGTCCCACAAGCGAACCAACATTGTTCTAGGGGGAAGGGGGGCATGTTTGCAGCAACTATGACAATATGTAGAGGAAAGTGGTTTTTTTCTGTTTCTTCTAAGTGTCCCAATTTGTCGACTATTGTAGTTAGTCCATTTAGTCAATATGCAAATGTTAAGTGATACAACTAGTATTAGGGGGTAAATGCGAATGCTGAAAGATGCCTGCTGTGATTTTTCAAAATGTTGACGCGAAATGTAAACTTCTGCAAGGGTATTGAAAGAATTCGTGTCGATTGAGAAAGGAACTATTCCCCGACTTAGATAGAGCCGATGTTTAAAAATTACAAAACACTTGTTCTTTGCTTTGTATTCTTGACAATAAGAAGGACGACTGCTAGTTTACCCCTTTATGGTTTGTGTACAAGACAGCAGAAACATGATTCTAATGAAACAGCGGAGGCAGTTATTTGTCTATAATTCCCCACCCTACCCTAAAAGCGGCAGACTTTATTGCATATTCATGATTTATGTAATGATTGCTTTTATATGGTATACATATTGTATAGAAATTTCACTTCCAATCTTTTAAATTTTCACAGAAACGTGTGCTAGGCCCTACTGTGAAATGGTTATAACTTATAGATGGTGCGGTATTCCGCAAATATTATTGCAAATACTTACTTGGGAGGGTGAGACCTACCGATTGATATATGATTTATCAACATTTAGTGGGATGCGCTCTCTTAAGATCCGCCGCTACGTTTTGTATGAAAACAAGGCTTTAGTGTTCAGCAAATAGTATAGCGTATGGGATCATTCAAAAATTAAGTAACGGAAAAAATCATCATTTGACCCCCACCCCTATGTAACGGTTTGTTACACTCGAGCTGATGCCCCCTCTTTGTTCTGGCATAAAACCCTCCCTCCACAACACCATCCTCGCATTTTTTTAAAAGGATATATTCTATAAGAACATTAAATTCAGTCTCAAAACTGCTGGTATTTCAGAGATAATGCACGACTCAAGTTCTACAAGGTCTTAATTTTTTCTTTACTTGAGTATTTTTAGTAAGCATTCATCAAAAAGTGAAGAACTGAAGACATTCCGCTAAAATCTTGGTGTTACGTAGCTAAAGTAACTTGACACCCCACCCCCTATATTTTTCATAACAATTTGACACAAAATTGGCACATAACCACCCACCGTCCAACCGTTATGTATTTTTTGAATGACCTCTATACACATTCCATTTGCTTTCGTAATTATACCCTCAAATTTGAATAGCGATTTTTATCTGCGACTCTCGGCGCCCTATCGTAGATTTTGTTTATTTTCTAATTAACTGCCCTATCATGGGACATCCAACATAAGTGGGTAATTCATAGTTTATGGCATGAACTTTTCTAATTACGCATGCAGTTCAAACATGATCGGCTCACCTACTTGCAACAACAAAAGCGTATCACAGGCTGCCGTAGGCAAAGCGTTCCCATATGAGATATAGGATTTCATTCCCTGGTTGCCTGCGGTACTGTAACTGCCTGGAAAAGTAGAGATCATCCAACTTTCTTCTGGCAGTTACGGCACAGTTACGGCACTTCAAACTGCTTGCCTACGGTGCCGTAAGGATATGTTTCCATATAAAAATATCTGCCTGCGGTACAGGCAGCGTGTCAGATAGCAGATGGCAGAAGGCTATCACAGGCAACTCTACGACAGTTACAACTATATGGGAGCCAACCTTAAACTGAGACAACCAACCAAAGCATTCATTATAATTCTCAGTTTCTCATCATCCATCTACTTTGGAATGAGTGCAATTGAATATAACTTCTGTGGAGAATTTTTGCAAAGCACGCTGAAATGATTCTTGGCATTAATGCTTTTATCCAGAAGTTACTCCAAAATGTTTACCATCAACAGGTTTTATTGTCATGCAATATCATGTAGTTGCACCACTGTAGACTGATATATCAGTGGCTTCTTTGTATTTATAAGATGAACACTGTTGGCGTGACTCAACCAGATTTTTTAAAACTAGTAAGTGAAGAAAATTATCTAGAGGGAAGAAACTACGGAGCTTTGGGCGAACTTTCATTATTTCTAGGCTACATTAATGCAACCATCATGGTTCCATAGGTTTACCTTGGACTTCCGATAACTTGATTTCATATTCAGATTCAGGTTTCAGTTCTACCTACAGCCTATGTACGATTTACATAGCATAGGTAAAAACAGCTAGTGAAGAATAAGCAGAGAACGTGACCACAACGTGGTTAAAGCTAGATCAGTCGAATGCAACAACGAATTCGAGCAAATATAGATAGGGCGGAACAATCAAACAAAAATTGCTTTAGGTCTACTTCTTATTCTATGGCTATAACAAATGTGTATATCAATCCGAATTCGCGATCTAATTTATTAAAGTAGTAAGGATCATGTTGATTAATTTTGTGAAAAGTTATTTTCTAGATACTCGAGCATTTGGTAACTCGAACAACTTTCGATTTCCTTTGAGTATTCGAGTCATCAAATGTACTCATAAAGTCATAAACTCATAAACTCATAAACTCATAAAGTCAAATTTAAATTATTGTCCGCTTATCTGGATGTTCTGCGGTAGAACACAGTTCAAAAAAATAGATCATGTTCACAAAGGAGGTCTGAGAATATTTCTTGAAGACTATACCTATAGCTTCTTCTCCTAAAGATAGGTGACACCAGTGTCCATGTTAAAAATCTACACAACCTTATGTTAGAAATATACAAGTGCCTTTCGTGCGAATATCCATCCGTCATGTGGAATATGTTCAAACGAAAGGATCCAATGTACAATCTAAGATCCGGCTCACTATTTATGCTACCACAAGTGAAAACTACAACTTATCGAACCGATTCGTTGATCTTTAGGGGAAGCATCCTCTGGAATAGCCTACCAAATTCTATAAAAAGTTCGCAGTCCATTAGTGAATTCAACAGACAAATAAAAAAGGGGAAGGGTGAAAATTGCACATGCAATAATTGTGTGTAAATAAATTCGGAAGTCCAGCTATAAACACTACTATCAAGTTGGATTCTGTTTCTTTTCTAGTTTCTTAATATTATTGTAAAGGTTTCATTTTATAAATAGTTCGTTTGAATAGCTTTATATATGTAAGTCGTTATGTATACAAGCTATTATCAATACCAACTTTAAAGAATGTAATAAATAAATAAATACTAAAACTCCTTCATTACTTCCACAGCATATCTCAGCAAAATATACAAGGTCCCTATGTTTTAAGAATGTCATCGTTTTTGCTATGACTTTCTGGGTTCATAAATATGTTTGTACAAATGAAAACGGTCCAGATCAACTACAAATTTTTTTAGTTTGTAGGAAAGTGTTTTCACCCAGTACTGAAGCTATCTTAACCTGTCACCATTTCAGTACTGAAGCTTTCCTACTATTTTCGAAGCGAGAACATTGAAGTTTGTGTAGCACTACAGTGTTATATTCAATATAGAAAATTGACACATAGGTACTTCACAAACATAAAACCGAAGTACATATTTTCGTATGAAATCTATGCGAATTAAACCAAAGAGATGACGAGCTTGTAGGAAAATTGGAACTTCACACTACATGTATCTACTTACATTAACTTTCTTATGCCTCAGAAATCCAGTACTGAACTGTTTTAACTTTTTGAGCAGCCGAATACCGATTTCTTATAAAATACTTACTTATGGAAAAGACATGTATTGTACTATTTTCATGCCAACATCAAACACAATGCGTACGCCAGTAAACACGAAGCACCTACTGTGCCTACTGGGGCGTTGGGTAAAGGAAGAGCCTGTGCTGAAAAAGTCGGCAGTTAGGGGTAAATTTGGAACTTGAGACGCGAGAGGTAGCTTTGCTTTTTCACTCGATACATGAGTAGCTATCCAAATTGGCTTCTACAAAACGTTTTTATGAAAACAAACAGAAATAATTGTGATAATTCAATTTGGAAAACATATGGTGGAATCACACGAAGCATACTCACCTTAGGCCTGAGTTACTGACAAAAACGTTTCAAAACTTGACTTGTCTCCGTTAAAACAATCAATCGAAAAATTGAAAAAATGTAGGGGATTCGAAGTTATCTCTTAAGCTGTTTTCGATCGTCTCCATTGAGTTTTTATGAAGTGCGCGATCAAGCCAAGAATAATTGCTTCGCAGTGTTTAAGTCAAACGGGTGCAGCACTAGAGCGACGAGGCTCTGTTCAAACAATCTAAGCTGTCTGGTATGAATTGGTTCTGCATTACAACTTGAAGGGAAGAGAGAGAGAGAGAGTGGAGCTACTGCTCTGTAATTTATCTACCTTGAAGGCTCCTCCTTAATGGCTTCCACTGCTATGTAGCTTTCAAACTGCTTCTCCACCATTACTAGTTGTGTTGCTCACTAATGTTTCGCGCATGCTCTAAAAATTTGAATTTGTTATTGTTCTTGAAAAGACATATGAGTGTTTACTGCTATGCATAAAATTCATGTAAAATTAGCAGTTATGTGCCATACAATAAGCCAGTCGGTCGTTCTCACAATATTAACACAAACTTCATTTCAGGAAATATGCGCTCAGTAAAGAATACAAATGAGGTACGCGTAGTGTCACGCCCCCAAATCCACACAAAATCCTAGGAAACGGCGCAAAAATAACAATAAAACCTGCAAATTTTCCAAGTAACCTTTCGAAATACATACACTACGAACATTTTACGAATGTGTAGCATTACCCCCATCCTTTACACCACTATTACCAAAAAATATTAATGGCAAGTTTCGTTTTTTTTGAATTAATTTTCTCATATAGCTGAGTCGTTGCACATTGCTGAACGCAGTAGCTTTGTGGGAATTGAAAACATTTGATGCGGCAAACTCCGTTTTCAGGCCAGTCAGTTGATTTAGCCTCTCATAACATTTCTAAGCCTCTTCCAATAAACTACCTAACTGCCTGCCAGAAATGAGATGCTTAAGTGAGGGAAAGTTTCATTTCTCGATCAGTTCGCATTTAGCTCAGAGAGTTCAGCTTGACTCAGGCTGCGGTGCGTACGAAGGTTGGGCATCTGAAAATGGTACTTGATCACGATGCAATTGTCTTATTGTTGGTAATATCGATGGTTTTTGGACCTCAGAAGTATGGTTTTACTGTCGAATCATGTGATGACTTTGAACGATATAACAGAGAAATTGTAATGAAGAAGTTAGTAGAACTGCTAGAAGTGCAGCAGTGGTTATGAATATGCATTAAATTAAATAGGGCTTAATCCTATCATTTTTGAATTCAGATATCTTGTGAAGACAGGGGTGTAGAGCTAAATTTGTCTTCCAAAACGAGGCAAGAGGCTAGCTGCCGGTTTGAAAGTGTTCCTCAGTGACAATAGTGTGATTAAAGAAAACTTACACAAAGAAGGTAAAAATTGCAATGGAAGGAAATGGAAGAAAAATTACCACATTGGAAAGGAGATGGTTTAATGTTATGACAAAATTATTTAAAAAGGAAGCCGTTGGAAGAACTCTCTGTTGAAAAAGTGTCATATGGTAATGTTTTAGCAGAAAGCTTGGTGAACTTTATTTAAATCACTGATTGATGAATGCATGCACTTCCTTGTTCTATTGTCACTTGCACTTTAATGTTTCTGAAGCCATTTTGATGTAGCATTTGAGATGAACAGCAAAGATGACCAGGAGGCCCATTTATGCAAATAAACATCAAGGAAGAAAGATGTTTGATAGTCATTAAAGATCTCATCTTTGAGCAGATCAAATTCATCTTTGAAGAGCCTCTCTCTGCTTCAGCACTGCTTATTGGAAAAACATTCATCAATCCCTGAATAAGCTCTTCATCAATCTCTGTTAGAGCAATTCTTGGATCACTGAAGAATTTCCTAAATGCAGTTATCATATCATTAGAGTAAATGTGGAACCTGCAGCAGATCTTGACAATGCTATGCTCCCCTTCTGGCCAAAGTGTTTCCCCACTTGAAGGCCATTTTTCAGGAACAATAGCTTGGATGTCACACAGAAACGATGCTTTAGAGCTATTGATCTATCTGCTCTTCATATTATCAGCCAAATCTTGTAAAAATTTGCCATGATTGAAAGAATTGTAGCCATGTCTTGACAGAAAGGACTCCAAGTTGATGCCTTTGAAAAGGAGAATCCGATATGAGAATCTTGAAGGAATACTTTGTACCAAGAGAGTCTTTTGCATTTTCCAGAGCATTCACTGTCCATCTAGTGTAGTTAGATGCTTTGATAATAGTAGTTTCTCTCTTCTGACGAGATTCCAAAAGAATTGATAACTGGCCTAGGCAGTCTTTCAACACCGCAAGGTCTTCAACAAACTGAGTGGTGTGCATTTTCTTTACCAGACCATCATAAGTTGCTTTGTATGTTGATGACGTAAAGAGCATCTGAAAATTTTTGTATATTACAGGATATTTTGCCACAAAGAATCTACTGCTCGAAAGGAAGATGCGACCAATCTCATTGTCAAAATCCTTCCAATATTATGTAATTGGACTTCCATATTACTGGCTATGTCCCTCAGCTCTCGTTGCAACTTCGGTGACTGAGAATAAGTTGAATGTACTTTAGAGAAAATTTAACCTGGTTCACACCATGTACTACCTTTAGTGTGCCAGAGACTGCAAGTTCTAATCTGTGGTTTAAATAGTGCCATATAACTATTTGGGGGTATCTCTTTTTCAGCTTAGTTGCAGCTCCCCTATTGATTCCCTGCATAGCAGATACACCATCACTAGTAAGTCCAACAATATGCTTGGCTAAGTAGTCATGAGTTATCTTGTTTCTGTTAAGCACCCCCAGAAGTGCCTTGTAAATTTCATCTGCAGTTTGGCCACTACGCTCAATTGTCTAGAAAAATATTCTCTGGTGAATCTTTTGTCACTGCTCGCAGATAAACTATCATGCAACTGGACTTTGCAATTGATGTTGCTTCGTCAATGATGACTGAAACCTTTCTTTGATTTCCAATGACTTCATTAATTAGCTCATCTGTCATGGTTTCTTGTACAACATTAATTATTTGGGTGCATGACCATCTTGACTGCAATCTTCTTCCTATTTCCAATCAATTTTTGATTTGGAGACTTACAAGAGTTTCATAATCTGTATTTGGCCAGTCTTCAAAGGCAATGTGGTACGCGTTTCTTATACATCTCCTGTGGCTTCTTTTTGATGATACATTTTAGAAATTGTGGCATTCTCAATCATTCCCTTCTCTCTCTTCATGTATAGTTTGTTAGCAGTCAAATGGGCTTTACTGTTTGCATGTTTCACGTTCTTGTTCTGAAATTGCCACTCGTGGCCATAGTAGATTAGTTATAAAGGATTTTCTATTTTCATCATTTTAATTATTTTTATGATCCTTTGAGCTCATTGTCATGTCATTGCATTGGGAGAAAGTAAATTAAATTGTGCACCTTGGCCTTTGGCACACCTTCAATAAGCAAGCCGTGGCTTTTTAGAAACAATAATGCATTGGTTGTATTTTCATCCAGTGGCATTAGGCCTGCATCTATGGCTTGCTTCTCGACAAAGTAGATCTTGCACCTTAGGTTCGGAGCAAAAATCAACGTTTCCACGAGTTTGTTTCCCCACAGCTTGCTCTGCTGCCGCCATATCGGAAGTGATGGTAGTACGTCACAGCTTCGTTCTTGGCCAATGGTGAAACCTCTGCAACCAATCTTTCTTTCAAATGACATAATCCATGGATATGTTGATAGAAGGTAATTTACCTGGTCACGAGACCAACAATGTGGGTGGTGTAATTGGACAGTTGTAGCATTTGCCTCAGTAAGACTACCATAGCCTTCTGCTTGTTTTCGATTCCCTTCACCTTCAGTTTGGCTTTGCTCCAATGGCGGAGGTATTGTTTGCGTCCCCTCCTCCACCTGCTTTTCTCCCTTGGTTTCTGGGTCATTAGTACCATTGATCTTACTAATCTTGCTTTTTACAAAATACTTCAAAACAGCGCCTGTTGTATAGGCATGACTAGTAGGTTTGCCCTAAAAAATTCAGAAAACTGGACAGTTACCGGACTTTTGTGCTGCTGAGAGCCAAGTTTCCTATTCAGAATGAGTGCTTGTGAGAGTTTGATCCGTGGAGGAAATCCAGAGGGATCATTCATAAAGTATGCAACAGTGAAGGAGTAGTTGTTAGGGCTACTTAACGCCAAAAATGCTTTCCCGTCTTAAAGTGTTAGCTTATAGCTATTTCATAGCAAAGCTTTATATTCTATTGGAAGAAATACCCAAAGTTAGGTTCCCTAAGTTACGTTAGAAACTCCTGCGAAGTTCCCAAAACATATTTCTTTTCTTCAACGTCACTTTTTCACAGAAATAGTGTGGGACGCTCTAATGTATCTTGTACTTACAATACCTTTTGACTTCAGACAGATACGTATGGACTAAGTCTCTTTTGGAATGTTTCGGTTCCCCAGATTTCAATGATCTATGTTCAAAATACATGTTGCCTGTTTGGGCTGTACGATATCTTTCAAGAAATGAACAGGCCGTTTAGCACTTACCGTAAATCTTCGAATAAGCCACCGGGGGCTTATTTGCAAAAATGAATTTTTGGATGGGGGCTTATTTCCAACTCTGGCATTTTCCTCAAAGGTTGACATAAAAAACGACATAATTTCCTCAATCAACTAAATTTTGAGCTTCTAATTACAGAAGCTGATAGCATTAAAAGAGTTACAAAGTGTTGTGTGAAGATTTAATAAAAATTATAATCTGTTCATTATCACGAAAGTCGCGTTTCTCTTTTTTGCCTCCATTCAAAGGAAGTAATACTGTACAGCTATTATCCTGTGAGGGTTTCTTGAAATAAAATTTTATTATACAATTATGCTTCCTTCGAATAAGCCCCCATGTGGGACTTATGTGCAAAAGTGATTTTTAGGTCGGGGCTTATTCAAGGGAGGCTTTTTCGGAGGTGGGAGCTTATTCGAGGGTTTACGGTACTTCGCAATTGTACAAATCTTAACACTCGTGGTGTTCCGTTTTGCTGTTTGTTACAACTGAGTTTACTTGCTAAGTGAAGATTTCTCAGTGTAATGCTTTTTCTGCCTGTGAACGAAGAGAAATTACATGTTTGCTTGTTCAGTGAACTTGCAACCATGATTACTTCAGCTATAGCCTTATCATGTTTTGCTCTGTCATTGCAGCCATATTAAGAAACTTAAGAAACCAGCATTTGCTTAGAATACCTAGGGGGACTAAAGCCCCCCTGAATAAGATAAATAATCACTAGAGGGCTGAGCCCCCTGAGCCCCCCTGAGCCCCCAGCTCTAGTACTTTGATGAAAAAATATCCCACCAACATACAATTGTAAAATAGAATACTGATTTAAATCCACATCAAATTGCCAAAGGGAAGGCAAAGAACAACATTGGACGCAGATGACTCTTTAATCAAACCTTTGTACTAAAGAAAACATTTAGCTTCTTACCTAGGAAAATCACAGTAATACAATTTGCAGAAGCAATTGCGTTTATACTTCAAGTATCCACATTAATGTTATTGATATAAAAACTCTGTGATAAAAAACTATTGACAGCAATTCAACTCTCTTGTCCTCAAGCTATTCCCTGTACACATTATTGCACCCAGAAACAGGGAGAGGATACCTAGAACCCTACAAAAAAGTTGACCTTGAATCTATGTTCAATGAAATGAGGCAGAAGTTTGAACTGCAACCAACATTCTCAGAAATAATACAAAAGGCATTAGTTTAGCTTCAAACTAAGCTTTATAGATTGTAAGAAAGTGTGCGCAAATGCAGTGGTGGTAGGACCATTACTGAATTACTCAAGAAATGGCAGGTAACTACATACAAATTTAAATTAGAATAAATATCTAGAAAAAGACAGTTGCCCGAGGAAATAGTAACAGCAGGGGCAAAACGATAAAATCTCAAAGATGTAAAAAATTCCCTTATCAGAAGCTGCAGCACTCAAGAGACAGTTGTACAGGCTTTCAAAGAAATTAGTGAAGAAATGATAATTTCGTTTATCTACTCACATGGGAAATATTCAAAATCACATAGACGCAGTTTAAAGCACTAGCAAATTCAAGACTGCAGTGATGCATTAGCATTCTTAGGGATGCAGGAACATACCCCTATGAGCATAAAGATCAAGAAAAGTAATGAAGAAATGAAGGATATTATACTCAACTCTGACTATGCCAAGGAAATGGTTACCTTTGCAAAAGAAAATGCTGAAAGTCAGATTACAAAGCTATTGTATACAAAAGAGAAGTTCAATATACCATAACTTATCAATGGTTAATACTTCACATACCTCCTCAAAAAGAAATCAAAATAGCTAAATGAATCTTTTAACATCAAACCAATTGGCAGGGGATTGAGGGCTTTCAACAGTCTTTCAAAGAAGTTTTAGAGCTAGTTCTGTTGGCTCATTTAATTGTGACAGAAATTACAGGGGTGTCGAAGCCGGGGGACACTGCCCCCCCCCCACATTTTTGCAGTACAGTATGAAATAAAACATGCTCGAAAAGTATTGAAACTGTTGTAATCGAATGACTGTCGAGGGCAAGCTTATGATAGGGCAAGGAAACGTGCTTAGCCGCAAGTTTGGTGTAGCCACTCAGATCACAAACATCCAACCAAAAGCATTAGCCGCCCACTGCCATGCCCACTCACTAAGTTTAACTTTAAAAATATTAGCTTGGGTGCATTCGAGCTATGCTGAAGTCGTAGACGCAACTGCCTTGAAAACTGAGCTTCTAGTTTTATAACAAACTTTCAAGGAAAAAGCGAGCCATTTCGATGACATCCTAAGAGCTTTGAAAGAAACAACTTAAGATACCAGGCTGTTGCTTCCAAATGCTATAATTGTAATTCAACTGCTACTCATAACCACGCCACAAGTGCCACCCCAGGAAGATCGTTTTCTGTAGTAAGAAGATTAAACTGCTGCTCATAAACCCCACCACACGCGCCAACCCAATAAGATCATTTTCTGTATCAAGACCTGGTTGCGATCAAGCATGATCAAGTCAAAATTGAATGCCTTACCTTCCGTGCACATATACAAACACCTGATAGGTGGTCTGGATTTGATCAGCTTTGCCAATAATTTGTCTCGTTGAACAGTGTGCGATACAACAATTTCGGAACATTTATTAAATAAGACATGTAACTTCATTTCAGGCAGACTTCTGTGCCATTCTTTTTTGAAAGTGTTAATATAAAAATGTATCATTTCACTTTTTACTGCAACGCAGACAGAGGTTGGGTTGAGGTAAATATTATGTGTTGGGATAATTGGTCTTTTTGTGCAAGAAGGTATATTTATGAATGACACTTAGCTCTCCTTAAGTGAAATATAACTAAGCGAATAAAATTGACTGTTTTCACATCAAATATATTGGAAGAGCACCCGATTTGATATTAAAATATTAGAATCCTGTTTAATAAAATATACGACTTTTTCATGGATTTGTATGATGAAAGATGTGTTGAAATAGGATTTGATAAACATATATAATTCAACACATTTTTAGAGAATTAGGTACCATAGAAGATCATATTCTATGCCCTCATATTCCAAAAGCTTTGAAAATTGATGCTATAACCAACACAGATTAGCAGAATTCCGAGCATATCGGCGACCCTGGTGACCCCAATTAAATGGGCCCCTCCACTTTCAAAATCGTTTCGACGATCCTGCATTACACCAATAATTCACTTAATCAGGCTTTCCAAATGCAAAGGCAGCCTCTGGTAACTTCCTTCCAAAGCAGCAGTGTCATATGAACCCTTGAAGGTTGCTTTAGTAGACATAATTTCAGAAACAAAACACATATAAATGACAAACTGCATACATTTCAATATTACATGGGAGGGAGGTGATTTGAAATTTCTTAACCTAATGACTGGGCTAGATTCTAATGCTTCAAAGTATTCATGCATTTGGTGCAAATACCCAGCTGAAGAGAGATACAATGCAAAGAAAGAATGGTTAATGAGCAATCTTTTGAGAGGTGCTAGATCAGTTGAAGAAATTGCTAACTGTTCTAAAATGAAAGCCAAGGATAAAAAATTCAACTACATATATATCCCATTATTTGATTTCATTCCATTGACAAGAATTATATCTGATCGGCTTCACCTTTTCTCAAGAATATTTGATCAGCTAGTCAATTAATTCATTCATGACTTTAAACACCTAGACAATATAACCAAACAGACTAGATTCACAAAATTCAAGAGGGAAAATTTCCAAAGCATTGCTGAGTTTGAAAACTTTCTCAAGTCTTTATGGACAGATTGGTCCTTTTGTGTGGATAAAGAAAGTAGCTTGTTGAAAGAAAGATCATTCACTGGGCCTGAGCAGCTGAGGATTTTGAATAACACTAGCATTGCAAAACTACTACCATTCTTTAGTGATGAAAAGAAAACAAGGCTGCAAGAGATATGGGATGGTTTCAGTAAGCTGATGAAAAATTTGAATATGCTTAAGAAGGGGGATGTTGAATCTAGTGACAAAATTAATAGTAATGCAGAGTTTTGGCTAGAGGATTTTGTCTGCATTTACCCAACTAAAGAAGCCACAACCTATATGCATCTTCTAGTCTGTCACATTGGTGAAATGGTATGCACTCACGGGAACCTGTCCAATTTTACAGAGCAAGGCTTAGAGAAACTAAATGACAACGTAAGCAAGTGGTATTTCAGATCAACTAGCTTCAATAAAGAGACAGTTTTGAAACAAATTATACTGAAGCAAAATGGAATTCGAACACTTGAAATCAATGGAGGAGACATAATACGAAAATTCAAGCAGTGCTGCAAAAATGGAGAAGCACAGACCACTCAACAAATAATGTAGTATTTGAGTTGAGTTGAACAGGAATAGTTTATTTTCTGCAATATTATCCCAGAGACGAACGTCATCCAAACGGGTAGGCTGAAATTTTCAATTTCTGAAAAGCTGATATTCTTTTAGGTTTTAAAGATGGACTGTACTATTGTAGATACGAAAAAACTTAGCAATATTCTTCATACACAGTTTTAGCATTGCCACAGATATACCTTTCATTGTAGTTGGCTATCTCCCTGGCCTTCGAAAACTGGGTGTATTTAAACCAAGATGCTATGAATCAAAGTACTTATAATGTTAAACTAGGAAAGATATTCTAAGGAAGATTCCTCTATTAAGGTAGCAGTCTACCTTGATAAGGCAAAAATGAAAAACTGCCATTAACTAAAAAAGTGCCTGAGCTACAACCTTGAAACTCTCGGCTAACTTTCATGTTGTCATGTGAAGTGTAAAAATGTATGTTTGATAGGGTGTGGTCAAAGCGTTGTCATAGAAACAACAAAACAATAGTGGCAATTCATCGTCTTGTGAAAGTGATATCTCTTAAACACCAAAGCCTATGGAGACAATTCCTTGGGTACAAGTTAGAAGTAGTATGGTCCATGCAATGAGCACACAGTTTCATGATATTGTACTCACTTCTGAATTTATCTTGAAAAATGGCTTTTTCTTAAATTTTTCATAAAATGTTCCCTCTATCAAAAATATGTGTGTTCATTGCATAGAGCATAACAAGATACATAATACCTGAAAATTTTACATCTATATCTCATACACAATGAAAGATATCCTTTTCACAAGCCTCTCAATTAGCCGTAATTGATATTTGAGAAAAATGAGCTTAAAGTTTGACCTGGAAAAAACAATAGAATTTTCACGATTGTTTGAACTTTTCCAGGCTTGGCTGTTTATATAACATACCATTCCTATTCCTTAAAGTTTTTAATGACTTCTAGAGGCATCACAAAGTTGATTGTAGGCTCTAATTGGCTGCCATGTGCATGCCCAATACTTGGTGTATCACTTGGCTTTTCATCAACTTTCCTCCTTCCTTGATTCTGTCCCTTTTTAGCTTTTGGAGCAATTTCCTTTCTTCTATTAGATATATTCTCTGGTTGTGCACATAAACCAAAAGCACCAGATAAATAACTCTTTTCCTTAAAATCTAGTCTTCTCTTCTTTATGGCTCTTAATTGCTTCCTGCGATTTCTATATTTGTTTGAGACCTTTATTGCAGCATCCTTCAGTCTAATATTATCCATCTTTCTTAAGTATCTTGAAGTCTGTTGACCACAGTTAATTTTAAGTGCTTTCATAACATCTGCAATAGCTGATGCACCAATATTGAAATTGCCAACTGATAAACATGCAGCAATTTTAACTTTCCTTTTGCCACTAAAACAAGTTTTAGGACACCTTCTCCATACCATTCCATGCAACGACTCATTCTGGTTCTGTGTTATCCCTTTCAAACATCTCTGTAACAAAGTAACATCAAACAGCCTATCAAAGATTGGCTTCAAAAGGTTGAAGAAAACTGATGGAAGCCTATGTTCTACAGAATATGTCGCTGTTTTGTTTTTTGCATCTTGCCAGAATTTGCACCATGTAAGATTGTCCTTTGGGCATAAATCATGTTGCTCTTCTAAAGATTTTCCCTCCTCCTTTACCATATGTTTCAGAATGGCTTGTATTGCATCATGCATCTGGTCCAATTTTCCTTTGTTGCCCCGAATTGCTGAGCCATAGTGATTCTGCATCTTATCAATCACCTTATCTGTAAGCCTGCCTATGCCCCCTAAACCTTTCCCATCATCAAGCTTCTTTCCTTTATAATGTGCTTTCAAATCTCTTAGGTGCTTCCCTAATCTCTTCTGGATGTGTCCTATACATTCCTCCTTTTCAATTTCATATGCATCACCAAACTCTCTCTTTAAGGCCTCACGAACAGACCCAAAACACCCTGTATCACCATCACCTACCATAGTTGTATATTTCAAGCTCCTTTGTTTTATTGAATGCATGAAGAGCCTTATTGCTCCTTTTGTCTCCATTTCTCCACTAGATCCTTTGTGGTTGATGGGGCAAACATACTGGTGCTTGTCTTTCCATTGTTTGTACTCATCACTTAGGTGATCTAGATTTTCATGAGCTTGACATTGGTGACAAACCAATGAAAGAACTTCAAAGTCTAAGACTTCTCCTGTGTGCACAGACAACACAAATACTATGCCATTTTTAGAGCTATAGCCTCTCTTTTGCCAGGTTCCATCTACTGTAACAGCAACTTCTGCAACTTTATGCCCATCATCATCAATTTCAATCATGTCCTTGTTTTCTCTTTCTGTGATGAGCATAAGTCTATTGGCTGCTTCATTCATTATTTTCTCACAAACAGTAGTTGATGCTTTCTCAAGACGAACTAACTGTTTATTGTAGGCTGCTTTAGACAAGGGCTTTGGCAGGTTGAGAATTCCACAAAATCTCTCTAACCCTGCAAGACCAAATTCCAATGATGCAACAACCGACCTACAATTTACTTCATATGATGCTTCTCCGCCTCTTTTGTCTAGCCTCTCTGAGCCAGTTAGCTTTTGACTTGTCTCAAGTGGTGTTTGTGTACAACAGGAACTGCATATAAGGTAATATGTCTCAGCCAGGCCTTTACTATTGCTAAATATCAGGCTTAATCGAGATTTAGGATCTCTACATGTTCGACAAATAGCAGCAATGTTGACAGCGCTCACCATTAGTTGTCTATCAATAATAAAGAAACCATCACCATCAGAACTGCTGCTGCTGCAACTACAATCTCTCATTCCTTTTCCAGCAGAAATTGATCGTGTGATGGTGCCTGCATCGTCTGAATTAAATGATGAATTCAGTAGTTTTGACATTGAAGCACTTCCTTCCTCTTGATCATATTCTGCATCTATTACCGCAGCTGATGACGGTGTTGGTATTCTTTGATTACCTTCAAAACAGCCTTGGCCTAAGTTCTCCGTTCCAACAGTACTTTGAGGATAAACATTTTTTCTAATTCCTGCAAATCCTTTCCTTTTCTTACGTTTTATCGATCGAAATTTGCGATAATAAACTCTCTTCTCGGGGATTCCCTTCTCTGACAACTTTCCTTCGTCATCAGAAGGGCACTTCGTAAAATTTTCCTCTGCCATATTGAAACACTTTGAACTGGGATGTGGATGGAAATGCATTGTGGGATATGCTCAATGATTTGCGATTTGGTATGATTATATTTAGGGGGCTGAAGCATGTCATATGGGTGTATAATGTCCCTAGCAACCACAATCATATTGGTTGCTATGATACAAACATCAGACTAGTGCCTAAATAAAACGGATTTTCCAAAAAACTAAAATAGATACCCAAAAAATCCATTCAATACTAAATTCTTCAATAAATTTCATACTGATATCGTAAAAAAACGACATTTGAATAATTTTTTCATAATTCACTATGATCAAGGTAGACTGCTACCTTAATGGGATTCTTGACCAACTTGCTATCAACGTCTTCACAATCCACCCAAGGCCTCTTACTTAGCGCAGCAATCTGTAGCGTATTTTTATTGATTTGTGTGATGTCTCCGGCTTCATTTAATTTTCTATGAAAATAAAATTCGTCACCAAGGAATTTTCCAAATTTACCCTGGTCTATGGAAAAAGTTGTTTGGGCGCATTAGGTACTTTTAAGAATTTGCAAATGAGGTGAAAGGGCTGACCAGGTATGTATAGATATCGATTCTTCGATAGTTGTCAGAGTATACGTATTTTTTTTATAAGAAAGTAGTACTCGATTCGTCAACAGTTAAGAAAGTTCAGTACTGGATTTTGTAAACATAAGAAAGTTTAAAAACTTGTTTTTACTCACTAAAGATAGACAAGCAAAACTATGAATAAATTTCATCCTGTGACCAATTAGAGTTAGTCAGGAAAAGCACTTCAACAACTTATTAACGGATGCAACAGTATATATATACTCAGGAAACATGGTTTTCTCTCAAATTTTCAGATTAAAACCACTTTTTATGTACTGTGTTGAGTTCTATTAACCAAGAAATTCAGGTTTTGCCCTAAGAAAGTCTTAAGAAAGTTTGAGTACTGGAATTGCCATATTATTAAGAAAGTTTGAGTACTGGGGTCATTCTAAACATTCTTATAAAAAAAATACGTGTATCCATCCTGCGGTTCAGTAGCAAAATTTCTTTAATTGTTATCTTAATCCTGTGCAAATCATATGTTGCAACAGGAGAAAAATCTGAGGGCTCTACACGGATTTGCCCAATAACGTCAGTAGGAGGAACCCATTCATCGTACTCATGTCCGTATCCCTCATAATGAACTTTGGTCGTTAAAAGACCGTCTTTGAGTTCTGGCTTTTGTACAACAATTGCATTGAAAAATTCCCCTTTTTCACTCTTTTCCTCATCCAACAAATTTTCGTATTTAAGGTGTTCCAGAAGATTAATCGTTTTAAAATCAACATTCCTACACACCCTTCTCTTACTGTTGCTCGCCATGTTTGGCGCACAAAAAGTTTTTGCATCGAGATTCAAAATACAAAGAATATGATCGATCGAGAGCCAGATTTCCTGTTATAACTACAAGATGTTAAAACAAATTTCACAGTAAACTTAAAATCAACATATTAACGTTAAGTAGAACAAAAGAAAGAGTAATACTCGAGGAACTTTTGTTAGTTACTATTCCCTGCATTTATTTAATATGTTTCTTAGCGTCTTTCATCTCAAAGCCACGATCTTCCATGTACACGGTTTTTTATAAAGATAGCTCTGGCCTGGTACTAAAAGTTTCTTAATTTTTGGCCACATTTTGGTTCTAAAAGTTTCTTAGAAGTTTCTTAATTTATTGAAAAAAGATTGCACTGAAAACGACAAAAACACGTGGATATAACAAACTATTAGCTTGATGGCAAACAAAAGAAGTTAGTGTGGTTCTTCAATGTTGCGTTGAACCAGGTAATAGTCCCAATGTGCCATTTCTCATAAAATGCGCATATCTTTCTCCCAAACCCCAAACTGTGAAATAACACAAGAATTTCTATAGTTTCTTAAATCTTTCGTTGTAGTTCTAAAAATTTCTTAAATTTTAGCGTGTCTAGTACTAGGTTTCTTCTAAACCGATTTCTTATAAAAGAACCGTGCATTTGGAGAGGCACGTAGGCACATATTCAGTCACCCCAAAAATTTCGAAGAGATAGTCTACGCTAGAGATATTTATCCGGATACCAGAATGACTTGATTAAGCCCCCGGAAGATTATTTGTCAGAAACGATTTTGCTGGTGGGGGCTTATTCGAGGGGAGGGCTTCTTAAATTTAGAGCTCCATGGATCTACCAAAGACAATGTTTTTATCATTTTCCAGTATAAAGTACTTCGATTTGGATCAAGGATCAAGGAGGCGAAAGATTGACAGTTATTCTCGTCAAATATTAGCACAAATGAGCAAACCAATAGCTAATTTGTTTAATTTTCGTTACGTCTAGTCTGTATTATACTGAACCCAGATAACCCCCATGGGGGTTATTCGAGGATAGGGGCTTATTGTCAGAAATCACTTTTGGGGTGGAGCTTATACGAGGGGGCTTATTTGAAGGAGAGGGCTTAATCGAATCATTGCGGTGAATATTTATCCGTATAAAAAGGTATACAGAGATAAGTTACGCTTACGGTATGCTGGATGAACATTTGTACTTCAAAGTTTCTATAGTTTCTGATATATGATAGTTTCTATAGACTTAGTGCGTGACCTGATTCACGCCCCCATGGCTATATAAGGCCATATTTTCGCAACTTCTATCCCTTCACTGATGATGGCTCATGATTGAGTCGAAACGTTTGATTATGTCTTAAAATTCTACTGATTATGTCTTGTTAGGTCTTAGGTCTACCGGTTATGTCGTATTTAGAAGGATTTGTCGAAATTAAAATACATCTACAAAGACAATAAAATGTCTTTATTTCTTGTCGCGATTCTTGTACTGAATTTAATCATCAAGCTGCGTTTTCCAACAACGAAATCAACGTACTTCAAAGCTAATAAATATTTCTCCAGATAAGTTTTTTGATGTGTAAACATCAAATATTGATATCCAGATAAATATATATAGATAAATATATAATAAGCATATGTATGTAAGTAAGGACGTAACGTAAGTTTAATAATTGTCTTCAGGCACTCAATTCATATGATTGACTATAATTTACCCGCCGGCTGTCAACCGATGTTACAAGGACGCCGGAGCATATTTTTGAGTGGGGGGCTTGGGATGAGTTGCAAGTCGATACAGAAGCTGCAGCAATGACGGTAGTAGGGAGGCAGCAGTAAGGGGTCAAGAGCGGAGCCCCTAAAAGTTTTTGCAGATCACGCCCAATAATTCAGTGGGAAACGCCCTGTTTGAATATAGATATGCATCCTGTCTTGGTAGAAAACGGTAGATAAAATCATTGAAGTGTTGGTGAGAAAATTGACTAGACCTCTGTGCTGCTCTATAGAGATTGTTGCCAGGTCAGGTAAAATTATAGAAACATACATTTTCAGAGAAACAAGATCATGTTAAGCACTAGATACCCAAGACCACAGAAACCTCCCTGACTTTAAATGTTAATGAGATTTTTGGACTAGTCTATAACACCACGTTTTGAAAAAAATGGGTCATTTACCTCCAATAGGTCCTGATGACTCCGGCACTGATACTTTTTAAAGGTGGGTGAACTATAACACGGAAAAAGGAGATCTATTTTCAATTTGGATCGAATACCTCAATCTTGACATCATACATGAGCAGAAAAGTGGGGGGCTGCAGCTCCCCAGCCCCCGGGCTCCGGCGTGCCTGTGCTAGCGTATCAAAGTTGTTAAGTAGTAAGTTTTGTGACATGCATAAAAAATGAAATGAAGAGTAAAATATCTAAATTTTGGCAGTTTGTCTTCTTTAGGATCTATAGGCACTGTAGGCTTACAGATACCAGCAAAAATGCTTTGAATTTTGGTCATATATGAGAATGGACTGGACTGATTCGTAGTCTACGTTAGTATAATCATGCTGTAGAAGGGGTATCAGACAAAAAACCAAGAGAGGAGACACAAAGTGTCAAGAATGCAAACAAACATAGAACTTTCCTGTGTAATATCCGTTTGCTGGGTTTAAAGTTGTGTGTGTATTTTTTTTAGGCTGGAGTGAGAGTCGGTGGTTGGGCATGGGGCGCTGCTTTCATTGATTTCAATAATGATGGATTTCTTGATATTGTTTTGACGAATGGTAAGCGCACATAGTTTTACTGTGCAGTAGTAGAATGGTTTTGTGCAGTGATTGATACTAGAAAGTGTGCAGTAAATAACCACGTAATTCTCTAGAAGTGTGGTCAAACGACCTTTTATATCAGAAGTTCCTTTGATTGAGATGTCAGTTGCCATCGAATCAGCAACTATCACTAGTCATTGCTCAACCAATAACAATCGCTAATCAAACTCAATCACTTAGCTTTGCGAATAGCTGCTGTCCCTCACATCAAAAACAGAAATACAGTGTTCTGTCAGAGAACATTTCCTGAGGGCTCCAACCAGAAACTTGTATTTTAGGTAAAATGTACGGTCACAAATCTTCCTTATACTTAGGTATTACGGTAAAGAAGGTATAATTTATACAGTGGAAATAATTACTAAAGATGATAAACTAGGATAGAGATGGCAAGAAGGAAAAACTAGCTCATTGAACTTTTTATCAAATATTTGGAGCATTTTTAATATTGCAGGATTTGATACAGCATCGACCACTGTTGATGATGGCTTTATGAAACAGCAAATGATCTTGTATCAAAATTATGGAAATGAAATGGGAGGTGAACTGAAAGGAAAAATGAAAGAGGTAAGTGCTGGTCTTGGTTTGTGCTCACATTGCTTCTTTAAATGGTCTTTCATATCTCATAAGTATGCATCTAGGATAGGTTCTGCCCCCCCCCAATACGCCCTGTCATATTTCTACTAAGCCCCCTCGAATAAGTTCCCATTATAGAAGATGATGAACACCATAGAAGTTCCCATCACACAATTTATTATAAACTGATGAGTATATTTGCCTGTTCTTTCTTTATAACAGAAAAAAGAGTTTTGAAAATAACCTTTCTGGGTGGTGTATATCAGTAAAGTTTATAAGCCCCCTCCATATAAGCACCAACCCAGAAAGTAAAAAGTAAATAAGCTCCCGGTGGTCTAACTCAAGGATTTATTGTATTAAGACGTTATACATTGTTACTAATACTGCCATGGAATGTCTTTGACTTGGCTGAAGGGCATACAAGTGATGGCTGAATGGCATACAAGTGATGAATGCAAGCCAGCAAAGCAAAATAGCACACTGAACCTATCTATGTATGCCGCATAAATTTATACCACTTTTAAATATACCGGTATGATATGTATTTGTGTATTATTATTATAAATTAATGTATATTTATGCATTTATGTATAATGTATAATATGCCTGAATGTGAGTGTAACTTTCCTATAAGAATCCCTTGCTTATTAACATACTCACGCCTTTCTATCAAATATTTTATTGTTTTGTCTAGACTTCATCAGAACATGGCATGAACTATAATGGAATGGGCAGAGGACTTCTCAAGTTTGACTTCGATAGTTAGTTTTTTGCTACACTCATTCCTTTTTAAGATCACACTTTCACAAAAACATGAAGGCTTAGTTTGCTAAAAAATAAATAAACAAACATGCTCAGTCTCAGATGAGAATTTTCACAAGGACCCAACGGCCAACTTTTTTGCCAAGCATATTCTGAGGAGGTTGTAAATAAACATAAGCACTCGTTGCTTCATTTGCAAAGAAGCACATCATAGAAATCGCACATCATAGAAATCGCATATCATAGAATATGTATACTACAGGTTGTTTCTTAATTATTTTAATAGCGTCACTTGAAATAAGAACAAATTTAAGAATACTTGAGTGAAAATTATCAGAAAATTTAGAATATCGAGGCTCTGCAGAAGTTATCTGCAAGACATTCAAAAATTGAAGAATGAATCAGCGGAATTTCCCGAATTACTGTGAACATATACGCCGAAAGAATTGCTGGCTTGTGCTGTGGCATTAATTATAGCGAAAATGAGTATGAGTGATTCTAATATCAAGCACGCGCCAACCCGAGCCAACACCAGCTAAAAGTTTTTTTGTTTTAAAAGAAACCTGAGTCAAGGCGTAGTATTAGCGTTTACTTGATTTGTAGCCTTTAGTCCTTTGACAAAACAGCCCCATATGTAGGAGAAGGGCTCTACGGAACAGAGAAATCTAATTTCAGAAAAGTAAATAGCAAAAAACGGTACCGCCAGAGGCAGATGATTTGAGATTTTTGAGGTGTATTTCTACATTGCAAGACGCTAGGAACATACCTTATTTACCCAGGGTACAAATTCAGTCTAAATACTGTTTTACAAATGGCCCTGCAAAAACTACTTACAAAATTAAAAAGTTATATACTACAAAAACTATAAAAAGAGCGGAATATGGCTAAATCAAAGATGTATAAATTTACAACAACAAGTGTCTATTTTGGACTTCAAGTGTCTATTTTGGACCAACTCTATCATAATGGTCAATCTTATAAACTAAATCCCATCCTCACTTCCATTTGAGTCATTATCAGAACCAAAGTCGCTATTTATCATATTTATTTTATTTTATCAATATTCATACAAGCTACACCATTCGTCAAATGCAATACAAATTTTGCAAAGAAAGACGAAATTATGGGAAGGAATAACTGGAATGATAAACGCAAAACCTGCTTGATGACAGTTTCTCATGGGTCCCTTCAGGGCCTTAAAGGTTCGGGGGCCCTTAGGGGTTGCTCAACCTATGTCGGCTACTCCAATGATACTGCTGTACCAAAGGTTCGTGGTTGGGTTCTATAGGTTCAGGAGCTGTTCAAGAGATATTTTCAAAACCCTTTTTAAAAGAGGGAGATTGATTGTTGTTTCCGTTTCTTTGTTTGATTCTAGTTTTTAACACAAGAGAAGTAGGAACTGCTTTGCATATTCCAATGTAACAAAGTTTCTACTCCTCTGGTGTCAGAAAGTGGAATGATTTCTCTGACAACATATGATAACAAGAATCAATTGCCTGTGCCGGACTATCCCCCCTTCTTCTTCTTTCCATCCCATGTTCCAGTTAGCAGAGGATAGGCAGTTATCTAACGTGTGCATTGATCCTATTTGCAAGCTTTGAAACAAATTGGCTATAAACTTTGGATTTTCATGTTCTCATTTGAAACTATCCCCAAACTTGACTTGACTTTCTGCTTTTCACACATCCGAATTAACGTCATAATATGGCGTTTATCTTTGTTGCCCACCTACATAATAGTTCGAAAGAGATCAGCCTACTGGAAGCTAGAGTGTTCAGCAGGCTATAGCGTTCCAATTTTACGATTTCTTCTATGGATTTAAATATCCCATTCCGAATAGAAAATGCGTCGTATAACAACCATTGATGCCATGGTGTGCTCGTAAAATAGTACAAGCTTCGGTGCCAAACTTTGCTCTCATTGATTCAATATTCACGAATCACTCAAGTCTTACATTCACTTGCCACTTGTGATTAAAACCCCGTACTAGAATTCATGAGCCATTAACATTGAGACATAAGTGTCTGTAGCATGTGCAATCATAGGTGGGCCTAATTTACCTACCTCTAGGATCAAGCGGGTGTTAGCTTCACAATGGTTGCCATCTCCAGGTTCTGTTTCGGTCTGTAACGTTTTGGGTTCTTGTTATGATGGTGAGCAGTCGCCATCCTCGGAACAGTACTTTATACCTAGGCCTAACGAAGAATTGACAACAGAGAACGATCCTTGATGTTTCTATTATATTGCAAAGCAAAGACTAATCACTATGAATTAAACACTCACTACATATGACATCAACTGAACGCTAATCAATACAAGGTACTTCACAATCACAATACTGATATGTCAAGATCATAATACACGTTTACAGGACAGCACATGGCCCGGAAAGGGTGTTTACTACGCACAACAGGACTCCACATGAACGTAAGACTGAAACACGTAACACGAAATTAAAGTAACACGAAATACGACACAACATAACTAAAACATCAAACTCAACACGTTACAGGTCCCATCAGAGATTAGCCAATCTTTTCATTTTCCGTATTTTGAAGTGGCAGTGTGAACATATATGTATGGTTTTGACGTAATTTATCACGAAATTTGCTAGCTCTGCTATTTCTCTGTGCTGAGAAGGAAAGTGTCTCAACCCTTTCGTTGTAGCATGCTTTACTCTTGATTTCTAATTGACCATATTGCCGTACATTAACCGCATAACAGTCTTTGCACTTCTGCGGTAGATGCTTCTATTAGGACATTTCGTAATGCAGCTTTGCAACTCTGCCTAAAGTCATTATCAGGTGATGTAAAGCTAATGGAACAGTTGTAAGGAGATAATAGTGTACTTTTCTTTGACTTATAGCCTCTCTAACATATGCTCCAAATGCTTTCCTGTCTCCCCATCTTCCTGTCTTCCTGTCTTCCTATCTCCCTGTCTTCCTGTCTTCCTGTCTTCCTGCCTCCCTGTCTTCCTGTCTTCCTGTCTTCCCGTCTTCCTGTCTTCCTGTCTTATGGTTTTAGGAATCCTTTTTGCCCGTTCCATCCCAGATTTGGTCCTAGGATACTTTTTGTAAAGTTTACTATTTTTATTGCAATAACTTTATCACAATGTCATACTATTTAGCAGTATTTTTTTATATGCTCATAATCAAATTACAATACAACATAATACAAACGTGCCACATGGAGTATGGGACTACATAACAACCCTGTGGCATTTAACAATTAACTTAACTTGAAGTCGGTTTCAAAATGTGTGTCAGGCGAAACATATTAATGAATTATATAAGTTCGGATATGCATGAGTAATGCATAATCTTAACAGTATGTGGATACTATTTAGCGCATTTAAATTTCGGACCGTATTTTGTACGAAAAAGTCATTCACTGCAGTATTCACATTGTCCCTTGCAGTTGTCAGTTTGGGTCGAACAGTTACTATGCAATGATGGTTGGGTCTTTGTAAATGCATCAACAGCATTTTCATCACTGCTTAAATTCAACTTATACTCTGGTATTTACTTCTCTATTTATGGTTGTGTCAGTTATCAAATCACCATGAATGATTAAGTATCGTGAGCCAGAGATTGGTTCATACTTCCTACTGACAGGATTTAATATCCTATAGCTTGATATGTTAAGATGTCAGGTAATGAACATAACTTTCATCCCTAACTGCATAGCACTGTTGGTAGCAATACATGCTCGGATGCTAAACTGCGCTCAATTTTTTATTTTCTTACACCACTGATGAAGCGTAGCATAGATGAGGCATCACGAATGTATCCCATCATCATTTGAGCCTGTGTGGCAGAAACTTCTATTAAAGTTGTCATCATCTGTATGAATTCTGGCGAATCAGCTATGGATTTCAAAATGGCGGTTGATTGGATTAGCCTGAAATTCACGATTTGCGTTTTGAATCCTGGATTGAATAGCTTTCTGCCATAGAAATTCTTTCATTCCATCGTTTGATCATCAGACCCTTCAGCTTTTAAATCAGCGTCTACCCACCTTTCCTTGAATCCGAGGCAATAATACTTCTTTTCAAGGGTCTTCAAATTGACTATTATCATGTGGAAGTCACAACGACAAATATGTACTTTGCTATAATTCTTCTCTTAATTTCGTCTTTCTTTGTAATATTTATATTGCATTAGTCGAATGGTGTAGCTTTTGTAAATGTTGATAAAATAAATATGATAAATAGCGACTTTGACTTTGATGATAACTCAAATGGAAGTGAGGATCGCTTTTAGTTTTTAAGATTGACCATTATGATAGAGTTGGTCCAAAATAGACACTTGAAGTCCAAAATAGACGCTTGAGGTCCAAAATAGACACTTGAGGTCCAAAATAGGCACTTGAGGTCCAAAATAGACACTTGAGGTCCAAAATAGACACTTGAGGTATGTTCATAGCGTCTTGCAAAGTAGAAATGCACCTCAAAATCTCAAGCCATCTACTTCTGGCGGTATGGTTTTTTGCCATCTGCTTTTCTGAAATGAGATTTCTCTATTTCCCAGAGTCCTTTTCTCACCTATGGGGCTATTCCTGCTAGAGAGAATTTCTCATATTCAAATATCTCAACTTGTTGATCGTGAGTGCCCTTCTAGAGTCAGAAAGATTGCAACCAAATAATTGTTCGAAATTAGCTAGGACTGCCGCGTAGTGATTTGGTGTTCATCAGGGACTTGCTTGACTACGTGGTTGGGCTACATAGACAATTGCTCAATACTCTATGAAATGAATGCCATTTGTAGATGGATTTTAGTTATTTGTCGGAAATTAGCAGATAACAGTGTTGGAAGCTATATAACTCATTCGATGGGACTGCAATGGCCCCCCTGGTGTGAGTAACTCTCTCTCACCAGCGGGTCCAATGCACATTGCGATGGAACTGCGATGGCTCCCCTGTGCAAAATTCGTTAAGAAACTCTTAGAACTAAAATGTGGCCAAAAATTAAGAAATTTTTGGTACTAGGCCTTGAGCTAGGTTTCTTACAAAATAACAGCCGTGAACTTCATATCCCTCGAGTGGATGCTCCTGGGCCTCCTTTTGAATTGTAGTATTGTAGCTTATCTATAATAACATACGTGTTTTGTTGTAGATGATGGAGACGAAGATGTGATGGTTGCTACAAATTATGGACACGCAGTGTTTTATGAAAATGTTGGTGGAAATGCAAGAAATTGGCTGAGGATCAGGGTAGTGCATAGGTGAGAGTGCGATTTAAACTTATATTAGGCTATTTTGTATTTCCTGTTGAGTTGTAATCGATAAAAATGAAGGTAATCACAACTGCTTAATAGTTTAAGTTTATCAGAAAGATGTTCTTTAGTAGCAGTGCAAGTTGAAATTTTGTACATCATCGAACGAAGAAAGAAGTTTTGTTAATAACGTATGCAAAGACAATAGAAGTATGGTTTAGTTTCCCTTCTAGGATACAAATACAGCTTTTAGTGCAGAATTCAAAGGGGTGAATCTGTCACACGCTGCACCACTTTGGTTTGATATCGAAAAATTTTTAGGAGTGTTGAGCTTCAATTGTAGCTGATCAATGTGATGGCAAGGAATCCTGACCTCCACTGTCAATCAACTATTTTTCTTGACGGACGAAAGTTATTATAAAAAATTCTTGAATTAATTCGAAGGGTGTCACTTTCTCTTTCCTTGTTATATCCTTACTTTTTAGCTTGTTAGTTTTTGTAATCTATGCATTCTTTCAACGTAACTTCTAGGTGCTTGGAGGACTCTGCCAAACTATGTGACAGCTTTGGTGCTCGCGTCACAGTAACTGATGCAAAGGGAAGAAATCAGGTGACTTAATCTATATCTTTTCCAAAGTACTATAAATGTACCAAAATAAGACAATTTTTCATATCCTTTCTAACTGATTAAGATAAGGAGGCCAAGCTAAGATTATTAACGCCACCTCGAATGAAAATTCCTTTAGTTTCCGTACGAGCTGTTTTACCTAAAATCTTCAGGACATAGCAAATAATGGCAACAAGTGAAATTCATTCAAACAAGGTTTGAACAGAGAAATTTGACTCAGGAAATGGAAGAAACTTTACTTACCATCTTTAGCTTGCTTCTTTCTGCATTCATTCTTTCCTGACTCCCTTCTTTCATTCATTCCTGATTCTTCTATCCTTTGTTCCTGATTCCTCCTCTATTCTTCAATCCCGATTTCCTGATTAATGATTTACTTCGATCTGTTTTTTGCATACTCTATATTTGAGACCGGATAATTTTTGTGAATATGGTCTATTAGCAGCGATATAATATTTGGCTTTTTCTCGCCTTCTCAGACGCAGGAAATTGGATCAAGCACCCACTTTCTTGGACAGAGTGAAATTACTGCGCATTTTGGATTGGGAAACTGCAAGCAAAATTTGACAATTAGCGTTGTCTGGCCAGCTACAAGACAAACTGTTATTATAAAGGGTGTACAATCGAGGAACACTTTAAGAATAGTCAAACCTAGGTAAGCTTTAGTACCATTATCTCTATGTAAGTACATCCACTCAAATATTCATCGCAGCACGCCTGTAATCAGGGGTGCAGTGGAAAGTTAAGGTTGGTTTTTGGGGGAAGGGCTAAAGGCAAGCTTTTTCCGACGATTTTCCGTAGAAACTATTTCTCATAAATGGTAGCTGTGGTGCAGAACTACTCTCAAACTTTCGACAGGGCTTTTGCTAGGGGAGCGGTACCCCCCTCGCTCCCCCAGCCACCGAGCTACTGCCTGTAATAAAGGTACACAAGCAATGGCATAGGAGCTAAAGAATCTGGGGGCACTTCTTTTCTCCATTTCCGGTCAGTAGTTTCGTGCCTTAATGCCTACCTTATCGGCACAGAATTCAAAAAATTTTAAAGCATCGATCGAAAGCTGGAAGGGAGAAAAATGTTGCTGCATTATATGAAATTAGATAGTTGGTTTTGTTATTAGTTTATTTAACTAATCAATTTACCAACTGCAAGTATACTATTCATTATATTGTTATGATCAGTATTTCACGGCTTTCTTTTGAGCGCACTGCTCAAAGGGTTTATGTCATTAATCAAACTAGAATCAAACAAAGATCTCTTGTCTTCACCTTACTTGATTTGAAAAATGCTTTCGGAGAAGTTCACCACAACATACTTGATCACATGCAACAACTTATCCTCAGTTTCTACTCAAATTTCCAAACGTCCATTTTAACAAGTATTTTTCGAACACCATTTATCACAGTTTGTCGAGGTGTTCTTCAATGGGACTGTTTAAGCCCACTTCAACCCCTGTTTTAATACATTTATTTCATTACATCTCTAATCGGACATTCAGGCAATTTGGTTTCACAGTCAGCTCTCTCTACCCCTTCCACTGGTTTCAATTTGTAGACGATGCTGCCGTAATAACTGGTCTTGAGAATGAAAATTAAATCCTACTGAATCATTTCACTAGATGGTGCACTTGGGCAGATGTGATTGTCAGGGTTGACAAATGTTCCACCTTTGGTATAAGAAAGCCATCAACTTCATCAACCTAGTATCTTTCTAGGCTGACAATAAATCATAAAATTGTCGCAACTGTTGACATGGCGAATTTTTTCAATATCTCGGTCGACGCTTCAATTATACTATGGACAACCAAATCCACATGTACAAGACTCTTGAAATCCTCAACGATTTAATGACAAAAATAGATTACCTTTCCTGTCATCCAAAAAATAAACTTAGAATTTATTATGATTATGCTCTTTCCAAACATTCCTGGCACCTTACTATTACCGATCTCAGTAAAACTTGGATGATCCGAAATCTTGATAATACCGTTGTTAAGTACGCTTTGCAATGGCTTGAACTTCCTATTACTCGTCCTATTAGCTCTACTTTAAGTACTGTCATTCTTCAGAATTCAAAATATGGAATTAACTTTGTTTTGCCTTCTACGAAATTTATACAATGCCAGACTGTTATAAGAAATGCTCTTAAATCTTCTGCAAATCCTGACGTAAATTCATTATGGGCTGCAACTAGTAATGGTACTAATATTCAGTATGACAAATACAAGATACTGAATGAGTTCTAACCACTATTCGGAAAGACCATGAAGATCGCATTCAATCATGAATTAACATCACAAGGTCTCAGTATGCCTTCCATTCTTAAACTCTCAAATCTTAAGGTCCGTGGTCTTTGGTCAACTGTACAGCAAAATATAGCTAGGAACATCTTCAATTTCACGATTAAGTACCTAAACAACACTCTGCCAACCAGGAAGAACCTTCACAAATGGTCTCTTCCTGATTCTCCTTCGTGCTCTTTCTACCTTCATCCAGAAACACTTTAACATGTTGTCTCGAGTTGCAATTCGTACCTTGTGGATGGTAAATACAACTCTGTGCCTCTCTTTCTTGCAAGATCATACTCTTCTTTGAAGAATTGCATATTATATGCTGATCTCCCTTTCTTCTCATCTCCTTCTTTGATAACTGGTGACTCCCTTAAGTCGGATCTTGCTTTAAATTCCCTTGATAATATTTTATTTCTCCTAGAGCTTACTGTAGGATTCGAAACCTATATAGAAAACAAAACCTCTCCTAAAGCTGCTAAGTACAAGCCTATTTTCTGCGATCTTAATTCAAACTATCGCAGTATCCATGTCATAAACTTGTCAATGAGTGCCCTTGGAATTTTGAATGGTGGACGATTTAGGTTTTGAAAAAATTAGCCGAAGTCAAATTATCAACAAGATCATCAACATTTCTGCTCGGTGCATTTATTATTTTTTTCTGCCGCAGGAATAAACCATGCACGAATTCCGGACTGTTAGACTTTTAGAACTATAAATTTATTTACTTCTTTGTATGCATGCATCTAAACTTTTGTTTTTCTTGTTTCTTTTTAATTTATGTTTATTTTTAGTGGACTTGTTTATAAAGACAAGCCAATAATTTACTGCCTGTAATTAGCGAGGTGTATCATGTTGTACCGTTGTTAATTTTACCATTTTACAAAAATGAGACGATGATATAAAAGAAGCTAATTTTTGGGATGGCAAGAAATAAGGTCAATTTTACTCATCAAACTAGGAATAAGACCTAAGACTTGAGACAAATGATTATGATTATCCTTCGAAAAATTGAAATATCTGCCAAAGTATTTAAACGATTTCCCCATGGCAATAGTTGAAATTACTCTGTGATTTAAAATAGGTTTAGGAAGGTATTGAACGGAGAAAGTAGAAGCCTTTTTATTCCAAAAGTAGAACATTTGTCAACTCGAATTTTCATGTTTGCCCAAGTGCGCCAACATGAAAAGTGGTTACGTAGGAGCTGATTTTCTTTCTCAAAACTGGTATTGACGGCAGCGTCGTCAACAAACTGAAACCAGTGAACAGGAGAGAAAGATCCGATAGAGAAGCCAAACTAGTTAAATTTCTGAGTAGAAATGTAATTAATAAATGTGTTAAAACATAGGTTGAAAGTCAACGCCTCTATCCACAGAAATAAATGCAGTTTGAAAAGAGTCTGAAATGATGGATGTTTGGAAATTTGAGTAAAGACTGCTAATAAATATTTGTATGTGGTCAGGTCTGTGGTTTAGCTTTGAAGGAAGGGAAGAATCAAGAAGATACAAGACAATAGCTAGCAGTTTAAAGACAACTTCGGAGGTAAAAGAGGAAAAGGAATACGAAGAAGCAGGAATCCTGTTTTAGATTTGTATAAAATATGAAGCTAAACACAGAGAAACTTGCGAGCGTTGCGAATATACAAGCATGAAACAAAACACACTGAACTAAGTAAACAATACGAGTAGAATTAAAGCTAGTGTCTATGATTGACATGTGTGAAGTTCCTTTTCTATTTTCGTTCTTGACGTATTTCAACACTCCAACTCGAAAATGCTAAAAGAACTACAAAGCTAAATCATGTTCAAGGGTATAGATGTAGTATATAGTCACATAAATGCATTGTTCAGATTGAATTCAAGATTCCCATTTGATCTCTGAACCTTTGAATTTTTGCCTTGCCTAATGGCTTTGTGAACACATCTGCTATCATGTCCTCTGTTGGACAATACTTCAACTTTACTTCTTTGCTTTCAATCTTTTCTCGGATGTAATGATATCTGATGTCGATGTGCTTAGTACGTGAATGGAATTTTGGATTGCTGCATAAAGCTATAGCTCCTTGGTTATCTTCATGAATTACCGTAGGCTTTTCTTGTTCGAAATTCATATCACTCAACAATGATCGTAGCCATAGCGCTTCTTGCAATGCAAAGCTAGCATCAATATATTCTACCTCAGTGGACTAAAGAGCTACTATTGGTTGTTTCTTGCTTTTCCAGCTAATCAATCCGCCATATCGAAAATATCCATAGCCTGACTGAGACTTTTCTATTGTTGGGATTGCTGCCCCAATCTGCATCGACATACCCTTCTAGCTTTACGCTGTCATCTTTAGCTCCACTAAACTGTATTCCGAAACTAACTGTTTCTTTGATATACCGAAGTATTCTTTTAGCTGCTGTCCAATGAGCTTGGCTGGGATTTGACAAAAACTGATTAACTGATCCTAGTGCTTGTGCAATGTCTGGTCGAGTACCTGTAGCTGCAAAGGTTAAACTTCCAATTAAAGCTTGATAACTTTGCTTATTAACAGGATTCTCTTCATTCTGTATCAGCACTGTATTTTGTTCTTGAGGAGTTGCTACTGCCTTGCAATTTTCCATACCGAACCTCTCTAATACATCAGTTAGATACTTAGTTTGATGTAGAATCATTTGCTTTTTATCTCTATTTCTCTGAATTTGAATTCCTAAGCAACAATATGCCTCACTGAGATCATTTGTGGGAAAACTTTCTCTAGAAGCTCTTTTTCTCCTTTCAATAACTCAAAGGATGTTGCTTGCTAACAGTAAATCGTCAACGTATACCACAATGTATACAAAAGTTTCTCCCACTTTCTTGATTATACATACACGAATTAACTGTGCTTTGCTTGTATCCAGACTCTTTTAGAAATTGGTCACAAGTCTCATATCAGAATCTGGACGCTTGCTATAGACCGTAGAGACTTTTGTTAAGCTTACAAACGAGATTCTCTTGCCCTTGCTTGACATAACCCTCTGGCTGCTTCATATAAATCTCCTCTTGTAAGTCACCATTTAAAAACACAGTTGAAACATCCATCTGATGCAGTTCTAAATCTATTTGGTTAACAATTGGACAAAGTGTTCTTATGGATGTATATTTCACAACAGGCGAAAAGTCTCTTCAAAATCGACCCCTGCTGTCTGCGTAAATCCTCTTACAACCAAACGTGCCTTGTGTCTTTCTATTGTACCATCTGCATTGGTCTTGACCTTAAAGACCCATTTTGAATCTATGATATTCCTACCTTCATGTGCTTTTACAAGCTCCCATGTCTTATGCTCCATAAGTGAAGAATACTCATTGTCTGGCACTTTCTTCCATTCAGACTTTGCGGAAGAACTTAGTGCTTCTTCCATAGTTGTTGGCTCTTCCATTATACTTTCTGCACAATTGTAACGCGTACTTGCAATTTCCCATCAATTACCAATTACGGTATTATCTCTTTTTGTTGGTTTTCCTATGCGTTCTGATCGACGAGGAAGTTGTCTGTCTTCATTCTGAACTTCCTTATCAGCATTTTCAGCAGTGTTATCGTGGACTCTTTCTCCATTTACTAACTGCTCTTCTTCCAATGTTACTTCGTCAGAAGCTGTCAATTTGACTGGACACATCTTAGAAAAAGAAAGTTTTTTTTTTTGCTTTGATGCGGCCATCAAAATCGTGCTCGAAAAACGTAACATCTCTGGATAAATGGATTTTCTTTGCCTCTGAATCCCAAAGTCGATGTCCTTTTCTGCCAATGCAATGTCCTACAAATATGCATTTATAGATTTTGCATCCCATTTCCTTCTTGTTTGCTTGGGGACATGCACATAGGCTGTACACCCAAATACTCTGAAATTGGATAGATTTTGCTTGGTTCCATGGAAACGTTGATACGGTGTCATATATTCAACAGCTTTGGTTTGGCTTCTATTTCTCAGTAAAGCTGCTGTTAGCACTGCCTCTGCCCAAAAACCATCAGGCAGACCAGCACCCTGAAGCATAGATCTTCCACTTTCTTGTAAAGTTCGATTCATACGTTCCGCAACTCCATTTTGCTCTGGTGTTCGCAGAATCGCGAATTGGTGCTGAGTGCCTTTACTTGTGAGATATTGAACGAATGCACCTGATGTGTATTTACTACCATTGTCGGACCTCAAATACTTTATCTTTACTCAAGACTTCATCTTTTCTTTTCATAAAATAAATCCCAGTAAATCTTGATTTATCGTCTATGAATGTAACGAAATAACTGTTGCCTCCAAGACTCTTTGTTGGCATCGGACCACAAGCATCAATGTGGATGAGATCGAATACTCCCGCTGCTCTATTTGCTTGTTTCTTAGGAAAAGGTTTTCTGATCTGTTTCCCTTTCAAGCAACCTTCGCAAGCTTCTTCGATTTCATTCTCACTAATTTTGAATGCAATTCTATCAACGAGGTTTTGACTTTGCAAATCTCTCAAGCTTTTCTTATTGAGGTGCCCATATCTCTGGTGCCAAATCTCCTCTGAAACTTCTTTCGCATTAGAACTGTTAGCAGAATGCAGACTTTTATTCAAAACAGCTGTATCTAACCCATACAACTTTCCATTTAGTTTTCCTGAAACTAATACTGCTCCTTCATTATTTAGAATGACAAATTTCTCTTTTCCAAATGATATTGAATAGCCTTTTCTAGTTATTTCGCTTACTGATATCAGGTTCTTGGTTAAAGCTGATACATAAAGAACGTATTTCAATTCTGCCGATTTGCAAACTCCCCCTGAATTCAACGGCTCGACTGAAATATTGCCTTTTCCGTATGCCTTTACTTCTCTGTCACCGCCTAATCGTACTATCATGCGCGCTGTCATCACTAGGCTCGTTACTTACTGTGATATTGGCATGATCCGTTTTCCTTCCAATTGATCTGTATTTCTTTGGCTTTTGACATTGTTTTCCCCAATGCCCCTCCAAACCACAGTTAAGGCATTTTCCCTTTTTTCTCCTTGGTTTTGCGATTGAAGGTGAGTTGTTGATACCATTGCCTTCTCAACACCTAGTATTTACATCAGGATTTTCGTTTCGTTTTCTTTCTTCATGTAGAAGTCTTGCTGTCACAGACTCCATGGTAAGAGTTTCAGCTCGGGAATCCAAAGCAACTATGAGATTACCGTACGAATCTGGTAAACTACATAACAGTGTCATTACCTGATCGTCTTCTGTCACCGATGCTCCTCTGAATCAAGTTGTTCTGCCAGTGCATTCATTTTGTTGGTATGCTGCATCATGCTATCAGACTCATCCATTGCCATGGAAAAATACCTGTTTCGCAAAAATAATTTGTTTGTTAAGGACTTTACTTGATAATGGTTCTCCAACCGGTTCCATGCTTCTTGGGCCTTTTGCGACGATCGTACCAATGACAACTGATTGTCTCCCAGAGACAAACAAATGGTAGCTAAATCTTTCCTTGCTCGTTTTTTATACAGCTCCTTTTGCGCTTCGGTAATAGAAGTACCAACAGGCTCCCTCTCATCTCCAGAAACGATCCCCCAAAGATCTTTCTTCTCTTAAACTATCTGCATCTTGAATTTCCATAAATGAAAATTCTCCCCATTGAACCTGTCGATTCTTAGCGATGCACTGTCTTCGGAAGCCATCCTATGAAATACCTCAAACTGCCCTTATCTATTTGCTCTCTGGGCCCATAACCTTTTTGATTTGTGTAAAATATGAAGCTAAACACAGAGAAACTTGCGAGCGTTGCGAATATACAAGCATGAAATAGAACACACTGAACTACGTAAACAATAAGGGTAAAATTTAAGCTAGTGTCTATGATTGACATGTGTGAAGTTCCTTTTTATTTTCGTTCTTGACGTATTTCAACACCCTGGATGAGTTTGAATCATGTTCAACTGCTTTTTGTTTTACTACATGATGGAAATTTGCCAATTTCGCCCACATTTGGCCTCCTGTGTACAGTAAAGTTGGCGCGAAAGTTTCAATTCCTTTGGAGCATCGCGCAGGCACCCACAGAGCTCAAGGAATGTTTGCCGAAATGTTTAGTTCCTTTGACCACTCTACATCGAGGAGCGCTGAGGAGGGCCGAGCAAAGGTGTGCAAATGTTGTGCACTGCTCGGTTAAAGTTACATTCGCTTGACATGGGGGTTAACACTCAGTCAGTCAGCTGTAGAATTGTTCATCAGGTAGTCAGGACCAGTAGTTGCCTATCTTTAGAGTAACCCATGGACAGCGGAGCTATGTGACTGGCTGGGTTATAGCCCCAGTTATAATTTGGCAAGATTTTTAAGCGCAGTCAGTAAAGCCTGGTAATCACCTGACGATTATAACGGTTATCATGATTACGATAAGCTATAATCGTGATAATTCACAGCGAGTACATCAACGTAATCGTGACAATCGTGACATATCCATCAACGATTATCGCGAAAAGATATCAAAAGTTTTTGATATCTTTTCACGATAATCGTTACAGATTGCAGTCACACCTATTGTTTACCAGGCATCTGATGAATTTTTGAAGGAAAAGGAGTGTATATGGCACAAGAAATCGTTGAAAACTACCAATATCTTAAAAAATTCAGTGTGCCGTATCTTTGCAACTTCTCCTTTCCTCTAGATGACCGTCCAATTGATCAAATCTGCCTTATTTCTTGAAGTGATTCATGATATCCGCTTGAAGTTTTATTTCTAAACTTATCCTTGCGCAAAAACCTTCTTTGCATTTGCTCTCGAGCTGTTAGCTTCGCTTTTAGCTTCTCTCTTCTCTCCCTGCACTTCCTTAACATGAAAAAATTGCCCATTAGTTCAAATTTTCTATTCTGATCAACATCCATATCGAATAGACGATTGACGCGATTGCTAATGAGTACATGTTAAGCTGCACATCCTGCTGTCAACAAAGAATTCAATCGTGATAATCGTGGTAATCGTCAAGTGAGTACCAGGCTTAAAGAAATAAATATGACAAGAGTAGACTGAAACAATAAAAAAGGAATTAATACTTTTTAGTAGTTTAATCAACAGCAATAACTTGAATGATGAGAAACGCAGATTAAAGCTATTTAACTACGAATGAGAAGCTTATCATCCGCACGACTCAGGCCCTTAAATTCCACGCAAGAGAAAAGCTCCTGAAAGGTTTGAGGTTGGATCAAGAGCATACAATGTGCGGCCAAACTTTACACGACCAGTATCAACAGATGTATTTTGAAATTCTGGCCCTAACTACTTCTGCTATTAAGAACATTTCGATCTGATGAGTGCTATACTTTATAAAAACTTGGAAAGCCTTCTGATGAGCTTTATTGAAGGCGGTAATATTTCTTCTTAGATGAAGTTTGTGAAGGAAACTATGCTGATGACATTAAGTTTGAGTACCTTCAGTTTGACTTCCCCGATGGTTCCCTACAAACATGTTTGACTTTCCCGATGGTTCCCGACGAACAATAGCTTCAAAAACAATAGATTTACAAAATTGTTTGTTGTTTATAATACTTCTAGTCACGTTAGGAGAAAAAATGGAGTGCATAAACCAGCTATCCAGCCTGAATTTGCCATAACTTACGGAAGCAAATGAAATGACGCTCTTTTTGTTAGGTAGAGTATGACAAAATACGATACAATGCTTCTTTCACAACATAACATAACTTGGAATATAAGAGTGAACAAAACGTGTACAGCATAAATAGTCATGTTATAGTCATGATGTATAGTCCAATCATATGACCTAAATAAACAATATCACAGTATGATAATAGTCCAATATATAATTTAGTAGAGATCATTACAATCATATGAGTTCTTAATACTATTTATCGAGATTATTAGAGTTTCCCACTATATACAACAGAGCCTCAAGGGATTTCAAAACATATTCACACCGACTACTACAAATGAAATTGATAATCCAAATTACTGGAAAAATTATTCCCTGTCCTGTAACTTCATTTCCTGCACTAGTGTATTGAAATAGCCTAGCTCATCGCGAGCTTCAAATATTCTGCGCACCCAGAATCGTTTCTTTCTGTATTTTTGTTTTGGAGAAGAGGCATCTTTTTCCTCAAAGGTACAACTATGGATAGAAGATGTGCATGGATTTCTAAATCTTTCCACGAAACACACTGCACATACGCCATAACCTATGAATTCTCCAGTTCCTACTCAAACATTGGCGCCCGATGATCCCCGATCATCAGGAAGTCTTATATCGGCGATGATCGCCGATGAATTATGATGTATGAAAGCCAGGCTTTAGCCCTTCCTTCCCGAGGAGAATTTAAGGGCCTGTTTACATGGAGGTAGGGTCACCCTCCTAGGAGGCTCACCCTACCAGAGGATTCAGAACATAGCCCTATTTTACATGCAAACTCAACAAGCTAGGGTCACCCTAGGGGTGGAGCTAACATAACGGTTTGGTTGAAATTGTCATTGTTTTTCGCAGAGTTCATTTAAGCCTCTTCATTTAAGCTCTTTCATTAAAGCTTCCAGTGATATATTTGGCCTTTCTGTATCATTGAAAACTTCGTAAACTTTAAAATAGCAAATAAGTGTCATGTGGCGTTGCAATTGTCGGTTTTGGTTTTGTTATCATTCTTATCTGCTTTGCAATTGCCTTCTGACGCTTCGTCTGCCACATCATTAAGATCGAATTGAGGTCGATTGAGATAGCCTTCCACCTAGGGTCACCCTACCTTGAGCGTTTACGTGGCTTAAGTAAGCAAAAAGATAGCCCTCCTAGGAGGGTCACCCTACCTAGATAGTAGTGTAGCCCTACCCCTAGGGTGACCCTACCTGACATATACACTCAACCATGAAAAACAATAGAAGAGGGTTGCCCTACTAGTAGGACCCTCCTAGGAGGGTGACCCTACCTCCATGTAAACAGGCCCTAAGAATTTAAATACATTGCTACAATGTTGTATGCTATCTTATGTCGATTTCACAATAGCCCTAAAATGTTGAATTTTGTCATCTGAATTAAAGCCCATTGTATAGTTTGAAATGTTCACAATGACATTGTAAGGAGGACATATGTAATTTTACAGCTTTGTCTTGATTTCATGCTTAGAAGCACCAGATATGAAGTGTCTGACTTCTCTAAATTCAATAAATGCCGGAGACTGAGCATCACAGATGTTTCACTTGAGGTTAGGATAACTACTTTTAATATACTCACTTACCTTCTTGATTTTGATTTATGTTCAGTTTCTTGTTATCGTTTATGTTGAGCAGCAATTTTTTGTACCTGCTCCAGCTCTTCAGTGGCGCCTGCAAGATATCTGTACATCGAGGGGACGGCAGCTAATATAAGTGTGTTTTAAATTGATGTTATTGAAGACATAAATTGGATTAGACATCTATTGGACAACTAATTTGTGGAGACAACAGGATCTAGGAACAATTGTGAAGTGAAAGCAAATGACTTACGCTTGAGCAGCGGTTGAAAATATGGCCCAATTGCTCAGTTGTAGACCAATTAATGTAGAGAGTGGACGGTTGCTATTTCGAGCTCGGCTCGGCTCGGCTCGTTCACTTTCTCGCACTTTCACTTCAGACAAACTGATATATCGTCAAACTTTTACTTAAAGTAACACTGAAACTGTTCATTACATCCTCGATACATAAGCGTTCGTGATATCTGAATTAATAGACATTATTGTTTGATAAGCTGTAATTTTTCAATTGGCTTTTCTGCCGAAAACGAAGCAAGAGCAACGTTAGTGTCAGTCTATGTATCTTTGAGACTGATGTTAGAGCTCTCAGATTCCACACCGGATAGTATCTGTACAACGTCATAAAAAGTTGATGATCTGACTTATTCTGTGGAATTGTTAATCGAAATTTTGCGCATCTTTAAAAAATGGCAATATTGTGGATTTATAAATATGGCATTGCAACTGTAGGATTTACAAAACTTTTATATCTGAATTGGGCTTTTTGTAATTAGTATTTATATTACCTTTTTTACTGTTGTATATACACTATATAAATAGTTGGTCTAGATTAGCTATCATTTTTAGCTATTGTAAATAGCCATCTTAAATCAAAAAATTAATAATAATGATACAGCAAATCAATTTATTGAATGTAGTTCATCAAAACTATCACAAGTTAGCTTGTATGCCAAAGATATATAGCAGGGTTTATTAATGTGTAGATAACGGTAGGATTTCTCATTTTACCTTTTAGACGACTTTGCAAGTTTTTATCTTCTGCCATGCATTTATGTAAGGACATACCTATAGGCAGTTTTAAGTTTAGGCTCTGATCTACACGATTAAGTTTCATGGGTGTCATTGCAAATACACAATTTTTATAAGAAACGTGCATATGGAAGGCCAAAAAATGTAAGGAACATTTATTACTAACTACAAAATCTCTACGGAACTTTCAGTCTCGATCATCTTCATCACTGTAAGCAATCGAGAATTAAGAAACCAGATTCGCATAAATTGTCTATACTCCATGTAGCAAGTGGTTCGTAGATGGGTTTCCGTTAAAACTTCCAGTGTTTATAGTATCTCTTCTTAATAATAATCATTAACAATTCCTATAACACTAAATGAGCAGATAGAATTATAAAAATATTAAGGAACTTTCAATAGCATACGGTGGTCAATAAAGGTCCAAAATTAAGGAACTTTTGAAACTAGGCCCTATAGATAGGGAGACCGTGTAGCTTAGGAACGTCCCAATGGCACAAAAAATCGTACAATGAAATATGCCTAGGATTATTAAAGGAAGATTCACGATGAGATCTAACATATCAAAGTATGAGACTGGATTAATGAAGTATGGAGAAGCAAACACCGAATTAGAAATCTCAGGAATGATTTTCCCGCTACGTTTGGCATAAGTACGAGACGACACCCTGAACAATGTGCCCTCATGGAAGAATAGTACTATTTGTTCTTTTTCTAGCAAGTTAAATAGATTTCATTTGATTCTGACATAAAATAAACTGAAGGAGTGTTAAGGATGCTGGAGGAATAGTAGGGCAACGGGAACCGACGAAAAGGTGCAGTACCAATAATTTGGGCTCTCGATTTATTTCTTGGAACAGTTTGTTGTGAACCGTTAACATGATACAAATATCTTAGGCTATAGACATACAATTCAGTCCCCCCCCCACCGCGTCCCCTCTTCTGTGTCCCTGAGGAGTATCAAGTGAAGTCATTTAGTACCATGAATAATGCCAAGCTGTCGTTTCCACTGTCGCAAATTACTCACCATCCATTGCTCTAAAGTCGAATTTGCAATTCTAGGTTGACATGGTCGCAACGTTTAGGTCTCTTGGAAACTTCTCCATGTAAATTAGCGAATGAGAGGTCCTTTTGACAGTAGACCAATGAAAAACTAGAAGTGCGTCACGAAAAAAAGCTAAAATCGCGATATTAATATTGAACTGGGGTGCAGATACAGCTATATTGTTGATTGAAAGCGTTAGATCCTACAAAAATGTCTGGAATATCTGAAGTTATACACATTTTTTATATATTTTCATATATATGTTTTCATATTTCATATATTTTTGGAGGGTTACCCTTCAGCAATGAAGCTGATTATCAAGGGACCCAGCATTGAAACCTTCCTAACTTGCTCACAATTTCAGTACTAACACTTTCTTGAGACTTTCGTAGAAAGAATGTTTGAGTCATAACAACACAGACAGACAGGCACAGCATAGCCGCTAAATGTTTAAGAACCCTGTCAAGTCTGTTTTCTCCAGACCTAATTGACCAGTCATCATGCAGGATTACGACCACACAAGCTAAGGCTAGGCCCATTTTGCATGCTGATTGGTCAGTTAGGTTGGGAGAAAATAGACCTAACAGGGCTATCAAACAGTTGGCGGCTGTGCTGACAGGCACGATAGAAACATAGCACTGGAATGCATAGATAAACACAAGAAATTTAAAGAAATTAAATAAAAGAGATGTTGGGTCTCCTTGATTATTTGAATTTTAAAGGTATCTGACTTGTCAACTTTCTTACGTCTCAGAAACCCAGTACTGAACTTTCTTAACTTTTTCAGCAGCTGAGCACTACTTTGTGGTGAATTGACTGATTCCCACAATATGTAATCGCGTTTACTATGAGCTCTCGGTCAATCTCAATCACAGAATCCCAAGTCCAAACTTTACGGCAGCATAAACACACAAATATAGTATACCATTAAGCAATAGAACAACGAACATTAGATAAAAATATGAAAAACCAGTGTATATGTATAAGAAAATGAAGATGTCCCAAATACCGAGTCCCTTCTCTAGTTCGTTCTTGAGTCACGTCGCAATTCACAGATAGATCTCTCTCCTCCCTTCTCCTGTCTAAAACTAAAGCTACTCCACAGCGTCCAGCAAAGCAATAAATCTCCCACAACTTTATTATAAACCGCTTTGCTATAAAATGTGTAAGATAATCCTATTGATTGTTGGGAATCCCTTGCTAAAAGATTTTGCATAAAAACTCATCCATTCAACAGGCGCACTGGGTTCCCATTTCGGGACGGATTTACAATTTGGGGTGTAGTCATACGTTTTAGCGTTGTTTCTCTGTTTCTTTTTCTTCTTAAATGCACTTATTAATAAGAAAGTGGTTTATGAAAAAGCAGTGCTTGGCTGTTCAAAAATTAATGTACATAGATTTCCAGTAATAGTGTGTTTCAGGTTGGCACTGCAGAATTACACCAACTCGAATATTCCTGCTTAGAAGTCTTAAAGAATTTCAGTTCTGGGTGAAAAGACTTTTGAATAACAAAGACGCTTTGAGGGTGAACATAAAATCAAGTTGATATTTCACGTCTTTATTGCTGTGTCTTTTCGTAACTGAATATAGTAATCAGGCGCGCAACTACAGGGGTCCTGGGGGTCCAAACCTCTGCCCTTTTCTTTCAAAAGCATAAAAGTGCCCTTTTTCTTGGAATAGTTGGAAACTATTTATTGCATTTTTGTTGAATAGATCTGATTGTAATCACCATTACACTTGAAAGTAGCAAAATCTTAAGAATTCTTCTGTTTCTAAGTCACATAGATGGCCCTTCTAGAGTTTTCATGCTCAGAACTTTTCAGACCTGGCTTCACCGCTGAGTGCCCCTACATAAATGGTGCATTCTAACATTGTTTGCATCATCTTCACATTCATCAGATTAGACTCACTTGCAAGGACATTACGACTTTTCATCGTCGCACGTAGACAGCACTCACACCATTTAATCTCCTTTCTTCATACCTCTTCCTTGCTCACCGTCACTTAGTTTTCATGATGTTTCTGCTTTGGAAAGAGTTGATTTTCCCCAACATCCCCCAATGAAAACAACCAGAGACTGTAACCTTGCTTATCTCTCATATCAAAGGAAGATTCTAATTTAAGAAGTGAAATCTAGGATAATCTTAATTCATGGAAGATGGAAGACTGGGCCGCGAGAGCTTGGAACTTTAAGTTCTTCGTCTTTTTTGCTGATTGTTCCTTGTGGAGAAACCCTAGTGATGTTTTACTGGTCCGTAGACAGCTGGTACAGATAGGTTACGTGTGCATGTGCGTGTCTGCCATACCAGTTCTACCCCATCACTGCCTACGGGCATGATGTTTGACCAAAGTTGCTTTGTTTCTTATCCATCAGGCATGGCACCATTGGAGGATGGACGCTTCAACCTGAGCACTTTCAAGCAACTTTTACTCTCTATTTTGCTTTTCATTGCAAATGTCTTGTGGATCCGCGATTAAGCACTAAAGTATCAGCCAAATGTATTTCTGATAGATGCCTTCTCAGGCCAATCTAGAGACATGAAATTTGACAAATTTTCTATCCCTTCGGACCCAACCATGGTGGGTCATCGCATGTCACTAAAGGAAGAATCTAGACCTCCTACACCTCCCGCCTAGCCACTTAGTAGACTGGTCGTCGCCATGAGCGGAGTAACTGTGCCCTTCTCCCCAAAAAAATCCTCCTGGTTACGGCCTATCCTAAGTCTGAAAAGTATTGCAAGCTGTGTTCTCTTGAAAGAATTTTTAATGTGCATTTTTATGTGGACTAGATCCCTACCCTAGAAAATTCCTAGTTGCGCGCCTGGTATTGAAGATTTTCGCTTTCTAAATGGTGCCATCTTATTATTCAAACTGTCTATTACAATAGTTGACGCCATATCATATTTTCGATATATTATTTGACGTCATCATAGAACAGCTACTTTTCATTGGTTGGTTATGCAACAGGAAGTTGTGCGAGCAGATTTTTAACTTAAGTGTGTATCAAATTCGCATGAATGGAAATGGGGCTGAAGAAGTGTCGCGCAACAGGCGTCTGTAGGCTCAAGGCCAAGGGCCTATTTTCTTGTCAGACAGCATGGTTTGTAAAACAACAATAAAGTTCGTTAACGTAACTGCCAGTAGTGTACTGTGTGCATATGCGAATGCTTGTGATAATGAGTAATGGTGACTACGTAATACGATGGAACTTTATGTGAAAAGTCCTTTCTCGACATGATCTGGAGTTGATTCACGTCCATAGCAAGAAGAAACTATAGGTATTTTTTTCGGTTTCGGCCTATAATGACGTTTAAAGACTTAATTGTGTAATCTATGATTTTTACCTGGGCGGAACAGAGATACTTTTTAACTGTGCTAACCTAATCTAAAAACAGTTGCCATGTAGAGAAATAATTTTAAAGTAACATTTAAAAGCAGTCATTGATACCTATAATATGTTTCCAATTTGTCCAAGCACTGCAGTAGTTAGATACCAAATGTGACGTATTTGCAGTTGTAAGTATTATTACTTTATTGTGAAAATATTTGATTCAACTGCATCCGTCTAGCGTGCTGCAAGACTCAAAGGTATTTTTTATATTTGTCTTTTGTAACTTGTCTCTACGCTTTCTTGTTCCCTAGCCCGGCGCTCCTTTTGGAGTTGAAATCAGCAAAGATCGACAATCGCTCAGCCTTAAACTTCACCCTGCTATTCCGTTGAATGGCCTGGGCAAGCAGAGGTTTACTTATACCGTGAAAATTGATTCATTACCAAGCAAGAGAAGTAAAGGAATCGTGAATATTGATGCTCGAGTTTACATTCGTAACCAAACAGTTACCTCGGTTTGCCCTCATGGCAGAATGTGGTTGCCTGGTATGCCTATTGCTACAGAAACAGCAAGAAGGTTTGTCTTTAAAGCCTTACAAAACGTTTGCAATGGGGTACTATGGTAGTCTGAACAATATGTAGTACTTCCTGAGCATTAGAGTACAATCTACTTGTAAACTGTAAGAGGTTTTCCAATAGATCAGCCTCTCTCTTCATTGCTAAATTGTTTGTTTCAGAATGGCAAAGGAAATATGATACCTGATGGTTGATTTTATCATGTCCAGACTTTCATGTCTGATCATGTCATTTGATCAGGAATATAATGAGGAATGATAAGTGTTAACCCGTAGCAGAAATCAAAATGATAGCAAGAAGGTGTTAGCTGGACACAGATCAGACCGAAATTTTACTTATGAACCTTATTAGATGGTTAGCCATCCCCCCAAAGCAATCCTTACTGTCTATGGAAATTTAACAAACAGACATGTGTGTCATTTCATTTCATTTCATTTCATTTCATTTCATTTCATTTCATTTCATTTCATTTCATTTCATTTCATTTCACTTCATTTTTACATATTTTGGGAGGGTAGCCCTTCAGCTTAGCTGATTTTCGAGGGGCCCTCCATTAAAAGAATATAAAATTACAATCTAATACAATAAAATACTTATAATAATTATAGAACAAAGTAGAAATAAAAATTAAATATCAAAATAGTTCTAAGAAAGTCAATTCTTGTACTTAAAATCAGAGGAAAAGAAAAATTGAAGATTTAAAATTACTTTAGGAGGGATTTGAAGACAAGTAATGATCTTGTTTCTTTGCACTCAGTTGAGAGGCTTTTCCACATCTTGGCACCTCTGTATGAGAAGCTTTTCTGCCCCGCAGTTGATTTTCTCAAAGGAAGCCTTAAATCAGTGGTAGTGTTTCCAAGATTGCGCTCAGAAAGCTTTGAATTTTTAGTAAACATATTAAGCATGTATTGTGGTCCAAAATCATTGAGAGATTTAAAAACCATCATTTTCGTTTCATCGGCAATAAGTTCTACAATAGTTTTCCATTCAAGCTTTTGTAACAAAGGCTTACTGGGAGCATCATATTAATTGTCTCTTCTGGTTGTATGAGAATTTATTTTACTGCTCCTATGAAGTATAACGTAGTACCAGAGATAACTCAATGCGGAAGATAACGACAGATAACACTGGACAAGAAAATCATAGCTATATTTTCCTATTTTGTATCTAATACATATCTAGAACAGTCGTTTATAGCCTTCCTAACTTGGGTAGCGATACCCTTAGGAAGCTGGTGTATCTTATGAGAGAGATAAATAGTGGGAAAGCCTATTGTGCAAGGTAGCATATAGTTTCTTTTGATTTGTGTTTCTTTGTGACACTCTTGTGACTTCGAGACATTCCCCTGGTCATGATTTGGATGCCTGGTCACTGTCCACTCAGTACCAAACGGGAGACTGGTGGCGACAGTGGGAAGATAAAGGCGACAGTGGGAAGATAAAGGCGACGGGGTAAGGAGCTACCACCTTACCTCATCATGCCGACTGCCCAGGATAAGTGTCCTCAACAGAAACTGGCTAGCTTCTTGCGCACGAAACTTGCTCGTACACTGTCTCCTCTTTTGACTGGTTGAAGAATGCCAGTCAGTGTCTCCCATCTTTAAAATGTCTGGATTGCTGTCTTACAAAATACACATTGGATTTTTCGTTCCCGCTTCTACTGGTGTCAAGAGAGATCAGTGTGTGCTGAAAGACGTACCGATTAAGTTTTAATACAGCAAAAAGTCTCACGGAAGCACAATTTAAGTATTTACTCTATGCAGAAGTGTATTTGTGCATTTAGTGGTCACTGAGCACCCAATTACCAAACTCCCAGTTACCAGAGGTTCGAATGACAAACCTTGTTGCACAACAACTGAAAGAGGTACTCCTTACGCATTAATATAAAGCTACCGCCTCATTCATATTCTTCATTTTTATTGATCCATTTCCTATTTCAGTTAGGAGAAATACCCTGTCTGCAGACTTTTGATCTTGAGGAAGACTTATATTTCCTTAAGGCTGCTTATTTGCGAGCTATTTCTTTTACAAAAATTGCAATTTTCTACTCAGAACATACAATGGCATATCAAATAACAGGAAGAATATCCATTGGGGAGCTGGATTTGAGAATTTGCGGAGACTGGTCCCAAGCACATACCAGGATGAAATTTCTATGCCTGCTGGTACTTGCTCAAAACAGCAAATGACGACAAAATCATGCCCATTTCCACATGAGAATAGCGGCTATGGCTCTAATCGCCCCTCAGCAAGATTCATCAGCAACGAGTTATTTGCCCAGGTACATCTTAGTTGATAATGTCCTTATTGACCAGGCATTAGGAAATAGTTCACACTACATAACTCTCATTCTATTATTGGTTAGGTGTCAGTCTGTGTGTTTGAGAATTTCATTGGGTGGACGCAGGAAAATGACTGCTAATGAAAGCATATCCACAACTTTTAGCATAAAGAAATTTTATTTAGTAGTTCATGCATGCCTTATATACACACATGGTTATATACAATTCCTTATCGTACTATTTCAACCTTACAACTGAAAGGCTACCTCTAACCATCACCAGTGGACCAGAAACCATTTCAGCCTTTAAGAATGCATTGTATGATCATATGAAGAACAAAATGAATTGGTGAATATAGGTATGTATAGGTATGAATTAATCATTGGAACCACAAGAGTTTTTCCAGATATATGGAAAGTTGCAAGGTTGCAGATAAATATATTTGTTTGTATATGTAGTAAGCAATTAAAAGAACTATAAAGTCAGAGTTCTCAATGCGCTGGGCAGAGCTATATCCTTTCTTGCAACATCGTTAAAACCATATAAATATATAAATATATGTTTGTATATATATATATATATATATATATATATATATATATATATATATATATATATATATATATATATATATATATATATATATATATATATATATATATATATATATATATATATATATATATATATATATATAATGCTCAGAAAGGTGGTGGCAAATTTTAATTTTCTCCAAATTTTAATTAATCCCAGGTGGTGGCAAATTTTAATTTTCTCCTGGTTTTTCTGAGCATTATATCAACCTTTCCGTTTGCACCGAAAAAGGAGAAATCCTGGTTACTCGCTAGCTACTGATTGTATATATTAGAGCTGCTTGATAAAGGCGAAAGCCGAAAGTGACCATAAGGTGCTAAAAACCAGGGGAGTTAAAACAAGCCACTGTGGTCTAGTGGTTAAGACGCTTGCCCGGAATACGAGAGACCCTGGTTCGATCCCAGGTGGTGGCAAATTTTAATTTTCTCCTGGTTTTTCTGAGCATTATATCAACCTTTCCGTTTGCACCGAAAAAGGAGAAATCCTGGTTACTCGCTAGCTACTGATTGTATATATTAGAGCTGCTTGATAAAGGCGAAAGCCGAAAGTGACCATAAGGTGCTAAAAACCAGGGGAGTTAAAACAAGCCACTGTGGTCTAGTGGTTAAGACGCTTGCCCGGAATGCGAGAGACCCTGGTTCGATCCCAGGTGGTGGCAAATTTTAATTTTCTCCTGGTTTTTCTGAGCATTATATCAACCTTTCCGTTTGCACCGAAAAAGGAGAAATCCTGGTTACTCGCTAGCTACTGATTGTATATATATATATATATATATATATATATATATATATATATATATATATATATATATATATATATATATATATATATATATATATATATATATATATATATATATATATATATATATATATATATATATATATATATATATATATATAGAAAAATAGAAACCACTTTGTATCTTGTACCGGTTTCATCCGTTTAATACGGAATCCTCAGCGAACTGAACAATGCCAGTGTTACGCTCAAATTTATAGAGAAGTTGTACATAGTAATGCGTAAGATTTAATGAAAGTACCAAGCATCGACACATATGACGTTTAATCGACTTAATCTCGATTCAATTCTGGCGTATACTTTTGGATGAAATAGTTTTCCTTTTCCTCCCTTTCTATTACGTCATTTCGATCGAAGGTTAGGAATGGTGTAATTGTAAACGGTATATCTTCACCGATCGAGCAATGGGCTATATGTTTACTTACATACAGGGTTCGCAAACTAGGATTTAAGATTTGTTGTTTATGAATTCGAACCCTAGCTCGTAAATTAGAAGTTTGTCCAATGTACTCTTTATTACACCCATTGCACCTTATAAGGTATATAACATTTTTAGCGTTACAATTCATGTTACTTTTTATTTTGAATGGAATTTCGCCATTTTTAAACATGATTGCATTAGTTGTCGTAATTAGAGGGCATGTGCCACATTTTTTGTCATTACATTTTGTGACTGTTTTTTCATTTATTGTTGTTGCTTCAATATTATGTGCGCTTTCAGTGTATGTGAATTTAGCTCTTGTTAAGATCTTTTTAAGACTTGGTGGTTGTCTATAGCTATTTATCAATCTAAGTTGTTTTATTGCTTCTTGCATTTTTGGGCTGGCATTTAGTACAAGGAATGTTCTTTTAATTATTGAAAAGAAGTTTGGATTTCTTGGGTTATAAGTTGAAACAAAGGCTAGAATTTTATGTTCATTAGATTTAGGCTCCTTGTCTTGGCATAATTCTATCAAGGGGATAACGTCTGATCTAGCTATGCAATTTTTTGTCAGTGTTTCAGGGTAGCCTTGTTTTGTAAGGTTGGTTTGTAATTCAACTAGTCTTCTGTTTCTTAGCTTTTCGTCTTCAACAATTGTGCAAATTCTTCGGGCTAGGTTAAAAGGAATATTCTGTTTTGTGTGGGGTGGGTGACATGACTTGAAATGAACATATTGTTGACTATCAGTTGGTTTGCGATATATATCAGTGGAAATCTTGTAATCCTTCACGCTAATATGAATGTCTAAAAAGTGTAGAGAAGTTTTGCTAGATTCTATTGTGAATTTTATGCTCGTATGTAGGTTTTGGAGAATCTCGAATAAATTGTCAATTTTGTCAATTCTTTCATCCCATATTATAAAACAGTCATCTAAATACCTTTTCCAGCTGGTGACAAATTTATTTTTATGAGCAAGTCCATAATATATATATATATATATATATATATATATATATATATATATATATATATATATATATATATATATATATATATATATATATATATATATATATATATATATATATATATATATATATTTATATATTTATATATATATTTATATTTATATATATATATATATATACATATATACATAGATATATATATATATATATATATATATATATATATATATATATATATATATATATATATATGTATATATATATATATATATATATATATCCTTTCTTGCAACATCGTTAAAACCATATGAATATATATGTAAATATATGTATGTATCTATATATATATATATATATATATATATATATATATATATATATATATATATATATATATATATATATATATATATATTTATATATTTATATATATATATATATTTATATATATATATATATATATATATATATATATATATATATATATATATACATATATATATATATATATATATATATATATATATATATATTTATATATTTATATATATATATATATATATATATATTTATATATATATATATACATATATATATATATATATATATATATATATATATATATATATATATATATATATATATATATATATATATATATATATATATTTATATATATTTATATATATATATATATTTATATATATATATATATTTATATATATATATATATGGGTCGCGCGCAATGCCAACTGGAAAATTTAGGGAAGTTGGATATGTATCATTTCAGATTTTAATTAAAAGTCGGTCACAAGATTGGAAATTTTAGCTCAATATCTTATATAGATGCTGAGATACGTCTTCCTAACCTTAAGTCCAATATAATTGGCAAATCTTAAGGTCCAAGCAAATTCTCTACGACTTTTGGAACTTCATAAATCTGGAATCTCTTTAGCTAGGACAACGAAAATTCGTTTTCTAGAGCTACTACAGATGTGCTAGGAAAAGTTGGAAAATAAAGTGTTTTTTAAATACAACAGATCCGTAATGGCTACTTAAAATAGGAACAAAATTTATTGCAAGGTCCAGAAGTTGCATTTTTGAGGGCCTGCAAATCAAAAGCAAAGCTCTCAGAGCTATTTACCTTACGTGATACTGCAAGGGTATATGGCAGGCTACTAGAAAACATGAAAATATTAAACTATAAATTTTTGATTTGGTTGCTATTGGTTTCCGAATATGGCTACTTAGTAACGCCTATAAGATCACTTGTCTTTGTGCACTTGGTAGCCTATCAGAGACACTAAAGTTTGAACTTAAATTTTTGTCAGCGATCAGTCTTGGTATAAGCTTTATATTTCAAGAGAACAATTGGTGGGCACTCACTAGTGACATACTCAAAAGGACTCACAATTTTTTATTGGAATTGGCACATGACGCTACATCATATGGTGTTCAATAATGTTCAGTTTCTGCTGCGAAGAGGACACTTGCTAGCCATATCTTGATTTGCAATGGAGTAGTACCAGGATGTTTCTGGGGTGCTTGAATGATTTTTAGGATTTGATGATAAGCTGAATTTCGTGTGTTCCTCTTTTGTATATCACAATCGGTCCATCAAACCTATCGTCCCTTTGGTTTTGTAGAGGTTTTGGCAAATCTCTACTCTGCAGAGTACAATACATGCTTTTTTTCATAAGGAACCTAGCTCAAGGCCTATTTCCAAAAGTTCCTTAGTTTTGGACCTGCAATGGTCAAATTGTGGTACTAAAAGTTCCTTAATAGTTCCTTAATTTTCACTCCACATTTAGTGCCATACATATGGTACAGAGCACGCAAACATTGAAATTCTGAATTTTGCCTTTAATTTTAGCTATAACTTGAGACCAATGAAACAAAAAACACTTGACATAAGCTTTAACAATCTATGTTGGTTTTGACTACAATAAATGGAACCAACTTCCTAATTTCTGATTGTTTGGTGTTATAGCAATTTTTTTAATTTAGGGACTTTTCCTTTAGTAGTATAAGTCCTTTAAATATTTTGGTGTTCTACTTGTAGGTTCCATATAAAGTGGCTCCTTATAAAAAAGAACGTGTATGTGAAGGACATAAATGGTTTCTGAAGGATGCAAAGTCTTAGGGACAGCTTCTCTCACTGCACTAACCAATAAGTTCTATTTGTCAAGTTATACAGCAAATTTTACTATATGTTAATATAAAAGTTAGATAACTTGCACTATTTTCATTGAAGATTTACCAAAGCATAGATAATCTTACAAGGTAATGCAAGGTAAATTGAGGCCATTTTATTTGGGACAGCTAGACGTTGCTTCTGGATAGAAAGTTTAAATATATCCTTTGGTGACATGCGAATAGACAAAACAGATTTATGCAAACACCTAGGAACATACGTGGAATAAAACTTGAGCATAAGAGTATAACTTGTCTAGGTATACAGAGAGTATTTAGTAACCGTAAACGTCTCTCTAGCATGAGACGATTACTGATGAGATAAGCAGCCAAGAGTACTTATAGCTATTAGCATGCGAGGAATCCCTTAATGTTTTACTCCTATTCCGATAATAGCAGAAGGAGGTCGTATATATATATATATATATATATATATATATATATATATATATATATATATATATATATATATATATATATATATATATATATATATATATATATATATATATATATATATATATATATATATATATATATATACATTGCTATGTTTTATGCCTCTGTACCAACATATACCAAACTTTCAGATCCCAGCTCATTTTCCTCCTTTCCCGTCTCCCTGATATTTAATGAATTCTTCCTTTATATATGCAAAGTTATATTCAAATCTCTTTTCCCTCAGGAAAAGCCAGTCATCAGTGAAAGGGGTCTTAGTGATCTGCATGTGCATTATGGACAGGTTTGATGAATTATTGAATCGCTGTTCTATTTGCATTTTGATTAGATATTGAAATTATGCTAGCATGGATATTGTAGCTTTATATATTGTACTATTCAATCTTTATAGGAGTGTGAATCTAAGTATACGACAGATTGACTGTGATAGGAAGAAGGAACATTTGCTGAAATCCACTTGTGTGGCAGGGTTGCCAGCTGGGTGCTTTTCCCACCCAAATGGGCTGTCTTTTCTCCAGTTACGCAGGGTTTTACCTTGAAAATTCTTGTATGTTTATCAGCACCTCGCTGAGTCTCAAGAATGTAGCAAACTGTCTTTAGAACACGCCAAACTTTCAATACCATATGGGATTACACTCCATAATTTACATGAATCTGATTTCTTACTTGTGTACAACAATTTTTTCTACTTTTGATAATCATCATTTCACTCCAGTTCTTTGTTCATGACTTGGATTTCTCCAGCCCACTGCCTCGCTTTGAGTTCCAGCATAATCTGAATGAAGTCTGGATGCAAATCTCTGTACCTAAGGTATTTGAAAGTAACTCTTAAATCTCAATTTAGATCTATGTCTCCATTAGCTGGTATGTCAGAGCATTTGATGTCCTTTCACTTGAAATCATTACTCCTTCCGTATTCTCTTTCTTGTAAGAGCATACTTAATAGGAACAATTTGGGGCTGGATTTGCTTAAAAATTAAGAACACTTGCTAGAACATAATCAACCTCAGATGAAATTTTTCACAAGAACTCGACTACCCACGTTATTTTGGTAAACACATTCTGATGAGGTTGTCTGCAACCATCGACATTCGTTGCTTTGTTTTGAAAGGTAGCTCTGTCGAATGTTGTAGAAACTATATACTTTGTGTAGCGCTAAAGTATTTCCAAAAAATTACGCTTGGAGTGCAGATTTTTTCTACAAGAAAGTGGTTTAGTAGAAAGAGTACTCAGCTGCTCAAGAAAGCTCAGTACTGGATTCCTAGACTTAAGAAAGTTGAAACGTCACTTGCCTTTAAAATCAAAATATTCACGCAAAATAATCATCGCTTTTATTTTATTTGTATAGATTTCTTGTAGCAAAATAGCAACCTATATATTAGAATGTTATGTTTGTGTATTATATTGCCTGTATAAGTTTCAGTACTGAAATCATGAGAATGCTAGGAAAGTTTTAGTACTGGACGAAAACATGTTCCTGTAAAAAACATGTAAGCACACTTTTAAGAACATTTGAAAGTTGTAACAAAATTTATGAGCATTGAACCTTTATAAAAAATTCATGGGACTTACAAAAAAGAATTTACAGAATCTAGATCAATGTATTGTACATACTTGAATTTAACTATTTTCCTTTCACATCAGTCTTGTCTTTCACATCAGTCTTGTTTATGTAAATCAAAGAAAAATACACAATTGAGTGTAAAGTTTCTTTCTGATTATGAATTGGTCTACCAAGCATGTTGTGAACTTATTCAATCAAAACATTAATATTGGATTCATCTAGTTCCAGCAAGAATACTCCCTTAGTCTTCTTGAGGATGATTCTTCGTCGTCGTATAGGCACATTTTGTTCTCTAAAATTCATTTTAATTAACATGATGTCCCGGGTGATTTATCCCTTGAATTTGTGCACAAATCTTCTTTTGCAGAATGATACGCATTTTGATCAAGATGGAACTGGAGATACTTTCCTACCTTTTACGCGATCGATATACAATAGGTAGGTAGTTGTACAATTTCTAATCAAACGTATTGAGTAACATTGAGCACATGTTCAATCCAGAATGTTCAGAGTGTCTGACCTCCTTTTTCTATTTTTGCCTGGAAAGTTTGGTCACAAAAAAACTTTGAACTGAACAACTTTTGAATAATTCATCTGAATACTGTTAATTATTGAATTTGTACAGGCTCTCAACCTTTGTTGTATTTGCAAATATTTGGCGAATAGCTAATATTTGCGTTAAAATACGGTCCCACTAAATGACTTCTTATTGCATTTGACCATCACGAGACTAAATTCGACTGGTGAATAGGCAACCCTTCTCGGTAAATGTTCAATATACTTTATCTAAAGCTGCATAGCTTTGTGTGCTCAGACTTAAAAAAGAGTCCTTCTTCAATGTTACTGGCGGCTTATTCCCTTAAAATACTTTTGTTCTCTGAAACTGGGAAACGACAGGACAAATAACTAGAAGTTAAAATATTATTCCGTTTTTCTACAATGCATTGAATTGGATTATTGCTTTGGTTTTTTTTTGAGTGATTACAAATGGTAGGGTATTTTATCGTTGAGCTTCCACGCTACAATGTTGTTCAGGAAACTATGAAATGCTTTTGACCAGCGGCTTATATCATGATGCAAATGTGCAATGGATTGCTTATTCAGTTGGCTCAGTGAGTGAGTGACTGCTGTAGTGATTTTTCTATTATCCCATGGACTTGAATGACATAGAAACAAGTTTAATGATTAGGCTATTTGATCAAATTTTTGCTTTTTGTCATAGACTAGGTTGGTAGATTTAAAGGTTAGTTTGTATCCGAATTGTACACAGTTATGTAGCTTGCTCCGAAGTGCTGGTCCTGCTGAAGTTAGGCCACACCCAGAAACTAGTAACACACATAATGGCCTCAGTTCGAAGACATACCAGCATATAACAGATATAACTGCTACCTGTGGCTGATTTCTGCAATTGTTTAGGGGAACGAAGATTTGCTGTTTTCTGTAAAATAGATTTTTCTACTATCAATATTTTTACTTCATAAAACTGTCACATTATATTCCAAAATTCCAACTTATCTACTCCAGAGGAGATTTGTCTCCCCCCCCCCCTAAAAACCACCACTGGTTCCTACTGTCATTGGACCAATGTTGAGAATCTGAGCAGTAATATGATACATAAAGTCTATACTATTTGAAATTACTCTTCTCTTACGTCCCGAATATGTAATAATATTTGCGGGTTTGCGCGTGGGATGGACATTTTAATGAAAAGATGCTCATTCCTATGCGGAGAAGCACCGTACGTATGTACAATATTACAACATCCATCTTGATCACCCTGTCTTTAGTTTTCAGTCAAACAGGCCCATGAACAGGCCGTACAGTACCAGGTTATTATAATGATAGGCACACGAAGTCCAGCTTTTCTCGATGACCAGGACCTAAGTTATGTTACTCCCATTGTTCTATTTCCCAAAAGCCAATCAGAACAAGCAGAGCTATGAAGATTCATTACGATAGTCCTGCTATCACTCTTAAGTAGCCAAATCCCACGAGAGCACTGGGGAACACTCAAAATTGAACTGAAACCTCCATACCGTGTAAATCTGAAGTTTGAGGTCCCTTTCACATTGGTATAGGGATAGATACCAATGCCAGAAAAGACTTCCAGACTTAATACTATTATTTGTTTGCAATTTATTGCTCCTAAGCAGCAGGAACAGCAAGACCAGCAGGAAGTCGTCATTGCTTGTACGTTTGGGGGTGGGTGCTTTTTAAAGAAGCTATTCTCCCTTGGTCATGTACGACCATTGGCTTCAACATGTCAAATGATCACTCTCTTTACGTTTGGTTTCCAACTTACTGTTGAGAAGAGTTGTAAAGAACACGTTCTATCACGCAGATATATTCTAGGAAAACATGCTCTTTGCGTATGGTCTCCGACTCACTGCTCAGAAGAGTTCAAGGAGAACTTTATACTGTTGCGAGCAATACTTGAATTTAAAGGTACAAATAACCCAGCTCTCCTTTACAGGTGTACTGGACAGTATCCAAATGGCTATTCACGTGAACAAATTAACAAGATATCATCGTACATTGATGCGAACCATATCTATGGCTATTCTGAATCACGCTGCAGAAAACTGAGATCAATGAAAGATGGGAAGATGAAGCTAGATGATGACGGCATGATTCCGGTATGCCTTTCAGCTTTACAGGCTCTGCATTGCAGTCTTGCAACACGTTCTTTATCATGTATTATAGCAACTGTTGAACCTTTCCGTATAAGCAGGTGATTTGTGGATCAGAGTGGCTGGAGCCAATTGCTACAAGTTAAGCTCAATATTATCATTTTAAGACTTGTTCGTGACAGACACAATAGAATCTGACTGACAGTTAAAGCCCTGAAACTATACGCATTTCAGCTGCAGCACAACTTTGGGTTGATAAGGATGCTAGCAATCATTGAACCTATTCAAAATTATTTCTCGTAACTTGCAGTTCAAACGACCCTAGAGGCGTCTGGAGAAATAATAAAATTGTACCATGAATAGATTTTTCAAAATTTCCTTCAGATAAGTGTCTTCTTGTTAATTAATTCTTGATGAATTCGTCCAATATTTCGAAGATTGCTGTAGTGATAGCAATACTATTCTACCGTAGAGAAACATCTTCGGACTTGATAACGACAACTCCATTGGTAGAATACCATCGAAGCTAAGAGTTGCTGGAGATACTCGAGCGAACGTGGCACCAGGACTGCTTGCATTTCATACATTGTTTGTGTTGGAACACAACAGACTTTGTGATGAGTACAAAAGAAGGCACCCAGCGGTAAGCAAAAATAAATTAATAACTAAATATAAGTATAAATATATATTAGATATTAGAGTTTTCGCACGCGGCTGCGGGCATATATGCATGTGTGTATATATTTTCACAACTCTTTCCAAGAAATATTACTACTTACCGTTTATCGAATTAAAGCGTAAGCCAATTGAAAAGTTAGTTATGTATAGCTTTGCACCTGCAATACCATGCTCTTCTGGATGGTTTTTGACACTTTTTACATAGAAACTATGCATTGAAATTCAAAAAATTATTTTGCTTAGCACAAAAATACTATTATTTTACGAATGTACCTTAAGCTCTTTGGGTATACTAAAGCTAGCAAAGATTGTTATGACATAGGCTAAGCAGTAAGTATTGGCTTTGTAAAGCGAGTTAACACAATAAGATCTGTACTGGGTGTTTTCGTCTGATTTCTTTGACGATATGTAGGCCACTGATGAGGAGATATTTCAATACGCGAGAAGGATCATAATCGCTGAACAGCAAGCAATTGCATTCCGTGAATACGTACCTGCCCTTCTCGGGACGTCAAGTATACCTCCATACAAAGGTTACAATGCTCAAGTTGACGTATCCATATCCAGTGTGTTTGCAACTGCTGCCTTCAGGTAAATTATTTTGCGATCAGTTAGTTTATGTATTGAAACGCTGCTAGGAAGGGCCATTGGAAACAGGAGTGGCTCCGGAAATTTCCCGATGGGGGCTAAGATACGGGTAGCTGGGTACTAGAACTCCTAAAATAGCTCTGAGAAAAGAGTTCTTCGCCTTCTGACGGAGGCTAGCGTGCTCTGACGAAGGAGCTTAGAGAATTGTGGACATGAATGGTGGTCAAACGACCTAACATTTCGCCCAACATGGTGTCCGGTAAAATATTAGAGCGTTATGAAACAAGAGATCACCGTTTGCTAAACGATTAAGTTGACTGAAGATAAGATAATCTCACTTGACGTTACGCTTTTTATCAAATTGGTTGTTGTATTCACACGACAGTTGAAGAGAATGCAGGAGCCTTATTGAAGCGAAATGCTTTGGGAGGTGTATTGCAGTGCTTTGCACACGGGCGAACAGAACGTTATCTCAACCCTAAGGATTATTTACAGTTCAACTGAAATTGTGATGCCATGTGTGCAATATGTAAAGCGGCATGTACCTTATTTTTATTGAGATTTGCTACATAGCTTTGCTCATCGTGCTATGCCAAGTAAGACTGATTTCAATTTTGAACTCCAAATTACTTCTTGTAATATACAACTTGCAACTGTTTATAAGAACATACTGAAAAAGATGTAAACGATATTTTGACAAGGGTTGAAAAAATTGTAAATGATGGTTACTTGCTTGTAGAG